>JARFJB010000757.1:5000-36715 GCA_036346205.1 Vesta saturnalis
ATGCAAATTCCATTGTTTGAAAGTGAGAGTGTAATAACCCATTACTGTATAAAGGAGCACATTGTTAAGGTATCCTTTTAATCTTTAATTGTCTCTACACATAGTCATTTTTGCCTTAATAAAACCAACACTATTGATTTTACAGATCATAGGACAGTAAAAACATCAAATTGTGAATGTGTTCAACGTCATTAGTTACTTAAAATATTTCATATACCAAAGTTAAAAAAACAAAATCATGTTCCATATCTTATATTATTTATAGATTTATGGTATCTTAAAATATTTGAGTAATTAACATTTGACCTAGGTCAAAATGTTTTATGACTAAAGATTATGTATCCTTTTATTATCTTTAAACAGCGATGTTTTATTCAATTTTTATAATAAAATCGACTCATCTTTAAAGTAAAATATTAATGCTGTTCCACGTTAAAGGCATTATAAGAAAATACAATCATAGTATGTGTCTATTTACTTTTTTCTTTAAAAGTTCCTCATTTATTACGAGGTATGACTTAAAAGCTACCCTGTAAATTGAAAGAATTACCTTAGTTTACAACGATCTGCATGTGTTATAAACTACGTTAGCAGGTAATGCAGTCTATGAGTATTTTTAATTGGTATAGACGATTTTTAAACAAGTTGGAACGGATTAGCTGTTGTGTTTTGAAGAGGCGCATAAATTTTAGTATCTAAATTCTACCGGATGGCCAACTAAGAATGGACGGGTTATATCTCTGGACTGTCTACCTGATAGTATTGAAAAAACACTAATAGGCAAATCGGCAAAGAGGAAGCTGGAAATTATTTTTATGCATAAAGAATTCTACCTTTGCTGCAGAGATTATGTTGGGGTACCCAAAAAAAACTCGACCTCCGGGATCTCAGACGATTCCAAAAAACAAGAAACTAGTCTTGGAAAACAGTTTTCCTAGATTTAAAACATTAACAGAAAAACCAATATTTCTCAAACAGGCAAATTTGCTACGGTAGGTATTATTGCCTTCTGAAGTAATAAATAGAAAGTAAAAGTCCTAAAATATTGATGAAAGCCGTCATTTTGCTCAAAATGGACAATTTATGCATGCAAGTGAATAAAATGCAACCTAGGTAAATAGTTATCATTTCTTAGCGAAGGCGTCCGTCATAAACGTTAATAGGCTGTGAAAACAAAATTGGAAGCAATACGTCAAAATATTAAAGCAGTTTATTTTCATGTCAGTATCATCTAGTTGCTATTTTCAAATCGCATTAGTACCATTTCGTGTTATTGTTCAAAATTTTCGTATTGTTTGTAGTTTTTCTTGTTATTGTTCGTGTTGCGTTGTTTTTTAGTATTACAAACATGATAGGAATGCATGGGAAATGCTACAGTTGCTGCAAGGGTATATGCGCACCAATGTCCTGATAGACGCCAGCCGAATAAAACTTCGAGTTACCTATCGTTTGCTGAAAACGTTCATGTTCCGGTATACCGCAGATAACACAGGGGCGCACCTAAGAGAACATTATTAATATTTTAGCTTATGTCCATTTTAATCCTCAACTCAGTACTACAACTATTGCGCTGGACCTGAGAGTAACTAAGCAACTAAGAATGGACGCCACCTATATGTCGAGAACTGCCAATCTCACAACATTGGAGAAACAATACTAATAGGTAAATCGGTCAAGAGAAATCGCTGGAGATTATTTTCCAGCGATAGAGGCGCAAATTTTATCCAATCATAAACTGGTCCTTTCAGAAAAATAAAATATATTTTAAATCTTGCAATAGTAAACACTGGAAAATTTTGACTTTTAACGTCTAAATTAAAGATACAGGGACATTTATATATTAAAATTTTTGTTTTAAAAGCTTAATAATTTAAATTTTTAATTAATGATAGTTAAATTTCTAATTCTGTTACTTGTAAAATATATTTTTACATCTATTTTTATCCATATCTTTATAACGAAAGAAGATATCGACTTGCGTTTTCACCAATGCTTATATTTTTTTACGCTGTTTTTCGTGAGTTAAAAATAATTATAGCATTACACTTAAAATTTTTGAGAAAATTGCAAAATGGCTTTGTCACAAAACGACATCTCGACTAGAAAAAGGACAATGTTAATATTTTATTAGAAGCATCCGAGAATCCTTCAAACGAGACAGTATGTACAGTATATAGTAAACATTTGGCCATTTAACAAAAAGAAAAATGGTGAAAAGAAAATGTTTCTAAGCTTATGTAGTTTATGATTTTGACATATCTTGATAATGTTGATTTAAGAAAAAGCCGATTTTCTAATTTGGTGTTGGGCCCCAGCCGCCATCTTTCAAAATTGAAAATAATTTCCAGCGATTGCTCTTGGCCGTTTTACCTATTAGTATTTTTTACCAATGCTGTCAAATTTCAGTTCGAGATATAGTCCATCCATTCTGAGTTGTCCACACTACAGTTAACAATGTTAAGCGAATGTGTTTAAATAATGGTTTCCAAAGTATTATCAAATTTTAAGGGTTACAATTTTTTAATAAAATTTCATTAACTTAAGATTATGAGTTTCGGGTATATTTTATGAATATATTCAAAGTTGAAACCTTATAACACACTGTGTGTCGCGGCACAATGGTGTTACGAGAATTCTAGAGTCAAAAGATTTAAAATAATAATATATATATATATATATATATATATATATATATATATATTAGGTAAAAATATTTTAGGGAGGGTTGGCTGGATTGCACCAGGGCTGAAGAGAGAAAGACCCTAACAGTCCACAAATAAAAAATAAGCTAACAATAAGTAAATACTAAACATAAGCATGAGCATACTAACACAAAAAATGGATTGACACATTTGTTCAATTCCCTCTCTATGCAGATCTGTTTGTGTGGCAGCACTGTGACTGAAAATAATAACTATACAGGAATGCAGATTTTTTTTATGATTGTGGACCTGAACTAATTAGGCCTATCGTGCTAAAGCACTCAGGAACACTTAGGAGGATGGAAGAGGATAATGAATTGCCAATAAGATGCAGCCCTTAAATTTTCTCATATCATAAGTGAGAGGAAAACAGGAACTAGGGAGAATTCCAGAGTTTAGAAGCCGTAGAAAATGTGGATTGCGCCCGTTTGGTACGACAAGTGGAGTTTGTACTGCATACTGATGATGTAAATGAGCGAACCGAGTGTTTCTCGCAAAGATAGCCCGAGATGGTATCAAAGAATATAATTCAGCACAATAGCCGTTGTAATAACATAAACAAAGAAAGAACTGAAACCATCCTTCTATGCTCAAGGGACTGTATGTGAGAAGTTAAGGACGGTCATTTATAAGCCTAATCGCTCTTTTGAATACGATCAACGATATCGAGAGCGTATTGGGGAGCACTAACCCAGAGGTGAGAATTATATTCCAGATGAGGCCGAATTTGGGCCTTATACAGCAGAAGGAGTTGTCGAGAGGTAAAGTACCTTAGATCTTACAAAAGCCTATTTTACGAGCAGCTGTTTTGGTACTGACAGAAGATGGTCAACCCATGAGAGATTTGAAGATACAGTCATACCCAACAGAGTAATAGAGTCTGAAAACTTAAGAACTGAGCCATTCATACTTACAACAGGAAATGATCGATCTTTTTTGGGGACATAAGGCAACACTGAGTTTTGTTAGCATTAAATTTAACTAGATTATTGCTTCCCATTCGAGAATACGTTGAATGTCTTTGTTGATTGAATTTGCCATTTCAGCTTTAATTTCTTGATTTGACATAGAAGGTGGATTATCACTATGAGTAGACTGAGATGAACTACAGTGAAGAGTGCTATCGTCAGCAAAGCAATGGATGGGGTTAGTTGTTGAAGAAATAAGGGCATTTATGTACAGGAAAAGTGTAGGCGCTATAACGGACCCCTGTGGTACGCCCGCGTTAATGCTAACTTCTTTAAAAAAGCCATCAACTACGACACGTATTCGTCTTTATCAAGGAAACTAGAAACCCAGTTGATGAGCGTATCATTTAACCCAAACGAGGTGAGTTTGGCAAGTAAACACTTATGCCAAACTTGGTCAAATGCCTTTGAGATATGTAAAGCGACTACAACTGTTTCACCGGACTGCTCTAGTGCATTGTTCCAAACTTGGGTCACATATGAAAGAAGATCGCCTGTTGAACGACTTTGCCTAAACCCATATTGGTGGTCACTAAGGAGTTTGTTAGTTTCAAAGAACGTGAGTAGTTGCTGATTGATGGCTTTTTCCATGATTTTAGACAAAATGGAGGTGATGGCAATTGGTCGGTAGTTTGAGGGATCGGTCTTATCGCCTTTTTGGGAATAGGTTGAACATTTGCTAACTTCCATGATGAAGGGAATTCCCAGAAGACATAGAGATCGTATAGAGCTTAGATAGGACTGGTACTAGTTCGGGGAACATTTCTTTAAGACAATAGCTGGATACCGTCTGGGCCAGTCGCCTTATTGAGATCAAGCCTACTGATGATCGATTCCAAGAGCTTGTACCGAAAATGAATTGGTTTCATAGCGTATGAAGAAGAGTTGACTAGGGCACATCTTTTCCAGAATCATTGAGACACGAGTTTGATGCAAACAACTCCACAAAACATTGGCTTTGTCTACAGAATCAGGAACTACCGATCCGTCAATAGACGTCAGGGGGGGAAATGAAGAAGTTTTTACTAATGGCTTTAGCTAAAGACCAAAATTTACGACTGCCTAAAGGAGATGTAGCTAGTTCATTGCATTTTCGTTGTTCGAACAACTTTTTAGTTTTAGTGATGACATTTTTGGAGATATTTCTAGTACCAACGTATTCTACATGACTGTCGACCGATTTATTAGATTTCCATTTAATGTAACATTTATTTTTAAAGATATTGCATCAGACAAGCCTTATTGAACCAGGGTTGGGAACGTGAATGACCTACACGGTCTGTTTTTTCGGAATGTATAACTCCATTCCCATGAGGATGACTTCAGATACTGAAAGAGCGATGTCCGAAGAAGAGGACGACTTAAAACAATATTCACGCCATGGAAAGGTTGCAAAGAAATCCGTAAATTACTCCATCGAGCTGACTTAAAACACCACAAGGTTCTATCGGTTTTGCGAACAACAGTGGAATTAGGTACAGTAGAAATGATTTTTATTAGACAATGGTCGGAAAGACCTAAAGGCGAAAGAACGGAAGTTTTATAAACAAGAGGGTTTGATGTAAGAAAGAGATCTAGAAGATGTGGAGTATGGTTAGGGTTATCAGGATTCTTGTGGGTTCAGAAATCATTTGTGTGAGATCACATGAAATAGCAAATGTTTCTGCACTATGACCAGCGGATTTGTAGTAGATGAAAACTGAAGCCAATTAGAGTTATGAACATTGAAATCGCCTACAAATGAGATATCGCAAGATGGAAACTGAGACAGGAGATAGTCAACTTTCATACTAAGGTAATCGAAGAAGTCTTGAAAGGCTGTCATTAGGAGACCTATAAATGCAACAGTAGAATTTCACAAAATTAGACCAGAATGTTTAAACCAAATCACGTCAAAATTTTTATTTTCCAAGGAAGAAACCCTCTTGCAAGCAATTCTGTCCTTGATGTAGGCACATACGCCTCCTTTATATCGAAAGTTAGAGTGAAGGTGGTATTGAGGAAATTGCAAGTCGGGTGACTCGGAGCTTTCAGAGGAGACTTGTGTTTCAGATAGAAACAAATATCAGGTTGTAATTGTTCAAGATGTTGGTGAATAGCATTAAGATTAGACCTGATACCGCGGATGTTGCAGTAGTGAATCAGAAAGTTGATACTTTCGATGACCGAGGTCGCTTGGGCCCTGCCCTCCCGGACATCCGAATGGGGCAGGATTTTACGTCCGGAATTTATAACCCTAGAAACCACAGCCATCTTATTTTTTAATTTGGGACTTTTAATCCGATATGAAGACAGTGAGGGCGAGAAGGAAGAATAAGAATGAGAATAGATTAAGGATGATGGAAAAGGTAGCCGGCAGCCCTTACCGAGCTCAGAAAATCGGAGACCCAATATTAAGGAGCCCATGGTAAGGGTGGTGGTACCTCCCCGGCTGGCATGGAGTATACATGCCTACCACCTATTAAAGGTTAGTACTGATTTGTCGTTTATGTAGAATGATATACACCACCTACTCGTCTGTGTGTATGTGTCGAAGCGATATTTAATATGCATTTTGTGCTTTTGATTTGTTTGTTTTATTTTAACACAAGCTGTCAGTGATCAGTAGTTCTCGGGTTTTTGCTAATATAATACATAAAGATTAAAATATTACAATTCTGCCGTAACGAAGTTAAACTAGGATTGTATGTAAGTAAATTATATTATATTAATTTTAATCGAAATAGACAATTCGGTTCCTGTTTGTATGATTTGTTTAAAAGCACTGTCAAATGAACCGATGCAGATGGTTACCAGTAAACTTCAACGTAATCTAATAAATCATCCGCAACATAAGGACAAACCAAAAGAAACCTTTGAGATGCTAAAAAAGAATTTAAAAATTACAATCAAAAAAGCTAAAAAAAATTTCATTCAATTCCCGAGAAAATCGCTATTTACAAAATTGTGCAGCAAAAAAAGAAAAAAAACCACATTTTGATGCCGAAAACATTTTACCCGCTTTGAAGATTACCGTTCGCACAATGATTGTTGATGAAGCCCTTAAACAAATTAAGAGCATTACATTGTAATCACAAACGATTTTCTCGTGAAGTTCAAGACATTGATGATCAGCTCCCCGAACATTTCGCTGCAGCAAAAAATGAACTCGAAAACTTACGGGCTTTACAAATGGATGAAAGTTCAGACATCAGCAACCAAAGTCCAATTAATTTCTTTTCTGCGAATCATCAGAGGTGGTAAAATCATCGGTCAGTTTTTTTTGCTGTGAATTGAAGGAAAGAAGGACTGGCGAAGATGTCTTTCTGGTAAACCAAAACGTCGTATTGAGCGGGACGCAGTGGCAAACTTGTATTAGCGTTTTCGCTGAGGCCATGCAGGGTCGAAAAAAATGCTTCGTAGCTCATGTATTACAAAAAAAATCGCAAGTGAAAGTTGCACATTACACACTATGGATTCTGGTTTTAAGTGTTTACTGATTTACAAAGAAGCGCGATGGCTCGCGAAAGGAAAAGTACTCGCACGATTTATCTTTTTGCCAACTGAAATGATATCTTTCTTCGATGCTGAAATTTCTGGATTTGAAGTTCTTAACTTGGATAATTGGTTGCTGGAAAAAACACTCTTCAACGATCTTTTTGAGAAAATATCATTATAATTACAGGCAAATTGAAGTCTTTCACCGGCAAGTTAGAACTTGTCAGAAGTATAGAAAACTGTACAAAAACTCTCCGTACCATTTACTAAGTATTTTCCATTACTTGATTATCAAATGTACGAGTGGGTCATCAATCCTTTCGCAAGATACAACAGTACACACCTGCCATTAACAGAAGACGAAAATTAAATCGACTTGGAAAACGATCCTGTGCACAAAGTGTCATTTTCTGTGCTAGGGTTGTCAGAATTTTGGGTTTCGCTTTAGAGCCAATATCCTCGATTAGCTACTACAGCCATTAAGTTTTTGTTTCCCTTTGGATCATCGTATGTTGTCGAATTGGGTTTCTCAGCATTTATGGGAAGGAAATTACAAAAACGGGAACGATTACTGTTGGTAGATGTGTTTCTTTGTCTAATTTAGAGCCGCGTTTTGACATAATTCTTCCTCAAAATCAATTTCATCCTTCTCACTAATAAAATTTTGTTGGGATCTTTATTTGGTGTGCCGCGAAAAAGTTTGGCAGACACTGCCTTTATAATAACAATTTCATCTGTTTCTTTAATGAGAATTATTTAATAAATGATAATGTACTAAAAATCCATGAAGCCTCTAGCACAATTGCTGTTTAAACGTTTATTTAGAGTTTGTAAACATATGTCCATAAAACTATATACGATTAAACTGATAACAGCTTACTATTGTTTTAAAATGTCTCGATTTTCTAGAATATCAATGTTGTACCGCACTATCCAAAAACCAGTTCAATTTATTTACAGAGATCATTTATGATTTATCACACTTTCGTAAAGTTGACAATACTCAGGTTCTGATATACTTGTAATAGAGGATGCTTAAGCATCTATGTATTATGTCCAATGAACTGGCATCGAATTATGTAAAAAAGGAATCAACGGGTATATTCTCGTTCTCTAGGTTAAAAGTCATGGGACAAAATTTGAGTCATATGCAAATCTGAAGATTTTTTAATAAATTCCAGTTTAGTTGACTCATTGTAGTAGCTTACTAGCCATAGGTCAGTCCAAGAAACCTTCATAGTTAAACTTTACGACCTCCATATTTTATAAACCTTAGGAAAATCATGCGATGCAATGTTTAAAGAATGTGCGTATGTGCGTTATTAAAATGTGCGCGCGTGTGTATTCGTGTGTGCGTGTGTATGTACGTGTGTGTGTGTGTGTGTGTGTGTGTGTGTGTGTGTGTGTGTGCGTGCGTGCGTGCGTGCGTGCGTGCGTGCGCGCGCGCGTGTGTGTGTGTGTGTTTGTTTGTGTGTGTGTGTATTTAAATAAGGCATTTTTTTCTTGGAAACTTGTGTAAATAAACTAATTCAACGTTTCGGGAACGTCCTTTGTTCCCTTTGTCAAGAATCTATTTTGACCATTACAGAAATTGAAATAAGGTAACTACTTTTAACAAGTTCAGAATATGAAACAATGTAACTAATTTAAATTTAATCTGGACGAGTGTGTTTGACTTTGGGTAGTTGGTCTAGTTCATGATGTAGAAGGTGTAGAAGTGGGGACGCCAGGAATAGTTGCATCATAGGTGTCTGAAATTTGTGGAGGATTTGGAGTTGGTTGAAATCTCGAATCAACTTGTTTAATGATATTTTTCCAAATTTGTGGCATTCTAGAAGTGTCATCTCGTTTATTGAGGGCGTTTGGTCTTCCTCCAATTTCAACTGCTTCTCTAATAATTCTTTCTTGTAATGTATGTAGAGGTGCAATTAAACGGGTATTGTTGGTGTTAATTTGGTGTCCTGTGTCCAAATGATGTGCAGCTAAAGACGATGATGGATTGTGCTGTTTCATTGCTAGTTTGTGTTCATCGGCTCTCGCGTATAATATTCTATTAGTTTGACCGATATAAGTTCTTCGACAGTTGTTACACGGTATGTCATACACTCCTTGGTTTTCATTGGGAATTTTGTCATTGGGGTTTCTTAAAAGTTGGGACAAAGTTGAATATGGTTTGAATACCGGTCCAAAATCGTGTTTGGGAAATGTTTTTGCTATTCGGTCTGTAATTCCTTTTATATAAGGTAGAATAACAGGAATCTTGCGTTCATTGTTTGACA
Source organism: Vesta saturnalis (assembly GCA_036346205.1). Classification (NCBI taxonomy): domain Eukaryota; kingdom Metazoa; phylum Arthropoda; class Insecta; order Coleoptera; family Lampyridae; genus Vesta; species Vesta saturnalis. The sequence goes on from JARFJB010000757.1 coordinate 14,427, forward strand.
AGTTATTATTTCTTGGTCTTATTACTTCGTTGGTAATTTTCAATTATTTCTTGATCTTTGTATTCATTTTGAAGTAATATTTTATTAATAGTCTTCATCTCTTCTGTTTTAGAATTTTCGTCAGATAAGTGGTAAGAGCAGTATATCAAGGATTTCATAACGCTACGTAAATTTTTCTATATGTGGTAATGGGTAAGCATCCAAATGAGTGAAATGATTAATAGTTGAAAATAATCAATCACCATTCTCATCTCGTAGTTTTCATTCTTAACAAGAATAACTTGTGCTCTCCATGGTGAATTGCTAGTTTCAACTATTTCTTCTCTAAGCGTCTTTTAATTGCATACTTAATAAAGTCAGAATCTCTTGGCTAAATTTGTTAGGTTCTGTTACAATTGGTTTACAATCACTATATAAGTTTGCAAAGAACGTGGGTGATTCAATAATTGTAATTAGTAGACTACATACAGTTAATGGCTTTCTTAATCCTCCAAATTCCACATTGGTAGAAGAATTTTCTTCAAGTATATCGTGTCCAACGAGTATATCTGCACATAGTCTGTCAAGAACGTCTACTTTAATCAACTTTATCCTTTATTTGCATTTTTATGATATAATATCGACTTATATCGGATTACAACTTAGTAGAATCCATTGATATCTCTCCGGTAGTGTTATGCAGCATGATATTGATGATTTGTGCAAAATTTTTAGCGATGTATGTTTGTGAACTCCCTGTATCTATAAAGGTATCAGCATTTAGATTGTCATTAATTTTGACTTTGATTGATGCTCTTGTGAATATTTTGCAGTACTGCTTTATTGATAATGGTAATAGAATTTGTACTACTCTTACTCTGTCAAACTGTTGCAAAATGTCCTATCTTCGTACACTTTTTGTAGACGGCTTCTTCAGCTGTATCTTATTTCGACAGAAGTAACACCTATCCTGTAATGCGCACAAGACTTCAGCTGTAAATGTTTCAGGCATGATATTAAGCAGATTCTAAAGATCGTGCACGACGAATCGTCTCTTCAAGCTTTAAAGCAGTATTTTCCAACAATCGTTGACAAATATAGGACATGTTTAGACCACTTATGAGAATATCTCGGATGTAGTCTTTTTTGTTTTCCTCGGCAGTAACATTCTTGAACTTACAGTTTTCCTTAGCAATCGAAGTGCTTGGACATATTGCCAATTGTTTCACTTATATTTTGCTGCCTATTGATAAGCTGGTACCACGCAATTGTTTTGCTTTTCTCTTTATCATAAAGTGTCTATAGCTTCTTTGTAAGTAGAGCAGTCCGCAATGTCTCTGAATGTAGATTAGCTGAGATGAATAACAATAGCAAGCGCGGCGCGCGCTGACCGGGGGAGGACAAGCGACTTACCAAACAGTATGGCACGAGCCTATCAGTCAACCGTACGTTTTCTTTTATCTTGCTTAGCAGTATTGTGTTAGTTAATCTATTAAGCTATTTAGTGGCTTTACCAAATCTACCGCAATAACTAACCATTAGTTCTTAATATTTTGATATAACGTAACGTGGTAAGTACGCATTTGCTATGTTAAACTATTTTAATAAAAATACTAAAAAGTTGCTACTACAAAAGAGAATTTGGACGTTAGTTTACCTATGTATGTGCGTGTGCCTGTTTATGTACCACAAAAGTCACAACACTTCGATACATTGAATACTTAATAAGAATATATATATATATATATATATATATATATATATATATATATATATATATATATGCCAAACTTAGCACCCAAACGACTGAATTTTTCAAAATCTGTTTGGGAGAATAGTAACTTCTAGGACTACAATCTAAAATTAGTTTGATTTATACAGGGTGATCTACAAACTTGTTACTTATCAAAGTTATATTATTTTAAATGGAATACTCTCTTTAATTTTTGTTTTAAATAAGGTAAAATAAGGTAGACTTTCTTACAGTTCCTATACCTAAACCTTACAGTTTCGAAATATTTAACATTTTTGAAAATGTTGGGTTGTCAAAATTCAAGTATTTTTCGATTCAGAAAGATGAGACAATCTAATCTAGGTCATCGTAATAAGGATATTAGGAAGTACGTATTCTGTTGTTTATTGTTTCAAATCATAATTTATAAAATACAAAGAATAACGCGTAAAGTTAACAAACTTCAAAGTTAAATATCTTTGTTATTTTAAATACAACGCCCAAGAAATTTTTATCGAAATGGAATAGTCTTTTGACAATAGTTCGAACTGTATTAGGGTTCCCTTTGCCTAACTTCAATACTTTTCGAGAAATTAGTGTATTTGTTAGATTTTTAGAAATTACGCCATTAACACATGTCGATCAGTTAGAATTATGTGATTTACAAAGGTTACAAATGTGTTAAACGGTTTTTGGTTTATTAAGGTTATCAAGGTTATACGGTTGCTGGTCTTGAAAAAGACCGTTTTGCATTATGCACCGAGAGCCTACTCCTGGATTTGTCACTACAGTAAATGTTCAAACTGATGATCGTTTTCTTAAATGCATAGTCTAATTCTTTCTTCCAAATTTTGTCTGACTTTTCTTAACATGTCTGGAGTAATTGTGTCCACCGCATTTCTAATTCTCTCTTTCATATTATCTGCAGTAGTAGCAGGAATATTGTAAACAATATTTTTAATATATCCCCATAAAAGTAATCCATTGGAGTAAGACAAGATCTTGGTCAATGACATGGTCCGTTCCTTCCAATCCATTTATTAACAAATTTCCTAGTTAAATAATTTCTAACTCTACGATCAAAGTGTGTCGGTGCACCATCTAATTGTAGCCACATATTCCCTCTAATGTTCAACGGAACGTTTTCGAGAAGTGTCCAAAAGTCTCGCTTTAAAAATCTCAAAAATTTTCTACCATTTAAATGACCATTGAAAAAGTATGGTCCAATTACCTGATCTCCAATAATTCCTACCCATACGTTTATGCTCCAACGATTGTGGCGGTCAACAGTATTAAACGCATGCCTATTCTCAGTATCATAATAGTGAAAATTATGTCTATTTACCAAACCGTTGTTGTGAAATGTTGATTCATCAGTAAACAAAACGAAATTTAAAAAATCTTGTTGATCCCCTATTTTTTCAATTGCCCACAAACAGAAATCTATTCGTTGTTGAAAGTCATTGCCATACAAATTTTGATGAATTTCTATGTGATAAGTATGAAATTTGTGTTTTTTTAGAACTCTTCTCACACTTCCTCTACTTAAATCTGTTTGTCTAGCAATTACTGTAGTACTAGTGTGGGAATTTTCAGCGATAGATCCTAATACTAAAAACTCACTATCTTCATTGCCAGTAACCGGTTTACTTTTATTAGGTTTTGGATAGGCAGTGTTACCTGTGGCTCGAAATGTTTGTAAAAGCCTTTCAAAAGCTCTCGTATCAGGATGGTTGCGATCAGGGAACTTTTGGGCATAAACCCTGGAAGCCAAAAGACAATTTTCATGGCATTCTCCTATGGTCAACACCATATCCACTCTTTCTTGCACTGAATATTTCATTGTAATGAAGAAATCATCAATAGTTATAAACACTGTCGTATTTTGAAATACGTCAACATGACAGAAATGTTTATAAATCAAAGAATTCTAACTGATCGACATGAGTTAATGGCGTAATCTCTAAAAATGTAACAAATGCACTAATTTCTCGAAAATTATTGAAGTAAGGTATAGGGAACCCTAATACATTTCGAACTATTGTCAAAAGACCATTCCATTCCGATAAAAATTTCTTGGGCGTTGTATTTAAAATAACAAAGATATTTAACTTTGAAGTTTGTTAACTTTACGCGTTATTCTTTGTATTTTATAAATTATGATTTGAAACAATAAACAACAGAATACGTACTTCCAAATATCCTTATTACGATGACCTAGATTAGATTGTCTCATCTGTTCTGAATCGAAAAATACTTGAATTTTTTGACAACCCTACATTTTCAAAAAATGTTAAATATTTCGGAAACTGTAAGGTTTAGGTATAGGGAACTCTAATGAAATAATATAACTTTGATAAGTAACAAGTTTGTAGATCACCCTGTATAAATCAAACTAATTTTAGATTGCAGTCCTAGAAGGCTTACATATTTCTCGCCCAAACAGATTTTGAAAAATTCAGTCGTTTGGGTGCTAGAGACCGACGCGTTGGTGGTGGCCCACCCTGTATATATACATAAATGTGGATACATTGCGATATGCAATTAAAAATAAAGATAGTAAATGTACACTGACCTCCAACAATAGTCGAGCTACCCACAAAAACGCTTAAAAATGTGTTGTCATAAAATTGTTAAATGGTTTTCATTAAATTCTGTTTTACGTTTGTCATTACGGAATAAAAACAATTTTTTGAAGGCCAGTGTATATTTTACGAATTATGAAGATATGTTACTATACAGGGTTATTACAAATGATGTTCCCGATTTCAATTATAAATATTACTGGATTAACCTGTTTTAAGACCATTTCAGTTGGTACCATTGGAAAGAAAAACTCATAAAGTTTTGTTTACATTGATTTAAGTACGTATTAGCTATTTGTTAAAGTCAATTGTTGTCAATTGTGTAATGGCTGAATTTGAAGACAGGAAAGCATTTTATGTGTTGGATTATCACATCCACCAATCAGTTATTAGTGTGCGACGTTACTTTAGAACCAAATTTAATGAAGATCCTCCTAGCAGTCACAAGTGGTACTTGAATTTTAAGAGAAATTGGTGCGTTTGTAAAAAGAAATCAGTCAGTAAGCAATAACGCTGTAGAGCAGGTAAGGGAAAGTTTTACGCGTAGTCCACAGAAATCTACTGTTAAATGCAGCAAACAGCTTGATATACCACAGCCAACAGTTTGGAAAATTTTACGTAAACGTACAAATTTCAAGCCTTACAAACTTCAGCTTGTTCAAGCATTAAAACCAAAGGACAAAGTTCTAAGATTTCCTTTTTGTGAGAACATGTAGGCATTGATGGAAAATTAAAACTGTGTAAAATGTTTAGTCTTTAGTGATGAAGCCACATCCCACTTGTGTGGTACCGTGAACAGACATAATGTCATAATATGGAGTTCGGAGAACGAACACACCTATCGAGCACTTACCTGAAAGTTAATTTGTCGTGTAATATCATTTACAACAAAGTGTACGGACCTTTTTCTTTGTTGGACAAACAATAAATGGAATAAATCTTGGACATGATTACGGAATGGCTTCTACCGAAATTAGAACAAGAACCTTAAACTTCATTCTGACTTCAAAATCGGCTGCCTGGCAGATGAATCGGCCGTGCAGATCCAAGTGATGGTGCACTCTTGAACTGGCCTCCAAGATCTCCGGACATCACCCCTGTGATTTTCTTGTGAAGATACATCAAACATAAAGTGTATACACACCAGAAAGCATACCTGAGATCCAACAACGGATTACCAAAGCTATCGAAACAATCGACCTGAACACTCTTAACAAAGTATGGCAAGAGCTTGATTACACGCTTAACATCTGTCGTATCACAAGGGGTTCCCATATGGAACATTTATAATTCTTGGCACCTGGGATGAAACTTTTTAAGTTTTTCTTAAAATGAAACCATTTTATTTTTTTGTATGACAAATAAAACTAGATTTATGTGCACTTGAAATCATGAACATCATTTGTAATAACCCTGTATTATCTTTACATTTTTACTTGTTATGCCTATATTCAATTGCATTTCTGTTTAATTTTCAAAAAATTCCGCCTAAGAGAAAATACTATAATAGTTACCTTAAGTTTGGACTTACTTCGATAAAAGTAATGGAGAAATAAAACCACAGTGCGTTATATGCGCAACCGTTCTCGTAATCGATGCCTTGAAGCCACCTAGAATCCAAATTTTTCTGACCGACCACCAGATTTCTTTCAAGGAAAATTAGAGAATTAAAGCAAATGAAACTTGGGCCTAATGGTACAAGATTTGCGTCTTCTGAAAAAAACATTAGTAGCATCGTTTGAGATATCGAAATTAATAGAGCAATCAAAAAAGCCTCACACAGTAGGAGTTTTTGGCCGCTTTTTGGACGACCACAACATAATCAAAGAAGAACTATTGATTTCGTAGGAAGACTTCAAAAGGAACATTTTCAGAAATATGTGATATGGGAAAAGCTAGCCGGTTTCTGTACGAATGGCGCTTTAGCGATGTTAGGATCATGTTCCGGTCGAGCGACGTTAATCAAACAGAGAAATCCGTCAGCACTAACATCGCAGTGTATCCTTCATCGCCAGGTGTTAGCTTCCAAGACTCTTCCTAAACGCTTTAATAATAACATTTAATTGACCATAAAAGTGGCGAATGTTATCAGAAGCAGTGCCTTAAATTCACGCCTTTTTAAAAAAATTGTGCACTGAAATGGACTCCGACCATGAGGATCATCTCGTTGACACAGCAGTTCGTTGGTTGTTGAAAGGCAGCATGCTGGAAAGATTATACGAGCTCAGAGGGAAGGTTGAGTTGTTTCTAGCTAAGAAAAAAATAAAACTTATCTTGTGAATATTTTCACACACTTACAATTGCAAGCTTCAGAAAACAAACGCTTAGAAGGCGTTGCAAATATGAAGATGATTTTATTTGCGAGAAACAATGTTATAGTGCGTGTTCAACGTTAAAGGCACTCCTTGACGACAAAAAGTATGACACGTTTAAAGCTGTTGGCTGATAAATTCAATCATTACTTCTCAGAATATAGCAATACAGAAGCTAAAGTTCACCAAAAACTGATACGTAACCATATTGGCACTAATGCTAAAGAAGTTGCAGAAGAAATCCAAGAAGAACTTATTGAATTACAAAATGATAGATACTGTAAGGGCGCATTTGAGTCTGATTCTTTAGAGCAGTTTTGGTGTAAAAAATCAATTTACACTAAAATTCTAGAAATCACTTTGCGTTATCTTATGCTTTTCCAGCAACTTATTTACGCAAACAATGATTTTCTGCTTTACTGATCTATTGAAAGTAAGTGATAATATGCATATAGATAGCTTTGAGCAAAAATATTACCACAAAAATTCAAAAATTTGTACAGAAATGCAAGCTCAAAAATCTCATTGATGCAAAATGAATTATCTACCAAAAATTATATGTTTTCAATAACTAACACTCTTAATTACTGTTACTTTCAATTTTACGATTACATATGTTAAACGTTTCTATTAAAGATTATATTTAGATTAGTACAGTTTATTTCAAATCAAAATGGTCCCTGGGCAAAAAAAGGTTGGAAACCGCTGCAGAGTTTAGCTTCTGCTCTTCATTCGGTTATTGCTGTTTTTATTATTATCTCATATAACGTTGTATTAAATGTACTATTTTTCTAAATTATGTAAATTATTCTTATTAAAATGGTTGATGGTCACTCGTACTTGGCATGCGGTTTCTATGAATGAGAAGTCCTGATATTACGGTTGGTAACACCAAGTAACTAAGTTGGTAAGTTCAAAACCAAAAGGAACGCTTCGTTTTCTTTTTGCTGTGGGTGTATGACCGCGTTTTATTGAGGAATATCGATATTATTCTGGATGTAATTAATCCATCGACTGGGGTCCTATTTATAGTTATTTCTCATTATTTGGAATGATTAAGTATTGTTATTTCTTATGCTCTTACGGATTTAAAGGTTAAAACGTCAGGTGAGCCTCGCTTCAAAGCTAAGTAAAACATTACCTTTATGCTTTTGTGAATGCATATACACTTGAATCTATCTTAATGTACAGCGCTGCCATACTTTACTTTATGCTAACCTTAAAGTAATTATTTGTACTTTTGCTTTTAAATGCTCCATTTTAAAATTCAATCCACTTATCTGTGATTTTTGAACAAAATCAATTTTACGGTACTACTTTTAATCTACATTTAAATACTTTTGTAAACATAGAACAACCTGTACAGGTGAATGCATTTCTTATGTGTATACTGCTATAGGTTTATTACTGTACAAATATTGGTCTAGCTATGAAGATATGTGCTATTGACTATTGACTGTTTAATGATTGATTAATTTTATTATTGGTTTATATTAGTGCACACCATCATATGTATATATGTCTTGTGGGTGGCTTATACAGTAACATAGAGTTCAATTTTAATTCATACTTGCTGTTTAGCTGATTTTACTGCATTTAAAAGTTCTTTAGCTTTGGGTTATCAGAAAGAAAAATTAGACAGTGAGTTTTACTATTTCTTTCGATTCTATTCAATACTTTAATGTTTCGTGTGGTAAGTTATTATATACCAAAGTAGGTCATTGATTCACATTTTTTCATTAATTTGTGTTACGTTTAATTTAAACACAGTAACTTAAACTAGTTTTCGTTGGGGCGGGAGGAGGGGTACTTTAGTGTTTAATTTAATAAAAGTTTTTTGGTACTATTTTGTTCTCGATTTTTTTGGTATATATATATATATATATATATATATATATATATATTTCTGTATGTACAACCTTCTTTTTCAGGAAACCCTAACCAAATACCTGTCTTATTGTGGATAAATACTTCTTCGTATCGTACATAAGAGTTACCTTTCAGTTTCGAGTTTTGCGGAAAGGGCTTTTTTTGTTGGCGTCCAAATTGCTTTCTTCCGTTCTAGATGTACATATCTCTTTTCTTTCTCTCTCTCTCTTTCTATTTGGCCTCAATGTTCCCCACGCACCCAAATGCTCTCTAACTAATAGTCCCTTCTCCCTTCTCTCTCCCTTTCCCTTCTCTTTTGTATACGTTTTCGAGTACTACAGATGCTCGACCAAAAATTGACACCCCAGAATTTAATCACGTTACAAGTTTTCGAATGCAGTTCGCTTGTATCCATTCTTGCGCTGCATTTGCACTTTGCTGGTCAGTATCACATCGCTCGGGTCTTAGCAGTTGATTCTTGAGCGATATGCTGATAGCAGTTACGTTGATTGAACTGTAACGATAATAACAAACCCTTTTCTATTTTTAGCATAAAATTTCAGTATGACTTTGGCTATTCAAAAGTGAGATAACTATGACAATCTTACGACACTGATTTAGAACCAATAAGAAAATTGATTTTGGTATGGTTTCCAAGCCAACAAAAATTTCTTGATAATCTTCTTTAAGTTAACTAACCTAGCTGAAATTATTAAGCGATAATTTTTTGACATTCACTGTCATGGTGGACGTCAAAATATAAAATATTTCAGAAAGACAAATTTATCCGTCGATGTAGATCCATCCAGCGTACAATTTCTTGTTCAAAAGGTCAAAAACTGGCACCACACAGAAAGTTTACTTTTTTTTGTGTTTTTAGGCACTGTAGCCTCTATTTCCGCATTAATATTTGCTAAAGATTCTGTACCAAAGCGCGACATTTTTTTGGCTGTCACAGTATTTTATTTATTTACAAATTACTATGCATAAATTTTTGACATCACTTGATACTTTATTTTCGAGTAAAATTTAAATTTTACTGTTTATAGCCGTGTCGCAACGATTTTCTTGCCGAATCTACATTCGAGCATTAATTCATGTCCGGTAATTTTCTTATCGTGCACAGAACAACGTAATCGGTCCTCCCGGTACCGCTCATGTCGATTAATACGTTGTTTCGGTGCACTCTAAAAAATTACCGTAAGAATTATAAGTGATAATTAACAATAATGAATAAATAATAATAACATCAACAATATATTTATTAATTTTTTATGGACATCTATCGTTTAACATTTGTGTTATATTCTTGAATTGTTTTCTGGCAGTGTTGTAAATCATATTAACAAAACGCAGACTTTTTGTTTTATAAGGAAGAAAGAGGTAATTTATTTATGATTTTGCTACAAAAAATGTGTTAAACTGTGTTGGTAATATTTGTTTGTTGAATATTTGCGTACTTGTTATAAATAAACACAATCCCGTCAATTCCAAATGGAAAAACCTTACGTAACTTCCAATATACATTACGTAAAAAGGGTACAAATCCAATTATAAATGGAAAGTTATCTAAATATACGCTTGAATATATCAGGATTTACAAATTTTGATTCCACCTCCTCAACACTGTAGCACAAGGGTATTACAAATAGTGAATATTTTATTTGTAGAGAAGTTTGTTTATATTGCAGCTTTCGATTTCGTGGAGTGGCCTGAAGCTCTTGAAACGACGTGGACAATTACTATTTGACAGCATATTGAAGTATATGGACATCGCTTAATTTAACAATAACAAAATTCTATTAATTTCTCTCATGTTACTCTAAGAAAGTTTTACGTTTGAGAATATAATATGAACTGTTAAGTAAGAAAATTGTCTTCGTTATATTAATTCAATGTATCCATTTGTGTAATATACTGAAAATTAAACAACAAACCATCAATTACACAATATTAAAAATAGTTTCTTTAAATTGTATAATATGGTATGCTAGTAAAAATTCTCATTAACGTGTTTGAATGAACGTTCATTAAAAGGTTCCGTACGGAAAACTGAGAAAATGAGCATAGGTACATTCTGTTCGTCTCATTGTTTGTACTCACTTTCATTACCTTTTTCTGCGGTAATTATCAGCGCTAAATTAAAATTTTAATAAGTTATGGAAATAGGTAGTGAAATGCGTTAACATACCTGAATCGTTTTGATAAAGCGCATGTCAATTAATTCCATTCCACGCAAACTGTCACATGTCATAAAGTACAGTCACATTTCTGTCAAAATTAAGTACATGCTTTTTATTTACTGTTTGACACGCAGCACGGCAATCGTAAACAAAGCAAATGGTGCTTCGCATCGTGCACGTCGAGACGCCGACAGATCGATATACAGTCGTATCTTCGAGCTTGCCAATTAAATTTTCGACCTTTACTATAAAAGTGAAAGAGTAACTAGCAATATTTGGCTGGTTTACTGAAAAGGACAATGCGTATAGGATTCCGTTCTATTACATTATAGTTTTCATCAAATTTCACATTCAAATTTTCTTTCAATTTCGTTTTCATTCATCATTTAGAATACAAAAGAATTTTTTCGAATATATCATAAAGCCTCTCTACTTGTCTTATGTATGGCTGATTCTAGCGTATTTTATATCAGTTTTTGCAATATAAAGTTAGTTTGAAACTTATTCAATAAAACTCTCTAATTTACGAAGAATTCCAATAATTATTGCAAAGTATTTTAATGCGGTAATCTGGTTTGTCAAAAATTCTATACTCGTTGCAATTAGGTTTAATAAATTCAAGATAAGCCACATTAGACCTTTTTAACATACAACAGTTATAAAGTTTAACAAAAATTATACAACTAAAATATGACCGTTAGAGTGTGGATTAATACAATTTACCAGAATTTGGTTTAGATCATTGACAGAGTTCGTGTATCAATTTTACTGGTGGCTAAGTTATTTACGTAACTTGGCGATTAGACGCTTATGAGTTCCGATAACACTCTTACATTGTTATTTTAGGACGGGCGGTAATCGGAAGTGAAGTCTCTAATTCAACTATTTTCAAAATATTCTGATGTTTTCGAAAACGTAGTGTGTGTGTAACAGAGGAGACGTTTACAAACGTGTTTGAAAGTTACAAAGACATATTCCGTTCTTAACATTAAGGCACATTTTGATGTCGTATTTTTTAGCCGTTATAATACATAGTAGACGGAAATAGTCATTTAATTTGGATGTAGAACGGAAGTTGGATTTTATTTCATTAAGTATATTAAGACAAAGCGGAAACACAAAAATCTGACCCCGACTTCGAGCGAAAATTCCATAAAAGTGCATTTTTGATGCATTTTGAGTACATGCCTACACTATTTTTTTAATATCTCCGGTTTTATTAGTTGTAGAAAAATAAAAAATTATTTACTTTTAAAAACGTGGTCTATTAAAGAAACATTTCAATAATTATTATTTAATGAAAACCCAAAATTCACGTACTTATAAACAAATTAAGTTATAATTTTAGGCGTATTAAACTTAAGAATGCCTTAAAAGTCGACTGTACCAACAATATTCTTTGGAGGAATGTGGACAGGAAGAGGGAGAGGAAAGAGGAGAGAGAGGAGAGGGAGAGGGAGAGGAGAAGAGGGAGAGGAGAGGGAGAGGAGAGGGAGAGGGAGAGGAGAGGAGAGGAGAGGGAGAGGGAGAAGAGAGAGGGAGAGGGAGAGGGAGAGGGAGAGGGAGAAGAGGGAGAGGGAGGGAGGGAGAGGGAGAGGAGAGGGAGAGGGAGAGGGAGAGGGAGAGGGAGAGGGAGAGGGAGAGGGAGAGGAGAGGGAGAGGGAGAGGGAGAGGGAGAGGGAGAGGAGAGGGAGAGGGAGAGGAGAGGGAGAGGGAGAGGGAGAGGGAGAGGGAGAGGGAGAGGGAGAGGGAGAGGGAGAGGGAGAGGAGAGGGAGAGGGAGGAGAGGGAGAGGAGAGGGAGAGGGAGAGGAGAGGGAGAGGAGAGGAGGGAGAGGGAGAGGAGAAAAGAGGGAGAGGGAGAGGAGAGGGAGAGGAGAGGGAGAGGGAAAGGGAGGGAGAGAGGGAGAGGGAGAGGGAGAGGGAGGGAGAGGAGAGGGAGAGGGAGAGGGAGGGGAGGGGAGAGGGGAGGGAGGGGAGAGGGAGAGGAGAGGGAGGGGAGGGGAGGGGAGGGGAGGGGAGGGAGAGGGAGAGGGAGAGGGAGGGGAGGGAGGGAGGGGAGGGGGAGGGAGGGGAGGAGGGAGAGGGAGGGAGAGGGAAGGGAAGAGGGAGAGGGAGAGGAGAGGGAGAGGGAGAGGGAGAGGGAGAGGGAGAGAGGAGAGGGAGAGGAGAGGGAGAGGGAGAGGGAGAAGGGAGAGGGAGAGGGAGAGGGAGGAGAGGGAGAGGGAGGAGAGAGGGAGAGGGAGAGGGAGAGGGAGAGGAGAGGGAGAGGGAGAGGGAGAGGGAGAGGAGAGGGAGAGGAGAGGGAGAGGGAGAGGGAGAGGGAGAGGGAGAGGGAGAGGAGAGGGAGAGGGAGAGGGAGAGGGAGAGGAGAGGGAGAGGGAGAGGAGAGGGAGAGGGAGAGGAGAGGGAGAGGAGAGGGAGAGGGAGAGGAGAGAGGAGAGGGAGAGGGAGAGGAGAGGGAGAGGGAGAGAGGAGAGGGAGAAGAGGGAGAGAGGAGAGAGAGGAGAGGAGAGGAGAGGAGAGGAGAATAAAGATACATAACGATGAGTTAAATAATTATTTATACCCAAATAGAAAATTGCAATTTAATTCGAGAACACATAATAGGAATGATATTCAAAGTTTAGTGGAGTAACAGATGGGATTTACTTACTGTCAGTTATTATGTATACTGCACAAAATTTACTGTGTTTTAATGTGGACTAAAATATCGATATTCAAATTGCGCTGGTCACAAATAATAATTTGAGTAAACTGTTATTGCACAAAAAGGCATATCTTAGGCAAAAGAAAAATAGTTTGATCTCACCAGTAAATTGTGGTCATCCACACGAACTCTTTGACGAAAATTGTACACACCACTGACTTTTTGTTAAAATAATAATTTATTTAATTTTATTGCTTACTTGTAATCCAATAACCAAATGGCAACCATGCAGTTAACACTCTCGTAAGATGGATCGATCGTTAATGATGTCCATAAGTCATTATGTCTAACTTTGTAACGTTGATTCTTATCAGCTTATCACTTACGCGTATAAGCCCTTTTATCTAGAAACATGCCCTTATAATTTCTCTACATACTTAAATAATACTATACATAATTAGTTCATTTATTTGCGTGAGATCTGGTCACTTAATCAGTAATGTAATTGAACGATTATATTGCAAGCAAAATAATTGTGCTCCTTTTCAATATTTCGAGTAATGTAATGCAGAATAAACAAATTTATAAATGCTTCGTGAGATACAAAATTAATTAATGACTGCAGGTGTGAATAAATTAAAAAAACAAGTACTTAATAAAAGTAGTTTTATTGCGACCTCATAAATCAATAAAACACTAAAATTACCCCTGTGTGTACAATAAATTAGCACATAACTAACCGCTGATATGATAACAAGGTATAATGTCTATATTGGATTTGTGTTCAAAATCTAATGTAATTTATGTAGCAATAAAGTTATGTTTATTTTTGTGGCATAATATTTTTACAATTAAGCAAATTAAGAGGATGTTGTAAAATTTTACAGCCACCCCTTTACCTTAATTTTATTGCGTGATAAATGTGTGATTGTGTTAACATAAAATAGAAATCTAGGCCGATTAAATACAAACTTTCACTATGTAATATTAACAATGTACTATTATCTTTTTGGACAATGTAAAATTTAAAAAAATGGTCATCCTTTTTTTTTTAATAATTGTGTACCAGAATAGGCTAAATTTGGCGTATCGTGCTAAAGCACTCAGGAATACGTAGAAGAATGGATCAAGGGATATTGAATTGCCAAGGTATGCCTATGAACAGCTACCTTAAATTTTTTCATGTCATAAGTGAGAGGAAAGCAGGAACTAGTGAAATCATTTCAGAGTTTAGAAGCCATGTAGAAGCATATGGATTGCGCCCGTTTGGTACGACCAGTCGAGATTTGTACTGCATTCTGATCATGTGAATGAGCGGACCGAGTATTACTAGCAAAGGTAGCCCGAGATAGTATCAAAAAATGTAGTTCAGCAACGCAGTAGCCATTGTAATACCGATAATACAAAGAAGGAACTGAAACGATTCTTCTATGCTCAAGGGACTGTATGTCAGAATCTAATGACGGGTTATTTATAAGCCTAATTGCTCTCTATTGAATACTATGAACGATATCGAAAGCAGAGGTGAGAATTATATTCTAGACGAGGTCGAATGTGAGCCTTATACAGCAGAAAGAATTGTCGGGAGGTAGCTGACCTATGATAGATTTGAAGACACAGTCATTCCCAACATAGTAATACAGTCTGAAAACTTAAGATCTGAGCTATTCACACTTACAACAGGAAATAATCAACCTTTTTTGTCGGACACGAGGTAACACTAGTTTTGTTAACATTAAATTTAGCTGAATTATTGCTTCCCCATTCGAGAATACATTGAATGCGTTTGTTGATTGAATTTGCCATTTCAGCTTTAATGTCTTGATTTGGCACAAAAAGGTGGATTATCACTATGAGCAGACAGATGTGCTACAATGAAGAGTACGTCATCAGCAAAGCAATGGATCGGTATAGTTGTTGAAGAAATAAGGTCATTTATGTATAACACAAGAAGTGTAGGCGCCTAACTGATCCCTGTGGCACGCCCGCATTAATTCTAACTTCTTTTGTACGACACATATTCGTCTGTTATCAAGGAAACTAGAAACCCAGTTGATTACCGTATCATTTAACCCAAACGAGGTGAGTTTGGCAAGTAAACACTTATGCCAAACTTGGTCAAATGTGTCTTTGAGATATCTAAAGCGGATTGTTCTAATGTAATCTTCCAAACTTAGGTCACATACGCAAGACGATCACCTGTTGGACGACTCTGCCTAAACCCATATTGGTGGTCACTAAGGAGTTAGTTTCAAGGAACGAGAGCAGTTGTTGATTGAGAACTTTTTCCAACACTTTAGACTAAATGGAAGTGATGGCAACTGGTCGGTAATTCGAGGGATCGGTCTTATCGCTTTTTTTTTGGGAATAGGTTGACCATTTCCTAATTTCTATGATGAAGGAAATTCCCCAGAAGACATATAGATCGAATAGAGCTTCGATAGGACTGGTACGAGTCCGGAGAATATTTCTTTAAGACGATAGCTGGGATGCCGTCTGGGCTAGTCGCCTTATTGAGTTGACTAGGGACACATCTCTTCAAGAGTCATTGAGACACAAATTTGATGCAAATAAATCCACAAAAACATTGGCTTCGTCTACAGAATCTGCAACTACAGATTCCCCGAAGAAGTACCAAAGTTTTTACTAATAGCTTTAGCTAAAGACCATAATTTACGACTGCCCAAAGGGGATCTAGCTGGTTCATTGCATATTCGTTGTTCAAACAACTTTTTAGGTTTACTGATGACACTTTTTAGATATCTCTCGCACTAACATAATTTGCATGACTCTCGGCCATTTTATTCGATTTTTATTTAATACAAGATTTATTTTTTAAAGATATTGTATTAGCAGAAGCCTTATTGAACCAGGATTGGAAACGTGAATAACCTACACGATTCTGTTTTTTTGGGAATGTGTAACTCTATGTCCATGAGGACGACTTCAGGTACTGAAAGAGCAATGCCCGAACAAGAGGACAATTTTCATAATATTCACGCCATGCAAAGAAGTCCCTTAAATCACTCTATCTAGCTGATTTAAATTACCTCAAGGTTCTATCAGTGTTGTAAACAGGTGGGTTTGATGTAAAAAGAGATGTAGAAGGAGTGGAATATGGTTCAGGGATTCTTGTGGGTTCAGAAATTATTTGTTTGAGATCACTAGAAATAGCAAGTGTTTCTGCACTATGACGGGCAGGATTCGTAGTAGATGAAAATTGAAACCAATTAGGAGATCTATAAATGCAACAGTAAAATTTCACAAATTTAGGACCAGAATGTTTAAGCCAAATCACGCCTCCTTTATATCGAAAGTTAGAGGGAAGGTTGTATTGCGGAAATTGCATGTGTGATGCATCGGAACTTTCAGAGGAGACTTATGCTTTAGATAGAAACAAAAGGTTGTAATTGTTCAAGATGTTGGTGAACACCATTAAGACCTGGTACCGCGGATGTTGCAATAGTGGATCAGAAAGCTAGTGGTTTCGATGACCGAGGTCGCTTTGGCCCTGCTCTCCCGGACATGCGAATGGGGCAGGATTTTACTTCCGGTATTTCGTATTTCTTACCCTAGAAACCACAGCCATCTTTCTTTCATTTTTAATTTTGTACTTTCAATCCTATGGGAAGACAGTGAACGCGAGAAGGAAAAATAAGGATGAGAATAGGTTAAGGATGAAGAAAAAGATGACTGGCAGCCCTTACCGAACTTAGAAATTCTGAAACCTAATATTAAGGGCCCATGGTAAGGGTGGTGGTCCACCCCGGCTGGCATGAGGTACACATGACTCCTACCTGGATAAATAAATTCTGTAATTAGTTTTATAACTTATCTTCTAACTGTTTTGTTGTATTAGTTAATGCTTCTGATCAGCGCATTGGCTTACCGTAATCGCAGTAATTAAGTACAGTTTACTTCACTAACAATAACATTGTAATAAACAGGATTAGTTATTTTAAACTATTTTAATTTAGAATGTAAAACATTAGGCAAGTAATAAGGTTTGAATAGAATTCAAATTTTGCACTTTCTACATATCACTTATGACCAAATAAGATTTCTTATATACAGAAAAAAATATTCCCGTAAAACTAGTAGCTCTTTTCTACGAGCGTGTGGAAAATCGACTATTGTGCACGCATTTCAGTGCAGAAAAACGGCGGTGCACAAAAGCTTTCTCTGCACTAAAATTCATGCGGATAAGTCTTAATCTGACGCATACAAAAATGCCTATTAGTGGCGGGAATCGTCCAACTTATCTGTCCTGAGGAAAGTTTTAGTAAAATTCTTTACCGTTTTTAGTGATATGTATTGCAATTGGTGAGAAAACGCCCAGAAGAAATATAAATAAGAAAAAAGTTGCATTGTGTTTGGGTGTGATTAACATAAAATTGACAAATACTTTTTATTCTATAACCACAAAACGTTAAAGTAAATTGGTTAAAAAAAATAGTTACTGGAAAAAAACTTTAGGTCATTGCTCTTATTAAAGGAATTAAGGCAGAACGAGCCTCATGATTTTATAAACTATTATTGCCTATGCCAGAACCAGTATCTCCAGAGGATCGTTTGGTAGCCACGCTTAGATCTTACGAAGGTCTAAAATACTATACCGCACGCAGTAGTGCTTTCTTTCGTTTGCAGGTGTTTCTTACTTAAGAAATGTATTACATATACTTAAGTAGGAGCTATACCGGGTGTTTCTTAAAGCATGGGAAATCCTGAAACTGGAGATTCCTTACATGATTTGATGACGATTGATCAAAACGTATGTTATATAAATGTTGATAGTTTACGATATACAGGGTGTCTAAGTTTCGTAATTTTTCAATTTTTTTTTATTTTTTCCTGGTATTCTAAATTTATGTAACTCAAATTTGGTGTACTTACTACACTTAAGAGACGTAATGTTTAGGATACTATGACCCGTCTTAAAATTTACAGGGTGTGGATCTTTCCGGGGTCATGTACCCTTTAACCCATATGAACTTTTTTTGTAGGCCGCCCCTGACCTCTGGAAAAAAGTGCAGCGAATTTATGTTCAATCTAGAAACTTTTTTGTCTCTTTCATTTTTTTCTATAAAAGCACCGTTTTTGAATTAAATGAGGACAAATAAGGCAATGACATTATTATTAATAAATTAATGTGATTTTTTATAAAGCTTATTCACACAAAAAAATCAAAAGACTAGGTTATATTCTTTAAGACAACAGAAAGGAAACAAATGTTAACAAACTAAAACGAAAAATTAAAAATTGTTCAAAGTGTCCACCGCCTTCCTCAATGCACTTCTCAACACGTTTCTGTACGGAGTTTCGTATGTTACGATAAAGTTGTCTTCTGTTTTTAAGAATATTAAAAGCTTCCACTATTTTTTGCCACAATTATTCCTCAGAAATACTTGTCTATAGACCGCAGTTTTCAAATGAGATCATATTGAAGAGTCCAACGGATTAAAATGTGGACTCGGGAGTCCAAGGAAATTCGCTTCCACGACCAATCCATTGCCGAAAAAAACTTTCATCTAAGAATTGGTAGTGGAATGAGGGGAGCCCCATCTTGCATAAACCACATTCGTAGTCTTAGATCTAGTGGTACATCTTCAAGGAGTTCATTAAGGTTTTGTTGCAAAAATAATAAATACAGAGGTAGTCTAAACGGATCAATAAAGAATCCGAAATTACCCCACACCAAACATTTATCTTGAACTCGTGTTGGAAGCTCGCTATTTCACAGGATTTTCCCCATAAGTGGTTGTTTTTAAAATTAAAAATTCCCCGCCTCGTAAAAAAAATTGAATCAGCGTTAAGTTCTTTCCTTAAAAATTGGGCGAATCGCAAGCTAGCATGAAGATCTCGCGGTAGTAAATTTTATACGGGAATGTAATGACAGGGATAAAGATTCTCTTTCTGTAATTCAAGAAGAAATGCAAAGATAGTTGCTTCTGTATCCTTTAAAAAATAGCGCTTACTCAACGCTTTCTTCATATCTAGGAATACAATCTGGTACTACAGGTGACATTAATAGTCATAGTGAATGGCACAATCGAGAATTAATACGGACGAAAATGATGTTGAAAATATCATAAAGCGTTTCAATGCTTGTAATCCATTTAATAGTGGAGATTGTATGCGTCGCAATATTTTCACCGGTGAACTTGCTGAAGAATCAACTTCGCGATGTTTACTTAATGTTAAAGAAAATGGGGAGACTCTATTAACTACATACGAAAATGAAAAACTGTTCAAGATAACTAAGAAATTATCGGATACTATTCAAAAAACGAAATTTTACAACTTTGAAGATACTCCTGTGAAAACAAATAAAAATACTTCCAACAAGAGATTGCAAGACGCAGCAGACATAAAAATTTATCCAAAACTCATTCATGGTGGCTTCTCAACTTGGATTTGATACAAAAATATTAGTATCGTATAAAATGTTGGATTACTTGAAGTATCTCTTTGACAATGACAGATTTTACAGGAAATCACCAAAACGAACTCTCAGCAAAACATAATAGATTTATATACTCTCAAAATTTATATTATTGATAGTATGGCACTAGTCCACAAAATTTACTTAAAAGTTCAATACTTTTGGTGAGTTTTCCGAGGCTTTCTTCAAAAAAATTATGCATTTTTTACGTTGCCTGATGTGAAGAGAATACAAGTAATATTCGACAGATATGAGATTTCTATAAAAAATTTTGAAGTAAAGTTTACGGAGTTAAGGCTAAATTATTAAAAATATCATAATTACAAGTCATACAACAAGAATTCCAGCGGATTGTAAAGCTTTCCTTTCAAGCACTCAAAGTAAATTACAACTTGTTCGATTTCTTTACACTAATGCTCCAAAATATACACAAGTAACAGAAGACTGCGAGATGTATGTTTGTGGAGGATTCAACGATCCAACAAAATGTTTCAAGTTACAACGGAATAATTGAAGTTTTGTTAGTTTCACATGTCGTCGCTAGAAGGCTTTGTTCGACGTTCCGACAGAAACGGTTAATTTTCGCAAAAAAATTAAATGCATTGTTCACTTTTGTTCATGAACAAGTAGCTAAATGATGCCTAAACAAGCTCGCGAAAACCGTATCTCGATATCTTGTTCCTAACCTAAAATATCGGCCAAAGAAAACTTTATACGAAAATCCCTTAAATTTTTATTTCGGTTAACTATATTTTTCTGGAATTGTTTCTATTATGTAAGTTGTGGCCCTAAAAAGGACCGATTTAAAGGAGGAAGGTTTTTAATGCCCCCGTAAATGCTCGAAATGCTGACCATCACGCTCTATACATTGATGAAGCCTCTCATGACTAGACAAAACTGCAGTTCAGATTATCCTCGACTTCAAAGATCAGTTATTTTTTTATTAGGTTAATATAGCATAATTCACAGAAACATCACTTTCTTAGAATCAAGATTGCAGTTACGCCCCCTAGCGGCCATTTCAGAAACATGAAAATATTTTCCAGGTTTTTGTATTTGCCGTTTTAGTAATAACTTTTTTTTGCGCAAGCCTCTACGATGTATAGTTTCCCAGATACAGTACCTCGCATTCTTAGTTGGCCACCCCGTACAACGTATATTCTTTTTTTTTTCGCAAATATGGCACAAGAGCGGCAATTTTGTTTTATATTGCGATTCATTTTTGAAGAAAAAAAGTAATATTGATGATGACGACAAGATGTAGCTTCTGAACAAATTCAGATTATCACTACTTCTGAATCATGGTCCTATGAATAAAACCTTTACTTAGGTTTAGCTTATACCACAATAAATATGGTGAAAGAAACATATTAATGAATCCTAGACATATGTGTTTGGAATTCATGCTACTTTAAAGAAAAATGCATCCTCAAGTAGCAATCTTAGGTTTTCGAGATAATTTGATAAATAATCTAATGCAAATCCAAGACAAAGGAAGCACTGGAGAATCTTTGCTATCAAACTTTATAGAAAGGGTCAACCCAAAAAAAAAGAAGTAATGGAAGAGCTGTTGGTCATGGACTATCAAAAGAACTAAGTAAAAAATGTTTCAAACACCTGCAGCATATAAGCGAAAAGTATATACAGTATGTTGTCTATAATGTTGTTGAGAACAAGGTTTGTAAGGAAACTTAGTTTAGATGTAAAGGTTCTCATACCAGCACTAAATCCTTCGTGTTTTAAAAATTACTAAGTAAGAGTTTTACAGTTCTCCTTTTTGGTATAAGACTATTACATGCGAAATAATTGTTTTGTTGTCTTTTTTTTATTATTCGGGTTGAATTTAAATAAGTTAGATAAGATAAATAAGCTTTAAAACTTAATTGCTTTATTATAAACTGCAATTTATAACATTTCTCAATCGGCAAAAAATTTGGTCACGTGTCTAACATAATTTTTAAGGTGTAAGTAAGAAACAAAACTTACTTTTTGCTACGTTTAACACATGAGAAAATAACAATATGTTTAAAAATAGACGTACCTCAACCGTCTAACTCATTCCCTTATATACTCTTTGCTACTGCACCAAGATACAGATATAAGAAAGTTATATGCTAGCCACAACATATTATCTTTTCGTCAGGATAAGATCGACGTTCAGTGACGATTGTAACCCATTTAACTGTTACAAGCAAGCTATAACTTATATGCAAAAGACGGTTATTACAGTAACTATAGACATAAACGAGTGTTGTTTTCTAAAACAAAATTACGTTATTCACCATTTACAAATGGTAGAATATCAAACAGTACAATTTATCTTCTCTAAACACGTACGTGTGTACGTGGATGTATGTGCGTGTGCTTGTGCTTGGAGATTGTACTTGTGCTTGTGCGTGTGTGCGTAAGTGCGTGTTTGCGTGCGTGCGTGTGTGCGTGCGTGTGTGCGTGTCAGCGTGTATGCGTGTGAGCGTTGTGCGCACTGGTGCGCGCTGTGTGCTGTAAGCGTGTGTACGTGTATGCGTGTATACGTGTGTAC
>JARFJB010000758.1:0-60000 GCA_036346205.1 Vesta saturnalis
TCTCGGCGGCGTACGTTCAAGTACCACAATTTCTACTACCCTAATTTGGTTATTTCGGCGGCATGCGTTTACGTCCCTTTTTAAAATCAATTCTAATAAACGGCGGCTAATCTTCTTATCTTTCCCTGCTTTACGTCGTAGTAATTATAAAAATAATTTTCGCGCCCTTTTTTATAAGGACTCTCCTAGGCGGTGATTTTGTTTAATCTATTTGTAATTGGCAGATTATCTGAAAAAACTTTATTTTTATGAAATCCACGTTGAAAAATTAATTATTATTTGCAATCAAACGAAATAAGGCATTTGGACGTGACTGTAAATCAATAAAGAAATAAGATGAAGTTTTCAGGTGTTTGAATACTAAAAACTTAATCATTTCTTTTCGACATTGTTAATTTTAATTAAAAAAATTTTAAGTAATGACTTTTCGTTACATATTTATCATTTTTTGGATGAGTTATAAAGAATAGATTGTTATCTAAATACTTCAATTCAAATCGTGAAAAGATTTTTCAACGCTTCAAAGTTTACGTTTACAAGGCCACGTGAGAAAAAAGACGATCTATTGTTCAGATAAAAAATAGATTGTTATCTCAATTTGAAAAATCAAGAACAAGGAGGGCTCATTGTTAACGGTTCAAAGTCTATGCTTACAAGGTTACACGAAAGAACAAAGACGATCTATTTTATGGATGAGTCATAGTTTTAAAATTTGAAAATCATGAACAAAGACGATGCATTGTTCAACGATTCAAAGTCTATGCTTACAATTTTAAAGGTAAAGAACAAAACGATTCATTGTTGAGTCGTAGCTTCTGAAAAGGTGATCCGAACTTATCCGACCTTACCCGATCTTATCTCTATATAAGTAGATAAAGAACAGTCCAACGCAGTCGATACATTACAATCGTCACAACAACAAATTACCTAAAAAAAAAGCAACTATTATTAATCACAGTGTGTGCATCATATTTTTACAATCCTGGGTTTTATTGTAAACCAAGAGCAATTTGTTAACGTAAAGAGTAACTATTATTGCTCACCAGTCTGTGCATCATATTTTTACAATCGTGACTAGAACCGTTGTGAAGAGCATTGTTACGTGTGCTTCATATTGCTAGCTATGAGTATGCCAAGTAGTAGTGAGATGGTTAATTTAACAAAGCGCATTGTTCCTTATTGAAAACAAAAAGGAATTTGCCAGGCACATCCGTATAGTTAACACCAATATCAAGCTATTGCAAGATATAATTAAACATAAAATTTATTTGAGACAATGAAAGCTTTTAAGCTTGAGAGCAATTTGCTTCCAAGTGCTATCTGGTTAGATTGAGACGTTAAAGAACGCTTCAGAGAAGGTTGGTAGTGGAATTGTCAATAAAAAGGTATGCATAAATTACGTTGGTACCCCCTAGACTCATGTTTTAATGGTAGGTGCTTACAGGAATTTAATCAATATGTCAAACATTAAGGACCCTTTGATATTTTTACTAAACGCATATAATAGTTTTGCACGTAAGGTGAAATTAATGTTAAGGCAATCTATGCTAAAGGTAAATGTGGTCTTAGCTGCAATTTCATGCAACCCCAAAATCATAGTATTGAGTTGAAGACTTTTGCCACAAAAATTGCGTTATTGATATTTCAACCAATATACGTGTCTGGTACAATGAAAACGTGTATGATAAGTTACGGATAAAATTAGAGGAGTTTTCCGAAAGGGATTCCGGTTGGGCAGTACTGAAGTCTTACATTTAAAAGTAAATATTAATAGCTATGTCCCATTTAGAGGTGGTTTTCAACTTATGTTAAAGTTCCACGCTTCATAGAAGTAAAGCATGCTGTTGTTAATGTTAAAAATAACGATGAGTTTTGCTTCCTGTGGGCCGTTGTTTCGGCATTATATCCGCTTCAACATTCATACGAACTTCTAGTTATCCTCATTTTCTAGAGTTTTAAATTTTGATTCAATTCACTTCCCCATTCAGCTGGATGATGTAAAAATTTGAGAAACTAAACAACCTTTGATTAATTTGTACTGCATAAATGGTAAAAAGTTGTACCCTTTGTATTGAGTAATCAGCAAAGCGATAAAGAACCCATAAATCTTTTAATACTTTCCCGGGATGACACTGTACACCATTTCACATGGATTAAAAATATGTCAGCTTTTTTTCAAAACAGATATCAAATGAGGGCAAGAAATTATTTGTTACCGATGTTGAACCATTTTTCTTCAGATCGCCCTACAAAAACATACCATATGTCAGCAACTTAATCAATGCTCTACTAGGCTGCCTACCGAAGGGAAATGAATTTACAGTTAAAAATTTCATTCAAGAAAAGGTGCCATTTGTCATTTATGCGATTTAGAAAGTATTTTAGAGAAGTGTGCAAATGGTATGGAAGGTAATACTCTTTTTCACTCCAAACACACACCTTTCAGTATTGCTTACTATTTGAAGTGTTCATATGATTCTTTATCTCGATTTAGGCTTTATAGAGGAAAGGATTGCATTCAATGGTTTGTTAACGAGCTTCAAAGTATTGCACATTGGGCTACCGAAATAATCAATCAAATTATTCCAATGGGTACTTTAAGTCTCAGTCAGGTTGAGCAATTTGAAAGCGCCACGGTTTGTCACATTTGTCGGAAACCATTTACTACTTCTGATATAAAAGTTAGAGACCATAACCATCTTACGGGAGCATTTCGGGGGGCAGCGCACCAGGCGTGTAACCTAAACTATACAGACTCCCACATTCTGCCAGTTGTGTTCCATAATTTATCAGGTTATGATTCTCATTTCATCATTAGAGAATAGTGTTCCCGGTTTGATTTCTGCTACCCATAAACAAAGAAAGATATATCTCTTTACGAAGGTAATGGAAAGCACCAAAATTAAGTTTAGATTTATTGACTCTTTCAGATTTATGAGCAGTAGTATTGAAAAGTTGTCAGACTATTTGGAGGATAGTAAAAATTATTTCCGCGCTAGTTGCAACAATGAGGAGGAATTTTCTCTAGTAGTTCGCAAAGGTGTGTTTCCTTATGAGTATATTGATACGTGGGATAAATTGAATGAGACCACGCTCCTCCCAAAGAAGCATTTTCAGTCATCTTAATAATGAGGGAATCAGTGATGAGAGTTTTGCGCATGCGGTTAACGTTTGGAACAAATTTAGTATTAAATCGTTAGGGAGTACTCCGATTTGTATCTAAAACAGACGTTCTACTTTTAGCAGATATTTTCGAAAACTTTAGGCAAACTTGTTTAAGTACTTACGACCTTGATCCTCTACACTATTATACAGCTCCCGGTTTAGCATTCGATGCTATGCTTAAATTACACAAGTAAAGTTAGAATTATTTACAGACATTGATATGTTAATGTTTATTGAAAGAGGGATTAGAGGTGGTGTAGCTCAATGTTCAAATCGGTATGCTAAAGCTAACAATAAGTACATGGGGAAAAATTTGATCCCACCTCCGAAAGTGTGTATTTAATGTACTACGACGTGAATAATTTATATGGAGCCGCCATGTCAGAATTTCTACCATTTGGCGATTTTTCTTTTGTTGATGAAGCTAATTTTGAAAGTTTAGATTTAATAAACCATCCTGATGATTCGGAAATTGGTTATATAGTCGAGTGTGATTTAGACTATCCTATAGAATTACATGAGAGTCACAGTGATCTACCGCTGGCACCCGAACATATGGTTCCACCACGCCTGATTCCAAAATGAAAAATTACTGCTTACCCTGTATCCAAAACGTAATTATGTAATTCATTACAGAAATTTAAAAGTATATTTAAAATATGGATTGAAGTTGGTAAAAGTACACCGTATATTACGTTTTAAACAGTCCCCGTGGTTAAAAAATACATAGATTTAAATACAGCCATGCGTCAGCAATCTCAAAATGAATTCGATAAAAATTTCTATAAATTAATGATTAATAGTGTTTTCGGGAAACTGATGGAAAATGTACGTAAGCATAAGGACATACGGCTAGTAACGAAATGGGAGGGTCGCTATGGTGCTCAACATATCAAAACCAAATTTTCATAGTTGTACAATATTTGACAATGATATGCTTATCATTGAAATGAATAAGCTAGAAGTATATTTCAATAAACCTATATACAGGATTCAGTGTTTTAGACGTTTCAAAACTTTTTATATAATTTTCATTACGGTTACACGCTACCCAAGTTCCATAATAGTGCTCTTGTACACGGATACGGATAGTCTCATATACGCCTTTTCGGTTCCCGATATCTATGAATGTATTAAAGAGGACATTGATAAATTCGATACATCTGATTATAGTCCCGACAACATCTTTGGACCCCATTAGTAAATAAAAAGGTCCCCGGCTTAATGAAAGATGAAAATCATGGCAAAATTATGGTTGAATTTGTAGGACTTCGTGCAAAATGTATGCTTACGCGGTTGATGAAAAGGTTGTAAAAAATCAAAGGGTTCTACCCACGCAAGCGTGAGGCAGATCACGATTAATGATTATAAACAGGTTTTATTTGATGGTGGCGTAATAAGGCTATCAACACCTCATAAGATCAAAGAAGCATGATGTATTTACCATTAAACAAAATAAAGTCATACTCAATCCTTATGATGATAAACGCCTAGTAAATTTTGATTTCACTGATACTAGACCCTGGGGGTACAACTTTCAGTAAACAATGAGCAGTCTTCAAGACAGCTTGCAGGAAGAGCTGCAGTGCAGTAGTGATCAAATCTAAAAAGTACCTGAAGCGTTCTTTGACCTCTCCTGAAAACTATACATTTATATTGAATATATTGCAAAATATTGTTATTCCCGATGAGTGTTTTAACTGGTGTGCTATAAACTCAAAATGTGCAAATGCAGTAATTATTAAGACATTATTTGATAGAAAAATTAGCTTAGACAATACCATTAAAAGTTTTACCGATAAAGGTTCGTTAACCTCTAATGATGTAAATAGGATTTTAGATGGCATGAATTTACTTGGTGACATACCCTTAAAATGTACATATACAAGTTATTATGGGTGATTCATTGTGTACAAATGCTAGCGTACAAAATATTGTTTATAAAGACACTTCTATTATAAGTGAATGTATCAAGACAGCAGCATATTATGCTAATTACAAGTGCCTCACTATTTTAATTGAAGTATTGTTAGAACAAAACATTACATATAAGTTTCAACCGTGGGAAAATGAGGAACACCACAAAATTTACCGCTGGATTTTGGAAAACATTGAGAAAGGTGATTCCTGCTTGGGATGGAGATGTGGACCAGATTCGGGAATATGGCCGTCTAGTAATTTAAACGATTATAGAAATACTTTAGGTTTATAAGATGATGTAATATTTAAATAAATACAATTATAATTTTTTTATGTGGTTTTAATTCATCTAAAAGTTACAAACCCTATAGCTATATTATAACACTAAATCGTCTTTATTGATCCATGATCTTTCATCCAATCCCCACCACTTTACGAATAACTTGTTATTCTTGGAGCGAAGCACTTTTTCCACAAGGTACACATCCGGATGCTTTGTTTTCTGTAATTCATGTTCATAAAAGCCTCCCAGCACAGGTGATCCTTTCATGTCCTCCAACATGTAGGTGGTTGGGTTAGTAATGCAAACTTTCACAATCTTGAATAGTTCACTTGACCAATTGGGGGTGTATCCTTTAGTGAAAATACTTTTAAACTTACTGATTCGTACTATGTCACCCACACAATAACGATTCCTATCAACTATTTTTATGTGAGTGTAAGCCTCTAGCTTTGTATGATTACCGACATCTTTGGGCTTCATTCATAGTTCTATGCTTACGATTGTTATAATCCATCGTTACGGTATCAATTGTATCAATCCATTTATATTTACCCTGTAGGCTGAATGACTTGTATAGGGCAGACTTAACGGTCCTGATCACTCGTTCTGCAATTGCTGCCTTCTTTGTACTATAGGTGGAGTAATGGTTGACCCATAACGCTGCATTAGTTTAGTGAAATGCTCATTGTAGAATTCTTTTCCTGCATCTGTCTGCAAATTGGAAGGTTTCCGGCCCGTTTTGAAGATTGCCTGCATGGCCTTGGCAACTTCAAGCCGTTTTGTTTTTAATCCTTTGGTCCACAAGTATTTCGAAAACAATCAATAACTACTAAAATATACTTAGCCCTTATTTTGTTTGGCATATGTTAAATTCGGCCAAATCTTTGCCATAGGTCATCATATCCCTTAATTATTGTGCGCCTTCGTTTAAAATTTTTCTTGCGGGTTTGTGCAATTCATTGACGAGTTGTAATTTGGACATGATCCACAATTTCTTTAAGTTGATGTAGTTTTTCCTCCAACACTAGATAAGCGTTAAAGTTCCTTTAACAGCTTTCTGAATTGCTTGCAGACAAAATCAAGGTATCCTTTACTTATAGCATCACCATCTTCCGGATCCGCCAACTGGGTCAAACGGTTTCCATCCAAATTCAACCTTGTCGATAAATAGTATTGCTTGGTGATGACATCTTGAGGATCTATGGGGTTGGCAACATTGCTGAGTCTCTTATTCTCGATATCGAATTGATTATCATCAATAAGTTGAAACTGAGGGTTAATTTCTTAAATTGATACTGGGCATGTGACCGTCCAAATTTATCAAGAGGCATTTTAGTTATGATATGTCGACATCAATGCAGTCTGATTTATATTGTTCAAAAACTAGTGTTTGGTCTTTCAATGTATCCATCTTCATACAATTCCTCTACAATTGATATTATATCGTTACAACACCGGTGTTTCCAGCCAATTTTTCTGCCCACAATACTTCTAGATCACGAATTAGTTCATGTACATCATTCCAATTTATATTCAATCGGCCTGTTTGTTAATTCCTTAAAAACATAGCTCCACCTCCCTGAGTTGTGGGTGATGACAGCAAGGGTTTAATTATTTGTGTATACTTTTGCTGCGGCTTCCTCGAATCTGTCCACTTACATCATAATCTCGCCTTGCAACATTCGTAGCTGCTAAAATACGTTTATAATTCTTTCTATCCTTTGAATTTACTAGATTTAAATCGGGTTCATTCATAATAAGCAGATCATATAAACCTGGAGTCCCTTTATACGTGACACCATTAATGATCATATCCTTTCCTTTAATTGTGATGGGGTATTACCAATTGCCCATTTGTCTGTTTTGTCGTAGTGGACTCCATAAGTGTGATCAATAGCACCTTCAAGATCCTTCATAATCCGTTCAACATATATACGAGGTAATTCGTGGTACTGCTCGAGAAATTCTTCAGAGATGGGTTCATTACAGGAATCATCTGCGATACTAAGAGGTTCTTCTTCCTCGGCAGTAATCTCTCCTACAACAGATGTTTCTAGGAAAGGTGGTGTACGAGGAGGGGGATTTATTTGAAACAACGGAAGCTGAGCTAGGGGGCTTGTCTTCGGTGCTAATGAGTGTGCTAGCGGGGTAGTAGTAGCATGTTTTCTTCGAAATATGAACAAAGGTGAGTTTTGGGTTTAACGGACTCCTTTGTTTTCTTATCAGGATGCATTTTATTCGCTATTTCAGTTAGTTCTATTAGAGGTTTATAAGTACTTTCAAACGTTCTTTCATTATCAATGCGGGCAGTTTTAAGACTGTTGTATTTCTGCTGTATTATTTTACGAGCCTGAATAATTTTTCGCTTTAATATCATCTCCTTATTATCCATTGTAGCAAAATGGCTGTTAATACCTAAACGGATGTGTAACTACTAAACCACTGAAATCAGGCTAAGGTATTATATATTCATCAAACCTTTTCCTATAGCGACCATTATTGACTTCAGCATCCTTATTTATGACTATGAACCCAAACGGATCTATCCAGCACTTTGAACACATACACATGTTTTAGGTTTAATTCATCTTGCTCAAATAATATAATTAGATTCGCATTGTCACGAATTAATTGCTTTGGAATTTTACTGTAAGTTTGGCCCAAATAGAAACAATCAATATCGTTATGTCTACCCATAGAAAAATATGCCCTTATGTTATTTTGCTTTTCACAGGAGATATCATCAAAGATAAAGATAGAGTTTGCTTTTGCACAATTCGGCTCAATCACATCTTGATTATCACTGAACGTAAAGTAACCTATATCCTTTATCGGAAGTAGGATTTCCTGTAAAAGTTTGTACTTGTTTTGATTTAATGACTTGGAGTATACGTATACATGTTTAAATTTCAAACCGTTTTTCTCAGTAAGCAAACTAATCATTGCGTTTGTTTTGCCGCAGTTGGAGGGCCACATATAATGCCACGTATACTATTAGGAAGTAAATCACCATGTTTGAAGTACCAGACTTTTCATCAAAGTCATGATTTTGAATTGGTAGTTTTGTTTCTGCGCAACTACTTTCATCTTTGAGGGATGAAATGAAACTAAACGAATAATTACAACATTTTTATTTATATAATACAGATTATAATTTTTCACTTCTCCGGTGAGTGGGTTGTACTGCACAATAGCATCGTGGAGAATAAGACCATAGGCAACGATTCCATTATCGAAAGGTGTTAGAGATTCCATTTCCAATTTGATGTCTACTGTTGAGTTTTTAAGGATTCATTCTGTTTAGAACAGTCCATTACAAATACTGGACATGATTTGAATTCGGTGTAGTTGAATAACGCATCTGTATTATCTTCATCATAGTAGTCACATCGGAAGTTCAAAAATTGCGATAGGCAGGTATGTATTGGTTAGCACTGAAGTTCAAATGCATTGCTTCATAGGGATAATACTCTGAATTCAGATGTACTTTAAGGTTCCTGATGTTAATGTGATCAAAATTTCCGGCTCTTGCAGACTGTGTGTACCTTTTACCTTGTTGGAATGCAACAATTATCCAGCGTGGTTTTTCCAGTTGCGTTGACGTTTTATTGGCCACATATCAGAGGTTGCTTGTTTTAAAGCAGGCATATATTCATATAACTCCCATTGACGAAATGGAACAGTAACAATAGAATTCTTATTTATTCCTTCAAACAAGTTCAGTTTCGCGGCATCACTAAGGGTTAAGTGTGGTACTTTCCATTGAATTTTATTTAGGGTTATTTCCGCATCAACGTCACCATAGTAGCAGTTTGTATCGCTTCTAGATCGAATTAAAATCAACTCTTGACGCATATTCACGATCACTTGACGATAATCCTCCATTATTCCAAATATGTGGTTCAATGGTATGCATACTGCAAACGATTGTTCGCTATTTCCCTCATTGAATTCTACTTGTAATGGTTCCTCATTCTTTGGTGACCACCCCAAATGGCTTAATGCTTTGCTCTTGCTTGTCGTATAAGAAATATATCCTTTAAGTGTAGATGTTATGCCGGGATTTCGGCAAACGTCCACTCTTTGACCGCCTAACTCATAACGAATCTCTTCGAAAAGGAAGTTGGGGAAATTATTGGTTAAGTTGCATGATTTTCCTTCATCTTCTTTCTTCAGCTTACCTTCTATGTACAGAAAACTATCATAAGTAGCTGTAATTAGATCCTGACTTTGAATTAAAATGCGTATTTCTTCGGAAGGTCCATACTTAGAAGAGCCATACGGAAGATAGGTGTGAATATCTGATTTAATTATAGCATCATCAAAATGTACGTTTTGAAAGATGTTTAATGATTCGGTCATTGTGTAGATGCAATGAGGGTTGATGAGTAATTAAAGATTTACTAAAGGGATGATGTCTTTTATATAAATTTCTTCTCAAACTTTTAAAATTAATTGTTATTAATTATGCCTTTTACAGTTTGTTTACTTCATATATTTTAAGAAGGCACTATAAATGTGTTATACAAAGAAAATCCTTGTTCACATTAGCACACTTATGAATGCAAACCTATTGTTATTTATAGCGAAACTATTTTCCTCATAACACATTTTCATTAATTATTATATTACTAATTATGCGATGTAGTTTTGACAAGTTTTAAAGTGATTAAAAATAATTTTTAAGAATGCAGATGAATTGTGTGTGTTTTATACAAAGAAAGTCTTTATTAGCTTGAATTTTTTTTTATACATTCCTACAAATTTTTTTAAGAATGCAAATGCTATTATTAACAAAGAAAACCTATTGCTCAATAAAACATTACATATTTTAGATAAATGCATTCAGCTTCACGTGTGTAAGCGCGACATATCATTGTGTAAAAGAGATAGACATTAAAGTAAA
The DNA here is from genome assembly GCA_036346205.1 of Vesta saturnalis. Taxonomy (NCBI): domain Eukaryota; kingdom Metazoa; phylum Arthropoda; class Insecta; order Coleoptera; family Lampyridae; genus Vesta; species Vesta saturnalis. Next base: position 10,275 of record JARFJB010000758.1, read on the forward strand.
CTTCATTCAAGGTCTCTTACACATAACAAATTTAATATTTCTTAGAGATACATTAATTCTATTAACATGTACGCTTTGAAACACGTTTAATGGTTTGCTCACTCAGAACTTTCAATCCAATTGATGTTAAAAAGTATTTCTCTGCAGATGTTAACTGCAATGAGGGTTGATTGGGTCTTTTGTATGGAATTTTCCTGTGATTAATTCGCAGACCCATGTTCTTTTAGTTCTAAGCGTACCGTGAATGGTTCACTTTCACCAAAGTCTATTAACTCACCCTTTTGATTTGTCAATTTGATTGTTATATTACTGATTATGTCTGTGTTTATTTCTAAATACTGAGTGTTGGTTGGAACTTTATCCAAACGATAGCCCGAGGGCACGGAAACGTCAATTTCGTATATTACCTTTGCAGGTTTACCGTTTCGATAAGATCCCTTTATAATGTTGCACTCCACATGCAGATTAGTGTGTTTAATTATTTGGATGTCTAACGCAGATGTGTGGAGAACGTTCGGTTTTAGTATTCTAGGCTCAAACCCGAGCATGCGGCCAATGCTACTCTCTTTAGTAAAATCGATCTCAAATGAACTGTTTATCTCACACTTAAGCGTATTGTTGTTTGCCCTAATGAAAAATTTTTCTGTGGGTATCTTTGATTTCAAGTAAGCACTAATTTCATCTAACTCATAGGCACCGTGCGGAATATTAATCACTCGCAAATGAGATGAATTTGTTCTAAAATAAAATCTATCGTTGCCCGTGTAAATGTTTCTAATGCTGTTGCACCCGTAGAATCCCACCAATCCAACAACGTATTTCTTCTCCAAATCTAGCTCTATCGGTGGGTAGAAGTTGCAGCTAGCTATGTTACCAACACCTTCTAAACTGAATGTTATTGACATAACTGAGAAAATTTAAGGTTATGTCGATTATTTATATAGAAATTGTAGGCATAGGTGCCCGCAAATAATGCTATTAAATTCCTGATCTTGATTGTAATTATAATAAATTTTACTTCCCCGAAAGTAGTTAATCGCTTCAACTGGTGGTCGAAGATTACCGAAACTATCGTAATACCATACCTTTTCACCACGCTTTTGTAGCAAACCCAATGTGTACCCGGTCCACTCTGACTATCTAAGTTGATGATTCCAGATTCATTTTCTGTGGTAATTTAGGCAGGCTATCTCTCATAAAAATACCCTAAAGTACGGTACACCTTTTGTGTATTTCTTTAAATCAACATCTGTTAACGCTCTTTCGGGTAATCTACTCAGTTTTTGGAAACGGTTTTAAGTATAATGCACCGCCAGATTTGTATGGTTTTAGATAGAATGCGCCACCAGCGATCGATTCCATCATACGATTATGGCGCGATGTCTCCTCTTGCAATTTTTGGCATTTTTGCATCATTGACTGCTTTGGCAATTCCCGATGCACCGCCAGCTAAAGCACCGATTGCTGATAATCCTGCGAATAACGGAATAAGAAATGGCAAAACACCTCCTTGTTTAGGTAAGGGAATTACTCTAGGAACTTTAATGTTTTCTTTCCCCAACCTTTTTACTACACGTTTTGCCGTTGACAGTGCTGACTTTATTGTGTCGGTGAAATCTCCGTTAGCCTTCATTTCTTTAGCTATTGTTTTCCGTACATGCAATAAACTTTCACCATTCTTCTTCTTTTTGGATGGACACCCCATCCCAAATTTTCTCTTTGCCTTCATGGTGGTACCGACTGCTAAAGCTGCAGCTCGTTCACCTAATGTTGCGTCTGTTGATTTAAAGCGTTCCCAAGCTTTTTCTTCTAAAATTTTATCTTGTCTATGTCGACTTTCTAAATCTTGGTAGTCTCTATAACTGATATCATGCAGTTTGCACTGCGCATCTAATTGATTAATACCGGGGTCGCCGCGTGCTAGTCGTTTCTCTAATTTTGTACCGGGACCACAATACTGGTAACCGGGTAAATGCAATTCCACCGGAAGTTTATTGATTAGCGTATTCACTAAACCACCTGCACTCTTCCGCTTCTTACCTATCATTGTTCACCTTGAGGGATAGGGTAGGGTATTTATACCTAAAATCGTGTAAAAACTTTATTTTTAGTAAATGCTATACATTAGATAAGCAGGGCGATAGTACAATATTTCCATTAAACATACAGTGTTATGTGAATTAATATTATACTTGGCATTTATAACATCATCAATGTCTTTATAAATGTCATCATCACCGAATTCCTTCTCACGAAAACGACGGTAGTCAACCACTTGTCGTATGAATTTTTCATAGAAACACACCAGATTGTAAGATTCAAGAAATTCCAATCTATAGCTTATTATATCCTTCAAATCGAATAGTTCTTCTATGTTATAGGCAGTGAATGTACACGAACAACAGTTGTAGTTTTCTATCATAACAGTTTTCAAAATTCTCTCATATCCTTTAAGCAATTCCCAATTGTAATAAATACCGAGATTACTAGATAGAGATTCGTAATCTTGCTCATGTATTATATCCTCCTCGTTTACATGTGACCAATCAATTTGGCTTTCAATTTCTTGGGATCGAAGAAATTGTATTTCTACATATGAATACCATCTTAAGAGTTCATTCCATTCCTTCACGTCTAATACCACGTTGTTGCCACATCCCATACGCACTACTGGTGCAAGGTTAAGGTGTGTACTGTATCCAATTTCAATATGCGTATCGTTCGATAGTTTATAGGAAGCACAATCGATTAAGTATTCATTAGCTGCCTGTTTATACACCTCAGCCCTATGTTGAAATGATGATGACCAGTGGAAATAACCTTCATCTTGTTTTTCTTCATTTTTGCTACTACTACTACTACTACTACCATCACTATTTTGACAGCATGAACAACAAAATGTTAAATTATTATTCATATTGTTATTACATGAGGTATCCAGGAGCGATTTTATTGCTTTTTTCATGACTTTACCTGTCCACAACCGCACTACGACTAAACACTACGAAATGAGCATGTTTACATATGGTTGGAGTAATGTTACATGATCCAGCAAAAGTATGTTAAGTCCCATGTATATTCACTTAAATCGATTTTTTATCCGTATATTGCGGTAGTTTTAAAAAAAATATATTTTACTTGTTAGATGACCTAATCAGTCTGAACAATGCATCGTCTTTATTCTCAGAATTTCAGAAGCTACGACTCAACAATAGATCGTCTTTGTTCTCTCATGTGACCTTGAAAATTGTAAGCATAGACTTTGTGAATAATGCATCATCTTTGTTCTTGATTTCCTAGAATAGAAGTGTATTTAACAATCTATTTTCAACCTGAACAATGAAATGTCTTTGTTCTCTCGTATGACCTTGAAAATTGTAAACATAGACTTTGAAGCGTCGTCTTTGTTCTTGATTTCTCAGAATTGAGATAACAATTATTTTTATAACTCGACCAGAAGAATGAATCGCTTTTGTTCTTTTACCTTGAAAATTGTAAGCATAGACTTTGAACCGTCGACAATGCATCGTCTTTGTTCTTGATTTCCTAGAATTTCAGAAGCTATGATTTAGCCAAAATAATAGACCGTCTTTGCTCTTACACCTTGAAAATTGTAAGCATAGACTTTGAACAATGAGCCTCATTCTTGATTTCCTGGAATTGAGATGTGGAATCTATTTTCGACCTGAACAATAGACCGCCTTTTTCGGGGGAAACGGTTGCGAAACAGCTATCTGTTTTGGGAAACGGACCCCCTGTTTTGGGAAACGGACCCCCTGTTTTAGGAAACGGGTACCTGTTTTTAGGAAACGGCTACCTGTTTTTAGGAAACGGCTACCTGTTTAGGGGAACGGCCACCTGTTTAGAGCACTTGAGGGGGCGTGGCTTTGAAACATGCACCTCAGGGCTCTTGATTTCCTAGAATTGAGATAACAATCTATTTCTAACTGAACAATGGATCGTCTTTGTTATCAGAGGTGTGACCTTATAAGCATAAACTTTAAATCATTGACAATGGATTGCTTTGTTCTTGAAAGAGATGTATTTAGATAACACTCTATTTTTATAAATCAACCAGAACAATGAATCGTCTTTATTCATTACCTTGAAAATTATAAGCACAGACTTTGAATCGTCGTCATTGTTCTTGATTTCTCAGAATTGAGATAACAATTTATTTTTATAACTCGACCAGAAGAATGTTCTTTTACCTTGAAAATTGTAAGCATAGACTTTGAAGCGTTGATAATACATCGCCTTCATTGTTGATTTCCTAGAATTGAGATAACAATTTATTTTTATAACTCGACCAGAAGAATGAATCGCTTTTATTCTTTTACCTTGAAAATTGTAAGCATAGACTTTGAAGCGTTGATAATACATCGCCTTCATTCTTGATTTCCTAGAATTGAGATAACAATTTATTTTTATAACTCGACCAGAAGAATGAATCGTCTTTGTTCTTTTACCTTGCAAATTGTAAGCATAGACTTTGAACAATGCATCGTCTTTGTTATTGATTTCCTAGAATTGAGATAACAATCTATTTCTAACTGAACAATAGATAGTCTTTGTTCATTCATGTGACCTTGAAAGCATAGACTTTGTACAATGCATCGCCTTTGTTCTTGATTTCCTAGAATGACTCAGCCAAAACAATAGATCGTCTTTTTTCTCTGACCTTGAAAGCATAGACTTTAAACAATGGGCCACATTTGTTTCTCAGAATAGGGCGTGGCCTCGAAACATGCATAGACTTGCTTGAGGGCAATGACCTTCAGGATAATCAACAATCTAGTAACTTTTCTAGTGACCTTGAAGGACTCGTGCAAGCATGACCTTGAAGAGGGTTACACACCTGTGGTCTACCCCTTAAAATAGGCAATGTTACCGACCTTGAAATCTAGTAACTTTTCTAGTGACTTTTTCCTAGATCTGGTGACAAATCTAGTGACAAAAGTGGCCCAGAACCGCTATAGCTATACTACTATGGCAAGTCCAGGCCATGGTAAGTCAATATAAGTATAGGTTAGGCCAAGGTCAAGTGAAAGCCTGGTCAAGTTCAGACCGAGGTCGGATCAGTAGTTCAAAGTTAGGTCAATGTCAAGTCATGATCATGCCAGTTATGTCCACGTCAGGTTAAGGGCAAGTGAATGTCAGGGCAAGGTCGGGTTAAGGACAGATCGAGGTCAGGTTAATGTCAGTTAAAGGTCAGATCAGGGGAGATTAAGTTAGGTTAAGCCCAAATCAATATCAAATCAAATTTAGGTGAAGATGAGGCCAATATTAAGGCAAAGTCAAGTCAAGGTCAGATCTGTGTCCGCCAGTCATGTGAAAGAATGCCAATGTCAGGGAATTGTCAGGTCAAGTTTAGATAAGGACCGACTCAAGGCCAGGCTAAGATCGGGTTAGGGTGATGGTCAGGCTGAGGCGAGGTTAAGGCCATGTCAAGGTCACGGTAGGATCAAGGTCGGGTCAAGGTCGGGTCTCGGTCGCGATTCTTATCTTATTTTTGATCCGATGTCTGCTTTTAAGTTCTTTTTTGAGAAAGCGATGTTATAGGGTAGGCATGGTTTCCGTAGATACAAATGCATAAAGAACGTACCAATTTTTACTTACCGCTCTGTAGCGCGGTACTAATCACTTACCAGTATTGTTTGCTTTTAACAAAAATAGCAACGAATTATGAAGGGGAAAGTCAAGCAACCGATTTAACCTAAGCATGGTAAATTGAAAAATAGGACTGATCGAACGAAAACAAGACTTATTTGGATAATTCAGAAAACTACTCGACAAGAGAATCCATAATACATAGTGCTCAATTATAACCTTTTTTGCATAGGTCTAGTTAATGATTCACTATATTAATACAACTGTCCGCTAATTCAGCAAGTAACATGTCATCACGTGTTTAAGTGGGAAGCGGAGGAAAAGATTAGGGTTTTCTACTCATCTACAGGTAAAGTAAGCAAATCGTTCTAGCTCAATGTCGGTTAAGGGCGGGGTTTAGGGAAAATTATTGTTAATTCCAGGCGCCAACAGCCACTATCCCGACTCTTGGAGAGTGATGGTAAATGGGATCGTTAGGAAGAAACAGGAAGAAGAGCACACAAGGGAAACAAATAAGAAACTGCAGTAGTGTGAAATAAACAAAGATATAATATTCAGATCAGGCGAAAGAATCATTTATGTGGATCTATTCCACTCAAAATTATATGTAAGAGAACAAAAAAAAAGGTAATTTGTGTAAACTATACCAATAAACTGTATAAAAAAAAAAATTTAAATCTGATTTTAAGTAGATACAATAAAGTATTTGTCATTAAGGTTATTAACCAGAATAAAAAAACTAAATTAACGTTCACAAGTTGTAATGGATTCAGTAACTTTGAACCCAACCAGTAATTGTTAGCAAAAAAAATTCAAATTAAACGTTTCGTTCAACAATGAGAAATCTTTCATTGCGTTGACCTGAAAGGAAACAGGTATAAATCACGCTACTTAGCGTTTAAAAATAATCACACAACACAAAAATGCATTTGCTGTCGTTGTACAGTATTTAAAAAAAACAGTAATACATTTAAGATACACGGCAAACATAAATAAGTTTATAATATGCCTTTCGGAAGAGAATCCAGTCTACCAAATTTAGTTATCTACAGTGGCTGGTTAAATTATTAGATCCACTTATAATATTTTACATTTCACTTAGTAACCCTATCACTGTGATAATAAAATACAGTGGTTTGTTACTTATTACGTTGGTTGACTATTGCCACACCAAATACTGAAAAAATAATGGCCTGGCAACCCTGTATGCCAAAGTGGGTGCCATTGTGAGTCATTTGGCGCGTTGGCGGTTAGTTGATCTGTTGAAGAGGTTATATGTGCGTTTCGAGTTGTTTTGTAGCGTCAGTACGATTTGTTGGTTTTTTAGTGGAACATTTTGTTATTTTATAATGTTTTGCTCGCCATACGTTACCAGTTATGGGTAAGGTAAAAAACATTTCCCCACGAAAGATATCGGAGATAAAAACGCTTTTAGCTCACACAAAACATTCAAATAAAGCTATAGCAAAGATTGCTAACGTGTCAAAAGCCACAGTGGACAGAATTAAAAAAAATTGAAGCAAATACTGAAGTAACTCCTCAACGCATACGTAAATGTGGAAGAAAAAAAATTACTACACCTCGGGATGGGAGGAAAATTAGACAATTCGTAAAGAAAAACAGAAAGGCTCCTGTATAATCCTAACAAAAATGATGCAAGATCAAGGGGTCAACATATCGGAAATGACAACCCGACGAAGAATAAAGGAACTGGGTTACTCAGCTTGTCGGTTGGCAAAGAAACCGTTGCTTACACAGGCCATGAAGAAAAAAGATTGCAATGGCCAATAATCACAAAGATTGGACAGTAGAAGACTGAAAAAGGTAAGAATACCTAATTTTGTTTATTAATGGTATTACGAGTTGAAAAAATGCAATGAACGGAGTGATACCAAACAATAATTTGTTTCCAGGTTTGCTTTTCTGATGAGTCCACGGTACAAATTCTTATGGACAAATCAGAATTTGTAAGGCGACGACCAGAGGAACAGTACCAGTCTGATTGCCTCGTTAGAACCGCTACACATCCCCTAGGCATCATGGTCTGGTCAGTTATGAGCTGGCAAGGTACAGGCCGGCTGTACATCGTTGAAGGTACGATGAGGCAGGACCAATATTTAAAGATTATTCAGACAAAGATGCTAACTCAGGCTAAGGAATGGTTTCCGGACGACAGATTTACATTTATACATGATTCTGCACCCTGCAATAAGGCGAAAGCTGTCACAAAATCCTCAAAGATGGACTGGCCAGGAAACTTGCCAGACCTGAATCCTATAGAGAACTTTTGGAAGGAAATGAAAAGAAATTGTCAACACATTAGCCACAAATAAGCGTGACTTGATCGAACAGTTAATTACAGTTTGGCATCGATCAGAAAAATCCAGAACAACTGCAGGAGCTTGGCAGAAAGCATGACCAGACGATGTTCGGTTGTCATTGCCGCGAAAGGTGACACCACCAAGTATTGATTTAATATCCCTTATTTTTACTCTGAACATAAAATATAAACCTAATTTTATTATGTTTATTACTTTTATTTATTGTTCCCAAAAGAACACTTAAAAAAATAGATTACAGACATTATATGATAATAATAAATTACAAAATTAAAATTTTGCAGGGTGGCTCTAATAATTTGATCAGCCACTGTAATAGGTAAAGTGAAATAACAGTATAGTGAGGTCACCAAACTGGCGCTGAACGTTCCTTCAAAAGGTTCATTATGAGCAATGAAATATTTAAGAGCAAGGAGCCTTCTTTGATCTTAAAACTTCAGATATGGCTCAAATACGTAAGACAAAATTTACAGATATAATATAACCTTTTAGGTAGATGTTAGTGTATACTAAACCAAAAGGATAAATAAAAAAATACAGGAGCTATTAGATATTAGGACGTAATTTCTATTGCGCAAATCCACTGTAAAAACTAAAATGGTAGCTAACTGTGAATGGTACAGGTGTGGTTCTAATTTAAATTTAAAGTTAGTAATGAATAATGTAAATTGAAAAGTTACTAAAACACTTAAATATGAAATCTACAAATGTTTTAGCAATTTGTAAATACCCACCAGTATAATTTTGGTCAATTACGTTGACTTGCAAAATTTGAACTTCATATAAAGAAAGAATGATAATATTGTAATTATACCAATTGAGTCGATGTTATTATTTTATAGTGAGTACAGCGTGAAAGAATTTACCGTCGAGTAATAGTATGATCTGTTTTCCGTAGCCGATCGAAAGAATCAGTAGTTTGTTTAGAGGTGTTACGCTTTCAAACGCTAACAAAGAAACTTATGTGTTACCAATGCCATCCTACTCAAATTTTAGCAACTAGAATATTTCTTTAAAACCGCAGTTCAATGCGAGCAGCAAAGCTGGCGTAGAGTGTAGAGAGAACCAAGTAACGCTATTAGAAATTTTCCAGAAGAAATGTTGAAATTTTCTAGCGTTGCTAAGATGGCGATCGGTAGAAGGAAAAAAAGCGTTATCAATCCTTTTTTTCAACCAAAATGTTACATAGATCGTTTTTGTATCGATAAAAATTCAACAAAGAAAGTTTCAAATTATTGTATTTTTCAATGCCGCCATCTGGTGAGAATTTCATACATTAACAATGATATGCTATTAAATAAGTAAATCCAAAGTTACATTATGCCATTGGAGTATAAAGGGCGTACATGTGTACTTTCCGTACAATCAAATTCTATAAATTTACCTTACGATTTTGACCGTTACAAACTTTAGCACGTTACAATGTACATATTCTCCAACAGCAATTGTTTCATCCATTAGGCAGCTGGCGCCCTCGAAAGAGGTTATTAATTACGGTAGGATCAACTTGCGTTTCATTTACACAGATTTCGTGAAGAGGCATAATTACAGTTTTCCGTTTCTCTGTTATTGCAGGAACTATCTATATAAAAAACTAGATGTGTTCTATAAATTTGTCATAACTTAAGTACCAGCCTTGCAGGACATTGGCTACTATACTCGAGGTCGCGTTTTTGTTGCAGAGTGTGCTACATAGGCCTGCAAATTCTAATGGGTTTTACCTTCACCTTGTTGCCAGCTGTTTATATTATAATATATATAATTTTGTAAATTTAACTTATTTCCGTATTAAACCGTCCATGTCTCTCTAGCCGGTAATAAATAAAATAATAAAATGAAGAAAACATTCACAGACACATATTGTACTAAGTAGAACCGCGCTACTTTCAATTGCAAGAGACACGGCAAGATTACGTTCCATAAGCGATTCACTGCAACAGAAACACGGCCTAGAGTGTAGAAAAAGTAAAACATTGTACTTGATGACAGCAATATCATATTTTAATGTTTCAGTTAAATCGATAAATGAATTCTGTTCTACACAATGCTGTCAAATATCATAATTATGTGACGATTTAATAAGCCGTTGGTTACAAGATTTACGTTCAGAATACCGTGTTATCTCATCAATTAGTAAATTTCCTTTATTTATGCAACTAATATAATAAGTAATTAAATTTTACCCTACAATTCTAAACAATTTGGTCAAGTATGGGAAGCATTTTATTTCTGTTTTATGACTCGCATTTAATTTCTCAATTCCATTTAAATTTTTTTCAAACAGCGCAACAATGTCCATTAAAAAACAAAATTTAATTCCCATACTTAAATAATTTCCACGCATGTTTAAGTTTTTTCCATGTGAAAGCTCTCAAAATTAATCGAAATAATTAAAAAACCTTAAGTGCGTATATAAAACGTTAAATTAATATTTCACATTTAACAAGTGATCAAGAAAAGTCCTTTGCGTTAATTTGTTTCATTTATACATTATTTTGATTAACAATTTAAACGGAATTTTATTTAGCAATTATTATTAATTTGTTTTTTCAGTAAAAATCGTGTAAGGTTGCTTTACACAATGTTTATTCTTTTTCACACGTAAAAAATTGTTATACATATGTTCATAATTTTTAAATTACACAGGAATAAGTAAAAAAACAAGAGTAAGTTTTTTCTACGTTTTATGTAAGAGGAAGATGAATAAGTTACGTACAGCCGTTCTGCGACCGTATATTTGCTAATGAAAGATTATACATGAATAAGAAGTTATGTGCAGGCCACATCAAATTCTTTTTATTTATGTTACTACCTGATAAAGTAACTTCAAATTTCGGGTCTTATGCCACCACCTAGAGTAAAAACTTGTTTAGATTATCCAAGAAACAGTGTTCACATTTTATTGTAAAAAAGTACTTACATATAAAACATTTCGCAAACTGTTAAAAAACGTTCAAAGTGGATGCTCTTAATCATGCGTTATATTTATAATTTACATCCCAAGCTTAAGGAACAAAATTTGGTGGGTGGTGTTGCAAATGTGGCCGACTGATCAACTACAACATACACAGGTGCCAGAATAATATGAGATTCACCTATCTTCATCACCAGTTGCGTTACAGGGCTGGAAAATGATTCGCCTTCTTCAGTTAGTCCCCAAATTCAGAAAAGAAACCAGGACTTAACACATTATGCAATATGTTACGGTATAAACTGGCTGTAAGACGAGGCAACAGATAAACTTGGCTTTCGCACAACTAACCAGTGGTGTGAGTCAGGTGTTAATTAATTTGTACACCGACGGATAGTAAACCAGAGATTAATAAAAATAGGGGTAGAAATCGTCATAAAACCGGAAATGGGCGCCAGTATGTTTAAAATATCACAATAGGGAATGAAATGCCTAATTCCGATAATTCGCAGCTCGATCAATGTACCCAAATGATTTGCGTACCTATACGTAATCTCCACAGGCGGCACCGAGACCAGCAGATCTTTTACCAACCTGAAAGGCTTCAAAACCAATATGTGCACACTTACAAGCACTAATCTCTAGTCAAGTTACGTTTATCCAAAATCTCAGTGTGTAAAATGCTTTCATCTCGCCAAAGAAGAATATAGTAATCTATTAGTAATTATAAAAAAAAAACGTTTTAACTATATATATATATATATATATATATATATATATATATATTTAAGCCTGATAACACTAATTAGTTAATAAATTTTCCTTAACATTGTAATATATATATATATATATATATATATATATATATATATATATATATATATATATATATATATATATATATATATATATATATAATCGTTTGAAATCGAATTCCTCAAATTACGTTTGACTAGGCTAAATTCATAAACAAAACAAGAAAGAACAAAAACTGCAAAATTCAACGGACTCTAAGTGTACGTTGAAGTTAAATCAACCTTTGAAAATTTTCGGTCGTGTTTATTTCATTCAAACCAAACTCGATATAATTATGTTAATTTAGTGAGCAAATTATACAATAAATACGTAAATTGCTTTTTCTTCGATGCTGTTCACAAAACAAAAATAACCTAAATAAATACAATGTACAAAAAATAAATAATAATACAAGAACATACGAAATTCGAAGACAATGTCAACGCAAAAAAACGGCATCAAACATCTTACTTAAATTTGGCTGGTCCCATCGCTGCAGTATGCAACAAATCGCCTTCTAATAGATCTATACTAATTTCAATATAAACGTTTGTCAATTTTTTATAACATTAAAAAAATACACTTCAAATAAATTTGTATAATTCTCTGCATGAAAGCGCTGAATGTATAAAGTTAACCAACAAAATCATCAAGAGTGGCCCACTAAAGAAAATCCCTAGGTTCATGCATTTATTGTGTACCTAAATAACATAATCATAAAGAAAAGCACCCAAAATTTTATTTAAATTTCGTCAGTCACCACATCCAAGAAGAACACGAAAGTTACCTTAAATGCAAAGGCCCTTAGTTACACAGAATCTGAAATGGAGTATACTCTCGACGATACGGTTGTTACTGGGGGTGTTTGAGATGTTAAGGAGAGGTCGTCGCTTTTTGCCCCTAGCGTTGCTTGATTCGATTTTCAATTGACCGTGTTCTTTAATGTCTACATTGACACGCAATTCGTTCAGTTAACTTTATTTGCTTTAACTATGCTTCTCAGGCGAAACTATTTACAGTACGTTGTAATTAACCAGAAAAATAATAAGTGAATAAATTTATACAACAATTTATTCAATTCCAGAATTCAGATGTGCGAATAAACATTACGTTTGCGTACGCACCAGCCCCCTTCTATATATGTGCAAAAGACATCGCGTCAAATTTGCCAAAACCCCACTTCCATACGAAGTATATAAGCGAAAGTTTTATGACTGGTCCTGTACCCGCGTGAATACACCAAAGTGTAACAACTACGGTGGACCTCACGCTACCTACTCCTTTTCCTGAGCGACCCGTCGTGCGATTCCCACCACCGCGGTAGCGACTGCCGTAACCAAACCAGACATTTCCATTCCCGATTTCATCGCCTCCCTTACCCTCACCCTAATGCAACTGTTTCCTGAGCGTAGGGCCGACATAGCGAAAGCTGTCGACATTACGTCCAGGGAATATTTGAAACGCCGTACCAGGGTCAACGTTGTTGGTAATGGTATAGCTATCACTACCCACAACATGCGATCCTAATCCTACACCCTAACCCCTCACCCTAATCCCTCTCCCTCACCCTAAGTACAATTGATCTAATAATAGGTACAATTAATGCGAGGGGTGTCCGTCGGAAGCGTCCCCTCATAAAGAATCTATTAGCCACAAATCAAGTACAAGTTCTGTAAATCACAGAAACAAAACTAACCAACCGTTGTACCCTTGACTTTGACTCCTAAAATTCATTCCTTCAATTTAACGCCCACAATAGTTTGCGAGACACAGCCCTCGTAATCAAAAATATCCTGCTACCCTTATCCTCTTCCGCAGCACCTGCATCATCTCAAATGTGTAACTGCAACGGTGCAGTTTCCCCTTCCCGTCACCTTTTTCTGTTATTACAATCCTCCAGAAGAAGCCATTTCCAACCACATCTCCGCCCTACCCAATGCTATCCCCTAGGAGATCTTAATGCCCGACTCGTCCAATTCGGAGGTTCCACGAACAATAGAAACGGTATCCGCCTAGGCCACAGTATTCTTACCTGCCACTGTTCCGGCTTAGCAACACCAATCCTACCTTTATTAGTCATCAAGGTGCCTCTATAATCGATCACATTATATGCACCGAGTCACTAATTTAGCGTATGTCCTCCGATTGCCACTTAGGTGAAACCGTCACATCTGACCACCTCCCCCTTCTTGTTAAGACATCCCTCGGCGCCGTCCTTCTTCAGGCGGACGATATCCACACTCCCAACGAAGTCGATAGAGCGATCACCGGCTTAACTTCCCTTATCGGGGAAGCGGTCGAAGCCTCAATTCCCCAAATATCAATTAATACCTCCAGAAAACCTCTCCCACAATACATCGTAAACCTGATCAAAGGGAAGAGGCGAGTATATCGCGAATTGCTGAGATCAACGGGACCCCTCAAGACCGAATGTAACCGATTAAATGCCCTAATTCTGCGTGAAAGCAACACTTACACAGAAATAAAATGGGCCCAGGCCACATCCAATCTCAACTATAGAGATGACAAGAAGTTGTGGCACACCTTCAATATACTCACTAAAAGAAAAACCAAACATAAGTCCCATCTAACCGATCCTCAGGGTAACTTAATTTTCAGCGAACAGGACAAGGCCGAAATTTTTCGCCACTACCTACAATCCGTCTATACATCACCTAACGATCCCTTGTTTGATGACGACTTTAAAAATCGTCTAGAGCAAGACCTTGAGGATTTTAAAACTCTGAATTACTCGAGAAAATCCTGGATGATAATGATCCGTTTTTCAGCCCAATTACTTCCACTCAAACCCTCAACTGCTTCCAAAAAGGCAAAATATCCGCTCCCGGACAAGACGGACTCAACAGACTTATACTGAGAAACCTACCACCGCCAGCGATCAGACGCCTAACGTCCATACATAACAAATACCTTTTCCTTTCGTACTTCCCGAAGGTGTCAAAATCCGCCTCGACCGTCATGATTCCCAAAAACTTCTCCGACCTGACAAAACCCTCATACTACAGGCCCATCTCTCTCTCAGCTGTCTAGGGAAATGCTTAGAGCAGATCCTAGCCCGAAGGCTGGGATATCACATAGAATCCAATAACCCCTTACTCGACAGCCAGTTCGGCTTTCGACCTAATAGAACCTGTCAGGACCCATTGCTAAAACTCTTCACCGAAACGTCACGAGCATTTACCACCGCTACTGTAACCTCGACGTGTTCTTAGACATAAAGCAGCCCTTTGACAGAGTCTGGCATGCGGGTCTAGTTCACAAAATCCAAGCATTGGGTATCCCCCCCCACTAGCTGTTACTGTCGTATCTAACAGATACGGCGGTACGAGTCCGAGTGGGTTCATTCCTTTCACAGGCGTACCCCAGGGTTCTGCCTTAGCACCCATACTGTACCTTATCTTCGCCAAAGATATCCCCATTGTAACAACGCCCGGAGTATCCCTGGTACAGTTTGCCGACGACACTGCCTTCTGGGCAGCTAATAGGTCAACCAAGAACACCTCCGACGGTATCTCCAGTACCCTACGGAACTTCTCCAATTGGGCCAACCAATGGAGAGTCTCTATAAACCCCATCAAAACTCAAGCCATTCTATTCCGGCACCCTAGCTATACCCGACATAAATTACTCTCCAAACACGACGTAAACATTTCCCTGCAAGGGAACGATTACCGATACTTGACGACATAACATACCTAGTAGTTGCATTTACGAAGAACCTTAACTGGAACGCTGACCTGAACAAGACCCTGAACAAAGTACGGAACCGATCCAACCTCCTGGGCGCCCTTAGGGGACGAATAGGAGGTTGTCAGCCAGAAACCCTACAACATACCCACAAGACATTCATACGGCCCGTCATAGATTACCGAACTCCATTGTACCCTACCCTAAAACCCAAAGGACTAAAATCCATAGCCTCATGTGAACGCCTACGGATAATACACCGATTACACTATAGAACACCCAACGAGCTCAACATACAACACGCTAACATCACACCTATCACACAACGCCTCAAAACACTGCAAACAATCTATACACACCGTAGGATATTCGGCGAAACAGAAGCTACCAAAAACATCCTACGTATTCCACACACGCCCCTTACCCACATCCAATACCTAAGAACCCACAGGAAAAAATCGAAAAATAAATTCAAGCTCCCTCCAACTATCCTGACCCAGAACATGGAAAACTTTCCCGAATAATTCGAAAAACTCTTTGATGACATCCCATATGCAATGAGATAAAATTGAAGACAACCACTGCAACGACCAAGGAATCGAGCCAATACAAACCACCACCTCATATACACACCACATATATACTCCCAATCCAAACAAAAATAATGTATATTATATTAATAATTAGCTTTTTCTTTGCAACCACTTAGCACCACACACTACATTGCATGCACGTATACAATATACAAAACAATATAACCCCACTAACACACAAAAGACCCAGGACTGAAGAGAAAGCAGACTCCTGAACAGTCCACAGGAACAATCATTAAGAATAAGCAACACTAACTAATTAGCATACTAACAAAAAAGTGTATATATATATATATATATATATATATATATATATATATATATATATATATATATATTTGATGCTTCGCCTACAGCTTACTTCTCTGTAAGCATTCCTCTGTAGTATTACTACACCAGGGTTCCTGAATTTCTGTTAAAATCGCTCTTTACTTGAGAAAAATCTTGACCAGCGCACATAAATCAATTTTCTGTACAAATTAAATTTATTGTTCCCGTATTTCAATATTTCAAAGTACACCTTTGTTACAATTTATAAACACAAATAGTTGAAATACCCCTCGATTCCTGTCAACGAAATCCTTTTAAAAATTATTCAAACGTAAAAAAGGGGCTAGCAACCTGTACTACGAGTGAGCTATTTGCTGAATAACGCCGACGGTAACCCCAGTCTCAATATAGAGCTCTTTAACTAGAAAACGGGCTTAAAGCCACGTCTGGAGGGTTCAAATTATTGCAATATCTCTGACACTCTAGATTAAAACCAGATCCAAGCCATTATAATCCTTTACGGTTGACCGCTTTTCGCTTTAAATATCTAGAACCCAAAAAGTTACTTTTAGTCAGCTAAGGCATCCCTTGGCTATAAAAAATAATAAAAACCTAACTCCCTTTATAAATAATTCCAGGTGAACAAATACTAAGAATTTATGGTTGACCGCTTTGGTTATAAATATCTAGAAGACACAACATCACTTTTAGTCAGCTGAGGCATCCTTTGGCTATAAAAGATAAAAAAAATTAAACCCTGTGTACATTCATATCCTGTCCTCATTAAGAGCTACCTGTACAATTAAATCCAGAATTCCGAAAACACTCCCTCATACAACTAAAAGTGGAAATTAATTCGAAATTGAACTAAACAAGGTTGGCTTTGTAATAAAACGAATACGATTCAATAAGTAGATTATTTAATTTCTTATATAAACAATCTGTTTATACATGAAAATGTAAACTTTTACCATTATCACACATAATAAAATACTTATCTTATTTGGGCTTTCTTAATGGTGTATTTTAAATTATACAATCTAAACGTTTCGATAACACTTACAGTTATCTTCGTCAGTAGTAATATTTGTTAAAAATTGTTAAAGATGTAAACAATTCTGTCAAAGTTGAAAAATTAGAACACAAACATAAGCCTGCTATTAATATAACAGTTTGAGAAACGTTTCTCAAACTGCTATATTAATAGCACCATCACTCATAGGATGTAACGTGAGCAGTATTTCGTCCTGATCGTAGTCTTGGTGTAATACCTCATCCAAGACGTCTACTGGAGGTCAAAATACTGCTCGCATTCCACCAAGCCAGCTTTACCACTTCCTTCGTGTAGTAGCTCCAGTACATCCTACGGTAATCCATTTAAGGCCTTCCTTCCAGCAACCCCCTAAAATAGGTCTCATGTTGAGGTACTATTAGTGTATAGTTTATGGTGTTGACTCTACCACCCGTTATCACAGGCAGATGATAAGCCATACGTGGCCGTATCTAAAATCCAAAGAAAAAATAGTACTTACTATAACAGGAACCATGGAATTTTTCATGCTTTTTTCGAAAAAGAAGTTGGTATTCAAGAGACCACATGAAGGAAGGAAAATAACGCAACTATAGAGGAGAACGGCCAAACTTTTCCAAAAAGAATTTAATCAAAATATACAAGAGAACACGTAAAACCTTTTCCCCAAAAAATGCAAGAGAAACGTTGTTTTTTGTGGGGAAATTCCTAATATTCAGCTAAACCACAATAGTAAAAACTATTTGTACCACAGCTTCTACAAGAAAGTAGAGCAGTCCACAAAACTCTGCATTAAGTTCACCATCATTTGCTCCAGGTAAAAACCACTTTTTTACATTTCCTAACTTTTTTTTCTGGTTGACATAACCACCCAAACTAGGGATAATAATAGCCCTGAAATCTGTACGAGTACATGTTTTTGACGGTGAGGTGACAGTAATGGACTTCACCAACGCTACAGTCATCACTGTCAGTGACGAGAACGGCAATAATACTGCAACCTTTGTTGTAGACGACGCCGTCTATGATGTTGATGATTGCATCTAGTGTTGAGGCATTATGTTCGTCATGTGATGGCAACGAATACCACAACACTGATTATTACGACCTTACGTTGTTATGGATACTGCCTTGAGTTACGATTCTGACAATTACGATGCACTGAGACAACGAATCCTACGAGATTTACCTATGAAGTTTTGCTACAAAGTTACTGTTTAAGAGGACAAAATGATAACAGGGCGTAGGCATTTAATCATAGCATATAGCAACAAAACAATGACGTTGGTACGGTTCATGAGAAAGATAACCGCAATCAGGAGGTGAAGGACAATAAAGCTAAAGACGAAAACGGAAATTCGGACATCTAGGGCATTTTAGACGGCAAATACGTGGAAGTCTAGGAATTCCAGGAGAACTAATTTTGAGTAATCCACAACCATATTATTACTATACGCACTACCTTACAGCCGTAATGAGACCGACGGCGTTGGGAGACAGGACCGCACTGGGTAACTTCGTCTTCCTCTTAATCATAGGGTGGTAAAGGGTCTTTTATGCTCATCGCGTTGTGAATTATTAAAACTGGATATAATGTCATAGTGTTAGTTACACTAAGTGAGTGCATTCATATCGTCGTACATTTAGAGTAGTAATATAAGGCTGGTTCTGGACCAGTTCAAGGTCGAAAGTTTTGGCGGAAAAATGAAATTTTTGGAGGTTTTCAGGGTGAAAATGTCAAGGTTAAAAATTAAATCTAACAATATAAATTTCAAGGTCATCATATTTCAATTCTTAGAAATATAAAAAAGTCAAAGATTATTGACCTACAACGGTATCATATTACATTTCTTAGAAATATAAAAATAGAATCAGTTCATGGAAACAGGAAGAATGTTGTCTACGCTAAAAACTAGACCAAGGTCAAGTGGTACTTGTATTGAGTAAAATGAGCCCAGGTCAAATGGTTTTCACCTCGTGAGGGTGGTATCATATTACAATTCTTATAAATCTGAAAATAGAATCCGTTCTTGAAAATATTGATTTTTTCAAGGTCAGTAGAAAAAAAATAACTGAAAATGTGGTCAGAAGATTGCTAAACACAGCTGGCACATGTCCTCACTGAAAGGTGGTTGCATTATAGCTTAAAATAGCTGGTTCATGTCCTCAGTAAAAGGTCGCCTTGGCTAAAAATTATAGGGACAGCATCATCACTAAACATAGGTGATGCGCGTCATTATTAGAAATATCGCGTAACCTGATATGTGTAGTAACCAAATAGATGGTTCATATCTGCACTAATGTGGCATAGTGGGGGGTTTAGAGTAACAATATAAAAAAATAGTGGAAAGTGTAGTGAGTGCTGTGTAAAACATATGGCTTGCGCACGCTCAAGAGGAATGCATCAAAGCAACCGACCAGAAAATAACGGTGGAACGATTGAAGCAGGAATTTTCGGCATTAGTATTCAATGCCCAACAAGAGGCGGTTTACGGTCCACGTGATTATAGTGAAGAGTAGTGCAAAGTCCTGGGGACAAATAGTGAAATAGGAGCAACGATACGTTAAAAGTGTTTAAATTTAAAGAAAATATGTGAAAAATGTTTTGTTGTAGAACTAAACGCTGCGCAATTCCATCGGTTCTGCAAGGATATAAAAAAAATGGCAGCATCTCCTGATGGTAGCAGTTCTTCATCATCAGACGCAGATTAGCCTACTCGTGCAATTCTCAAAGCACACTATCCCCATTACCATTAAAACCGTGATGCATTAATTTATAGAAGGATAGTTCCTGGTGTCAACAATAATCCAACAGCGTTCTCGAATCAGTAAAGGTGGATCTATCTGAATTGAACAGCAGCACTTTCTTTAAAATATATGCATGTATAACTGCGTGGAAATAAACTATATATTTTTTATTGCAAAAAGGTCTTTTATTTCTTAATTAAATGAAAAGTAGGTACATCGTAATGAAGAGAGGTTCGCGTCTTGGCTAAAAATTAAAGTAACAGCATCATCACTAAAAATAGTTGACTCGCGCCAATTTTTAAAAGTTAGTAGGTGACCAGACATATGTGGTTTGAATCTCAGCTCTACATATAAGTTACAAAATAAATAACCAGAGTTGAGTGGTTCGCATCAGCGTGCTAGACACACGTAACTAGAAAAGTAACCAGCTCTGAGCTTCAAAACAAGTGGGTGTATAAACTGGCCTTTAAACAGATGTAGGTTTCATTCAAGCCAATAAGTCTGCAGAAAACAATATAATAACGAAGAACTCAATACAAACGTTTGCATCAGGAGCGCAATCAAGAAGGGAACAAATAGAAGACCTAATACGCAAAATAAAATAGTTAAAATAGTTATCGTTTGTATTGACCTTAATGGTTTCTATTAATTTAATTTCATTAAATAAGCAAACTAACGGATAAGCTACGTTTGCAAAAAAAAGTGACGATTATATATATATATATATATATATATATATATATATATATATATATATATATATATATATATATATATATATATATATATATATATATATATATATATAATATTTTATGTTAATTGCTGCTCGCAAAACACTATGATATGGATAACTTTTTTGCAAAGCAGTATGAACAATCTAAAAAGAATTACAAATGACTATCGATATACAAAAATCGAAGAATTGCTATAAATTAGAAAATAGTAATTACCGATTAAGAACAATTGAATTAGTATAGGTTTTGCAAGTTTTGTGTAAAAAATTTGTTCATTAACATAGTAGGTAAATGAAATGAAACGAAACACTTTTCAAATGTCACAGTAATAAGAAAATAATAAGTATGCACGTCTAATTACTAAATTTCAAAATAATCGACAGCTACGCATTAAACATTCAGTTTATACATCTAAAGCACTATTATTTAGAGGAACAATTCATTTTATCAGTTTGACACGTATCCGACCTACCACGTAACATGAACGTAAATGAATGAGTGAACCCGACTCGTAACTCAGTCAAACGGTCAAATGATCGTTGAGCACTTGGATATCGTGGGTGTTTTGGAGCGTAGATATTATTAGATTGATTTAGGAAGAGAGACGAAAGGACGAAGTTGTAGTAGTCGCGTAACTAATATAATTAGCGCCACAAGCTTTAATAACCGTAAAGATCGAAATGAGAAGAAAGGAAGCAATAACAAACAAACGACAATTACCCTGAGTAGTAATACAAGGCCGATCCTAACACAAAAAATCACTAGAAAATCACTAGATTTGTAAGGTCGCCTTGGGGACGTCAGATGATAGTTAATTCGCGTCCTCTCTAAAATGTGGTGTATCATAGCTAAAAATAGTCGGTGCATGTCTGCAGTAAAAGGTGATTGCGTCATAGCTAAAAATAGTCGGTTCGCGTCTTAGCTAAAAATTATAGTGACAGTACCATCATTAGACATAACTGATGTGCATCATCATTAAAAAATAGTAGGTGACCAAACATGTGTGGTTTGAAACTCTGATATGCAAATATGTCATAAAGGAAATTACCAGACATGTGTGGTTCGTTTCTGTGCTAGACACACGTAACTAGAAAAGTAACTAGATGTGAGGTTTATAACAAGTGGGTATATAAACTGGCCTTTAGACGGATGCAGGTTTCATTGAAGTTAATAAGTCTGCAGAAATAGGTACAATATAATAATGAAGAATTCAATGAAAAAGTTTGCATCAGTAGCAATTAGTAAGAGGTCTTCAAAAAGGGAACAAATAGAATACCTGATACACAAAATAAAGAAGTTAAAATATGAGTAGGGGTTGTATGAAGTTGTTTGCTGAAAGGGCAAGATTAAACTAAGGTTTTATTATTAATGCATTATTATAAAATTGCTAACAATCTAGACAGATGTATTTCGTGTTACAATGGCAGAACTAAATCAAAAGTTAAAAACTTCTGATCTGTTAGTAAAATTTGAATAGATTTTAAATGCGTTTATTAGAATTTGTGAAGTGGTGTATACCGTGTTATTTAAACACATATTATTTTTGTGTGTGTAATATGTAAAAATCAAAATGAAATAAAGGTGTAAAGAACCAGCGTCCTTTACGTATGCTTTTTAGGAGGATTATTCGCGGACCATCCTATATCTAAAATTTCAAAAGTTTACGCGATATTACACCACAAATAATTCCTTAATCAGCGCTGACGTGTATTTCTAAAAACCAGTAAGTTTTTGCACGTCAGAACAATTGCAACCAATCGCATAACGGCATCCCCCGCACGGTAGGCGCGAAGCCGCCCCCAGATGCACCTTTATAAACCCGCGACGCGCGTGAAAAGAGGATGATGAATCGAAGTAGATTCAAGTCAAGCCGATATCCAGCAGCCACCGTACCGGTAGCTTCGTGTAAGCACCGACCTGCTAATTACCGCCGATGAATCGAGGTAGATTCAAGTCAAGCCGATATCCAGTAGCTACCGTACCGATTGCTTCGTATAACACCGACCTGTTGATTTCGACCGAGAAGTCCATCGCGACCGTATGATAACGCGCATCACTTCACGCCGGGCAACCTAACGTTTGTACTGCAATCAAAACACACGTAAGTTGTTTAATTATACAATCTAACCCTACCTAGTAACACACTATCACACGTAAATAACGCCGGGCTGAGTCTCCAGGAGTTATAACCTTACACTAACGCCAAGAGTACCACGCAGGGTAGATCCCGACGTCACTCGCAAACACACAGCACACTAACACCAAGAGTGCCACGAAGGGGTAACCCCCACGTCGCTCGCAAACACTTGAGGGTGAAGGTTAGTTACAGGGCTGTAAAGACCTACGACCTTTTGTTCTTAGTTTACCGGTTAGACAGGCCATTGCCTACGTCTCCTGATTATCACTAAGACCCCGCTTAATACACCCACATACAATACATACAGACAAACACGATAACCACACACGGTGTCTTTGATCGCAGGAGCGTACACACGAGACCTGCTGCATAAATTCGTAGTCAACGTAACCATCTCGAAACACCTAGTGTGAGATCGTTTGTAAATAAGTTAGATAGTACGTAAATTGTCCAATATTTACCGATAGTTGAGTCATATAACTACGACCTGGTGTATATTACGATTTACCTTAAACCTATTAAATTCATTTTAGTGCAGTTTTAATATCAAGTATTTTGTTCCCTTGATTAATTGTATATAAATAAATTTAGTATCGACATCCGTAATTAATTCCGTTAGATAAATAATCTAAATGCATAATCAAACCAGTTCTAATTAAACAAAGACAGTCCCGAGATCGTGCATTTGCATACGCGCATTTCGCGTGTATTATTTCCTGGGAGTACGACATACTCGCTTCAGCGCTCCAGAGTTACTGAAGGATAAGCACGATATTGATTTTCTCCGTCCCCGAAACGATTCGAGTTCATTGCGCTGGCGCCTCCGACCAAAACGGTATCGAGACTACTATTTGCAACAAAACCCGCTTCTGTAAATACAGGACTGTAATATGAATATTGCCTGCTAGGTAAGGAGTAGATTAAGATAATATACATATCTCTATTTACAGAAACGATTACGCACCTAGAAAGCCGCCCCCAGGAGAACGAGTCAGGACCCGTCAAACCCCAGAAGAAAATACATTTGTTTTGTTGTTCATTACTATATTGATCTGTTAAATTTATTTAATATACGCTTTGAAACGCTTTAAGATATTTATTTAAGGTGACAGTGTCAGCCCACTATTTAATACGAACCACACCCCGTTTATAATAAATTATAAACACGATTGAGCAAAGCCGAGGCAAAATAAAACCGCGTTGGGTTACCAAACCAGAAGGCGCGCAAATAATAATCATTACAGATGGCACCTGAACTTAGGGCACTCATTACAAAGGTGCTCAACGGAATTGTATACACATGAACCTTTTAAACTAAACGAAGGTGCTTTACTGCATTATATATGTAATATATAAATACTGATTTACTTTAAAATACTACGCTCAAAAACAGAAATTATATGGAATATGCATTAATTTAAACTATATGAATTACAAATGGGAAATACGAAGTTGTACTAGTGTACATTTTTAATGGTAAGTAAAGTTTCATTTTCAAATAATAAAATCAACAGTGTTATGTTAATTAATAGTTACATAAAAAAATATAAGTAATATAGTGATAAATGAGTAAAACTTGTAAAAAAATAATGAACTATATGGTTTAGATAAGATTGGAAAAACGCTCGTAGTTATATCTTGCAATGAAAATGCTGACCACACACATTCCTTTCTGTTGAAGTACATTTTATTCATTTTAGTACTGATTTTACATGAAATTACATATTTTTACGTCGCGTTGGAACTAAAAAATTAATGGTCCTAAACTAATTAAAATTGTTGAAATCGTGCAGAAGTTGGGTTTCTTATAAGTATAAGTAAGTAAAGCAAATAATAATTGCGTTTTAAGTGCAGTTTATCGTTTCAAAATTGTATAGGTCAATTTTAGGACCATTTTTTATATTTTGGTAAATTAAAAAAGGCAATGGATAAAGTGCCGCTTGTAACACGCAATCACCTTTTCAAAAACATTAATTTCGATTTGGACCTATGGGCAAATTTAAAAATTGAAGAGCGCGTTTTTTAGGACCTACAAAATCTCTACCCCCACCTAGACCAAAGCTAGAGCACGTCCTTGTTGGTTTCTTTTATGTCTCTTTTTATTTACATGCACGTACGTCTTTTACAGTTACTTATAATATTAGGTACGCATACTCATATGAAAAATTTATACAATAATGTTGTTCACCTTACATTATAAGATCATATTCCAGACATATTCCCATTTCACTTCATCTACTACAATAATGGCTGGTAAGAAAATTTATAAATATTTTTTTTTAATCAAACTTAAGGTCTTTATTACAAATTTCGTTGAATTTGTTGATTTAGTGTTCAACAGAACGGAAGAGGGTAAGTAGAATATTATACGTAATTTATTACTTTAATTTTAATTTTCAGATGAAGTGGTTACTAATTTTCTAAGAAATATATTTCCGGAAGTTAGTAATTTTTTTTGTTTCAGTACGATATCGTTTTTATGGAAGGGGACGGAACCTCATTTAGCGGGACCCATCTCGTATTAAATATTTGCAATAAATTTCAGTTATTCATAGACGCGGATATCGACATGTCTATGTGGTTGATGACAAGATAACTTATTACTTTAATTGAACTGATTTTTTTTGTTTTAGATCACGACCTAATTATTTTTGTTTAATTTGTATTTTTAGTATAAAATACAGTATTAATTATGTTTTATTTTTTTCCCTTACCTTTATTATTTCAGTTCTTAATAAAATTATTGCACCTATTTTGTTTTCCTGGGTAGCGTATGACTTGTTTCAACAAATTTTTTTCTGTTTCAATTCAACACACATTACACATTTGCTGACTATTTTGTATCATTTCATTTCTCTTATGTTCGCTTAATTTTTATGACAGTATTACAATGGGAAACTAATAACTGATGTCACGCTCTTATCACACATTAATTTTAATACTTCTGGTATTAATTCGCTAATTTTATATTATACAATTATTCTTATACTGCGTCGTTCCCCATTTATGAACGCACACAAGATGTATATTTTGTTATAAAAGATGTCGTTGAAATGTTATGTTAAAACTAGCATCACTTCAGGATTTCCTATATGAAGCCGTTATTATAGATACAAGTAAATTTTTTTTTATATCGAGTCAGCAGTTCTTAACTTACTGTACATGTTGTTGCGGCAGCGACCCCAGAGGGCGTGAAGAAGGCTGCGAGTTTCCATTACCTACTGTGATAAAATGTACAGGTTAGGTAAATTTTTGTTTGGCTGTGGTTTGCAACTTACTATCGAAGTTGATGAAACGAACCCTCTGTTAACAACGGAGACATGGACAACTGTGTGGTGGTGCTGACGCTGTTTCTACAAGGAAGACGTTCTATTATAATTTATTTTACTTTACACATTTTGTAATAATTACCTAACTTTCTCGTGCCTCTATTCATCGTCGGAATGTATTGTTATCACACTGTATTCCGAGTTCAATAAAGGTTGTTTATTAGCCTCCTGAACTTTTTCACTTTTTACTTTCTGCCCCTCACGCACTTTTATATTTTGGAGAACTGTTGGTTTTGTTTTTTAATGATAACGCAAACTTCGTTTGTTTCTTTAGCGTTGTCGTGTTATTTCCGGTAAAAGGACTACTGCTGAGTGGTGTAATCAACGTAGATGTTTTCACTATTTATTATAAATGTTTGTTATTTCAGCATTTTGAAGTGAGAGGGAGAGAGTGCTTTTGCAGGGAATGAGAAAGAAATCCAACGTAGCGTCTGTCTACTTGAATGTTCGATACTTTGTTACGGAGCACTTGATAAGAGGTTTATTGATGCTCAAATTGATTACGAGTTTTGTTGTCTTGTGAAACACTTGGGTTATGTGCTCCGTTCGATTTCACTGAGCAAATTTCAATAAACCCGGAATACTTTTGTTGAGTATTTTAAGGATAAGTTTAGTGTCGGTAGGTATTTCATCTTCATCATCTCTGTCTGCCCTCAGCAGCTTCCTATTGAGTTGACCCAAATTACATTAAAATTATTAGAACGCAAGCTCGAAATAGTTAGACATATTTCAATACTTAGAACCAATATTTCTCTGATAGAAATAGCTATTACCAATAATGCTCACTTAGATAATAGGAATGAAAATCCCCTTAGAACAGGCTCTTTTAAAATGTTATTTGGCTCGACCATAACAGCAATTAGGACACTCTCCCATAACGGGTGGTAGGCTAGGTGGTGAATACAATACGGAAGTTTAGTTTGGTATTCCCTTAAACCTTGTTTTGATTCGAGATCATTAACGGGAATTATAGTCAACCTAGGATACAAGGATCCCTTAATTTTTTTAACAAAGGCATATGACAGCTTTGCTAAAAAGGTTAATATCATGTTGAAGAGGTCTTTGTTAATAATGTTGTACTGGTATGCCAATTTACTAACCCTCAAAATATGAATGTAGAATTAAAGCATTTTTCTACCAGAATGTCTGTTATTGACTTTGGCACAAATCTCAAGCTGTGGTATCGAAGGGAAATAGTTGACAAATTGACAGTTAAGAGTCAAGAGGAAGTATCGGGTTTGCTTCAAGTGAAATTTTGCATTTGAAAGTAAACATAAATAATTACGTTCCCATAAGGGGTGGCATTTCTACTTTCATCACAGTTCCACGTTTTATTGCTCTAAAGAGGCTGTAAAAATAACGATAAATTTTGTTTTCTTTGGTCGGTGGTCTCCGCTTTGTATCCTGCAAACAAACGCCCTGATAGAACAGGAAGCTATCCCCATTTCGAAGAGGTATTGAATCGCGGCACGATTAAATTTCCCATTAAATTAACAGATATAAAAAAATTTGAAAAACTAAACCGTCTATCCGTAAATTTATACTGCATATTAAAAAAGCATGTAATGCCATTCATGGTAAGTAATAATCACAACCATAATTTTCGCACGATAAATTTATTAGTACTCTGCTCGAACGATAACAGTGTAAAGGGGGCAAACTTCAACAACCAATATTACCACTTTACGTAGATTAAGAACATGTCAGCGTTGTACTCTCAATTTTCCAATTGAGGACACAAAAAATTCTTTTGTGACATATGCTTAAATAATTTTTCCTCTAACACTCTGTGATTGAAACACTCTACAAACTGCTATCAAATAAATAAATTCTCGCTAAGATTTCCCAACGAAAACCAAAAATATTTAGAGCTTACGCACTATTCATGTAAGAAAAAGGTTCCTTTTGCTATTTACGCAGATATTGAGTATTTTTGAAAAGTGTTCAATTCTCCAGATTTTGGCGGTGCAAACACAAAATTGTTTCACAGCAATACTTCAGTATTGCGTTTTATCTCAAGTGCTCTTACGATGACACTTTATCAAAATTTTTCTTGTATAGACGGGCAGATTGCCTTACGTGGTTTATCAGCAGTTATGAAGCATTGAAAATTCGGTTAATTCAATTGTTTCTATTGTAATTCCCATGCAACCGCTAAGCTTGGTTCAACAACAAAATTTTGATGTGGCTACGCAGTGTCGCGTATGCGAAAAACCTTTTGTAGAAAATAAAATTAAATAAAGGACCATTCGCATATCACAGGGATCTATAGAAAGGCTGCCCTTAATAACTGCAACTTCAACTTTCAAGATTCTCTCGAAATCCCTGTAGTATTCCATAATCTAAGCGGGTGATGTTCATTTTTTCGTTAAAGAACTAGCAACCTGGTATTCCTGGACCTGTTAAACTCTTACCATTAGAAAAAGAAAAGCATGTTTCTTGTACAAAACATGTTGACAATACAAGCATTCAGTTTAAATATGTCGACTCGTTTCTATTTATGAGTAGCAGTTTAAACAAGTTATGTTCCTACTTGGATAATGACAAGAAATCATAACTAGATTACACAGCCGTAACGAAACCGAGTTTTATTTGATAACGAGAAAAGTTGTTTTTCCATATGGGTACATAGATTCTTGGGATAAGTCAAATAAGACCTCTCTACCGACTAAAGAGGAGTTATTTAGTTATTTGCATCACGAAGGTGTCGGCAGTGAAGCATACGAGCATGGTTCAAAAGTATGGCATGTTGTTGATATTCGAACGTGGGTCAGTATTACAAGCTATATCTAAAAACTGACGTACTTCTTTTAGCCGACGTTTTAAAAATTTTCGCACCCCCTGCAAACCTACCTTCTTGATCTATTACGCTACTATAAGGCTCCCAGTCTACCATTTGATGCATTTTTCAAAATTGTACAGGTCAGATTGGAAACTTTAATCGACATCGATCAGGTTATGTTCTTTGAGAAGGGTATTAGGGAGGCGTCGCTCAATGCAGTACTCGTTACGCAAAAGCCAACAACAAATACATGTCGGAAGGATTCGATCCCGAACTTCAAACCACCTATTTAACGTACTATGACGTAAATTCGCGTTATGGGGCCACCATGTGTGAATCTTTACCCATCGGAAACTTTAATTTTGTGGAAGACTTTGAGGACTTGGACATAATAAATCATCCCGATGGTTCCGAGATTGGGTACATTTTGGATTTTGATTTAGACTATCCGAAAGATTTGAATGAATCCCAGAGTGACCTGCCGTTAGCGCCCGAACATATGACTCCACCCGGATCTTAAATCAAGAAACTTTTGTTAACTTTGTATCCTAAACTTGTAAAAATTAACCGTGTCTTGCGTTTTACCGTGGCTACGAAGTTATATTGAGTTAAATACAAAAAATGGCACAGCAGGCCAAAAACAAGTTTACCATAATTGTTTTTTAATTAATGGTGAACAGCGTCTATTGAAAGCTTATAGAAAATGCAAGAAAATATAAAGACGTACGGTTGGTTGCGAAATGGGGAGGTCGATGTGAGGCACTTGCGTATATCGCAAAACCCATTTTTTATAGTCGTGCCATATTCGATCAGAATTTGGTCATTATTGAAATGAATCGAATAGAAGTCTTCCTAAATAAACCCATGTATGCAGGATTTGCAGTCTTGGACATCTCAAAAACTTTCCTGTACGATTTCCATTATAGTTACGTTTTGGCGAAATTTAAAAATGATGCTAAATTATTACATACAGACACCGATAGTCTAATTTACGCTTTTACAGTTGCCGGCAAGTACGAATACATTAAGGAGGATATTCAACGATATGATACATCTGATTATGAATGGAATAACATTTATGGAACTCCTCGCGTCAACAAAAATGTGTCCAGTTTGATGAAGGATGAAGATCACGGTAAAATTATGTTAGAATTTATTGGGCTTCGTGACAAAATGTGTGCCTACCGAGTGGACAAACAAAAACTGCGGCCAGCATTAGAGCAACAACTTTACAGGATTATAAAGAAACTTTGTTTAATCAGGCGGTGGTAAAAAAACTTCAGCACCTAATTAAAGCAAAGAAACATTCAGTGTATACGATCAATCAAAATAAAACTGTTCTCATTCCCCACGATGACAAACGAGTTATAACAACAAACTCTGTTACAACTCGTCCTTGGGGTTAAAATTCAACTATTTCCGTCTGAATACTACCCAGTAATGTTTAATTTTTTGAACTTAAATTTCAGATCATGAGCGCCAGTTGGCGCATTTGTTCAGAAAAACACGTTCGCATGGAACAACAGCTCGGTCATGCTACGCGTGTGGTATATACAAAATATTTAAAGAGTGATATAAAGCACATATCTGCAACTAAAAACTATTTTTTGTTAATGGTATTTTGCAAGACACTGTTCTACCGGACGATTGCTTCAAGTACACCAAAACGGGAAATGTGTGTGCGAATAAAATTACATTGCTGTTCAATAAAAAGAGGGAACTGGATAATTTAATTAAGAAAGCTGTAAATATGTGTAAGATTGTAAATAGTAAATGTATAACTGCTAATCAACTTGAATCATTTGCCTTACAGCCACACGTCAAGATGTATATACTTGATTAAGTAAGCCGTTATGTAATGTTCACAGTATCTCAGGTAATTGTAAGAATTTGTCGGCGGTGATGGACGACGCTATTTGTACGGTCATCAAATACGCCAACTCTAAGGCTTTGGAAATTATTTGGAATATATGCAAGGAGCGGGATATAAAGTACCCTTTTAGACCGTCCGATGACCTTCGTCATAAACGAGCGCACAAATGGTTACTGTAGAACATTGGCAAAGGTGTTCAAAATCCAAATGCGTTCCTTGGATGGAGCAACGATCCAGACAACCATTTTGGCCATCCATCGAACTGAGCGAATTCGAAAAGACGTTATCTTTAGTCTCAAAAATGCATGTAAAGAAAGATATTGTTGTTTGTATGGTGAGATGAAATAAAAAAACGATATAACAGTATTCCGAGCTTTTATTTATGGTTAAGCAGTTACAATAATATGCTTATAAAACTACATTGTCATAATCGATCCACGAATGTTCGTTTAATCCCAACTTTTTTACTTACACTTTATTCATCTTACGTTGAATGACCTTTTCCACCAAGTACAGGTCCGGATATTTAGCCTTTTGCAGTTCCTGTCCATAAAATGCACCTAATATAGGTGTTCCTTTCACGTCTTCTAGCAAGTACGTGACCAGATTGGTTACGCGTACTTTAACAATCTTGAAAAGTTCACACGACCAATTGGGTACATAACCTTTATCAAATATGCTTTTAAATTTGCGAATGCGAACTATGTCCCCCACTATGAGTCAATCGTTTTTATTAAAGATTTTGAGATTCGAATATACATTAAGCGGTGTGCTAGCATTTACTTCGCTAGGTTTCATTCCGATCGTTCGATATTTACGATTATATTATTCGGTCGTTACTTCCTCGAGAAGTCTTCCAATCCATACGTATTTTCTACGCAGCTCAAATATTTTGTACAAGGTATTCTTAATGGTCCTACTCACTTTTTCTGCTATGCTAGCCTTTTTCATGGTATAGGTGGAGTAGTGATTAATATTATGTTTCACCATCAGTTTATCGAAATGATTATTGTAGAACTCTTTTCCAGCATCTGTTTACAGATTCTGAGGTGTTCGTTCTTTAAAAATGGTTTGCATAGCTTTTGTCACGTCTGCACCCATCTTCGTCTTTAATCCTCTCGTCCATAGGTATTTAGAGACACAGTCGATAACTACCAGCATGTATTTGTAACCAGTATTCTGTTTGGCGTAACGTACAATTTCAGCTAAATCGGCTTGTGATGGATCATCGAATCTTTTAATAATAGTGAATCTACTAGAGAAATTTTTGCGTACCGGTTTATGCAACTCGTTTACCATTTGTTCCATCCTCTATCAATTTACTTAAAGTTTCTTTAGTTGAATTCAGATCTGCCTCTACTATCTCAACGTAATTACGAACATCACCTATAAGCGACTTCACTAACTGGGTAGAAAACTTGAGATAGCCTTTATATATGGCATCAGTGTCCTCTTGAGGATCGGCCACCTGTCTTAAGCGGTTCCCATTTAAATGAAACCTCGTCAATTGATAGTGTTGTAAGGTTAACGCATCTTGACGTTCGATGGGATCGGCTACATTACTTAAACACTTATTTTCCACATTAAACTTACCATCGGCAATGGAGAATTGCGTTTTTAGCAGTTTATGGAACTGAGAATGAACACGAAGCGTCCAAACTCCAGTTGACTACAAAATTATTTGGAAGGCTTCACAATATACCCATCTTAGTATAGTTCTTCCACGATTGATATGATATCGTTGACGAGTCCAGTATTATCGGCCAGTTTTTCCGCCCATAGGAGTTCCAAATCTTGAATCAATTCATGCACGTTGCTCCAGTGTTTGTGTTCAACGGGGCGCCCCATTTCTTTGAATACTGTTACTTCTCCCCCCTTTTTCTCCTTCACCTCCGCCTTCTCCAGTAAGGGTTTAATTGTCACTGTATATTTTTTGAAACGTGTACCTCTCAATTGTTCATCCGGGTTATTATCGCCACGAGCTGCATAAGTTGCAATTAAGATATGGGTATAGTTCGCTTCATCTTCGCTAGTTATTAGACGTTTGTCTGGTTCATTCATGATTATTAGCTCATAGAGACCGCTCGTACCACTGTACCGAACTGCCTTAATAACCACATCCTTTCCATTTATTTTTACTGATGTCTTGCCAGTTGCCCACTTATCGGTGGAAATGTAAGGAACTCCATAAGTGGTATCGATTGCATTCAATGAATCGCTTAGCATGCTCTCTACGTATATTCGTGGTAATAGATCATATTGTTCCAGAACAATTTTGTGGGTTTGATCCAAGTAGAATCAGTCAATGTTATTGTGACGACCCATTGAAAAGTAAGCTCTAATATGATTCTGTCTTTCGCAAGCGGTATCGTCAAAGATAAAAACTGAATTCGGTTTTTCCACGCTCGGTTCCATAATATCAGCATTACCAATGAAGCAATAATAACCAACATTTTCATGGGTTTTAGAATTTAACCCAAGAGTCGATATTTTTCCTGATTCAACGATTTCGAATAGACATCACGTGTTTAGGAAACGAAGACCGTTCGGTTCAAGTCTCAGAAGACTGAACATGGTGTTTAGTTTTCCCACAATTGGAAGGACCACAAGTATAGCGCGTACGCTGTTTGGAATAACTCCATCGATTTGTAATTCCCTATTTCCAGATCGGGTCAAATCATCGACGATTTGCAATAGGTAGTTTTGAATTTGAACACTACTCTCATGTTGTTGGTGAACGTCAATTAAAACTGCACAACTTGTGCAATACGATTCATTATTTATACACCTAATATTACAAGAAATTGTTTAACATATTACAGTTTCTTCACTTTTCCTGTCATAGGATTGTATTGCACCATGTCATGTGTAGTATAAGGCAATTAGGAATGATCCGGCTAAACGCCTCCAAACTTACATTTCAAGTTACATCTACCGTCAAGTGTTTGCGATTCATTTTGTTTGACAGTCCATTACGAATATTGGACATGTCTTGAATTGCAATGTCAAACAATGTATCCTGATGTTTCAGTGCTATTGGTATAATAGTCTCTTTGAAAATTTTAACAGGTTTGGTGGGCCGTTATGTACTTGTTGACATTGAAATCAAGATGCATCGCTTCGTATGGGTAACATTCTAAGTTGTGGTGTAACTTTGGATTGCGAATATTCACATTATCGAAATCTTCCGCTCTTTCCGTCGTTGAAAACTTTTTCCCCTTTTGCTTAGCATCACATGCGGAATCTTCCATTGAATTTTATTTAGAATTATTTCGGCATCGTTTGCGGTGCCCTTATAGCAATCAGCATCGCTTCTCGACCGTATTAGGACCAACTCCTGTCGCATATTCACGATAACTTGTCGATAATATTCCATACTTTCGAATATGTGTTTTAGAGGTATACAGACGGCACAATGTCTTTCTTTGTTGCGTTTAGCGTGTTCTACTTGTAAGGGCTCTTCGTTTTTCGACGACCATCCCAAATGCTGTAGACCTTTATTCTCATTCGATGTATACGATACATATCGTTTGAGTGCGGATGTTATACTGGGATTTCTGCATGTATCCAATTTCTGTCCTAATGGTAGCGAATTTCTTCGAAAAGGAATGATGCAAAATTGTTTGTTAGGTAACGTGTTCTTACACCGCCCCCTTCTTCTTCTAAACTCCATTCAGGTTTACCTTCTATGTACAAGAAACTATCATAAGTAACGGTGACCAGATCTTGACTCTGTATTAATATACGGATCTCATCGGACAATCCATAATTAGAAGAACCGTACGGACGATATTTGACTTGGTAATGGTCAAAACGTGCGCTCTGAAAGATGTTTAACGATTCTGCCATTTCTATGTGGTTTCAACCCTATAGATTCCAGACGTTAGTTCGCCGGCATGCCCCGTGTTCGAATAAAGCAATTTATGCTCACGTCCTGTATTTAAATCATCATTGTGGAAAGATGGTGGCTGACCTTGGTTAATTCTTAAGCTCATATTTTTTAATTCTAGTCGTACTGTAAATGGTTCGTTTTCCCCGAAATCGATTAGTTCGCCTTTCTGATTCGTTAATTTATTGAAATATTACTGATAGTGTTGGTGTTTACTTCTAAATATTGAGGATTGCTAGGAATTTGGTCTAAACGATAGCCTGGTGGGATAGACACGTCTATTTCATACAGCACCTTCGCGGCATTCCGTTTCTATACGAGCCTTTGACAATATTACACCCAATGCGAATATTTGTATGTTTAATTATTTGTATAACTAATACAGAGATATGTAAAACGTTAGCTTCTAATATCAGCGGTTCGAAACTTTGCATACGTCCAATGGAATCCTTTGGGGTAAAATATATGGCGAATTCACAGCCCTTAAACTAAAGAGACTTGTAGGAATGTGTGCTTTTATATAGATGCTCAGTTCTTCCAACTGGTATGCGCCATGTGGAATTTTAATAGCGTTAAGTTCTGTCGCTTCTATATAATAAAATTTATCGTTTCCAGCGTGTATATTCCTCATGCTATTACAACCGTAAAATCCGATGACACCGATTACGTAGGTTTTCTCGAAATTAAGTTCAATCGGGGGATAAAGGTTATTACTCGCTGTGTTACCAACACCCTCTTCACTGAAGGTGATTGACATGGTGACTATGCGTCTCCAACTATTGAGTATACTATTTATATAGAAACTTTAAACAGAGATGTCCACAATCTGTGGTACCGAAATATTGCTCTTGAGAGTAAGTATAGTATACTTTGAAAATCGCGGAAGTAGTCTAGAACTTCCCTCGGTGGTGGAATATTTCCGAAACTAACATAGTGCCATACGCTCCCATCATGTTTTTTTTAACAAACCCAGTGAGTACCACGTCCCTTTTGGTTATCTAAATTAATAATACCGGCCTCGTTATTTCATGGTAATTTGGGCATATTATCTCTCATAAACACATCCCTAAAGTATGGTACATCCTTTGCGTGCTTTCTTAGCTCTTCATCAGTTAATGGTCTTTTCGGTAATTTTTGAAGTTTTTTTTTATTGTTTTCAAGTGCAAAGCCATACTTCCTCCTGACCGATAGGGTTTCAAAAATATTGCTCCGCCGTTCGTCTTTCCTACAGCGATGGCCTCCATTTTACGATTATGGCGTGTAGTTTCATCAAACATTTTCTTCGCACCGCTAGAAGCGTTAACCGCTTTTGTAATACCTGCTGCTTCGCCGGCTAAAGCGCTAACGGCGGATAATCTCGAAAATAATGGTATAAGAAATGATAAAAGTCCACCCTCTGTAGGAAGGGGAATTGCTCTTAGAACACTTACCTTTCCTTCCCCGTAAGCTTTTCACAACTAATTTTGCAGCTATAAAAGCTGATTTTATAGCCCTTATAGTACTAAGATTGTTTTTAATTTTCTTGGTAATTATTCTAGGCAATTTCAATAGACTGCTACGTGGTCGTTTTGTTCTGCTAACACCCATTCCTAACTTTCTTTTTGCCTTCATTATACCTGCTACAGCTTAACCGGCTCTTCGTTCACCTAACTCGCCATCGGATGCCTTAACACGGTCCCATTTTTTTCTTTCCAAGATATGATCCGCTCGATGTCTACTAGCCAAATCTTTACTATCCCTATAACTGACATCGTGAGCTTTGCAATGAGCATCTATGAAGTTAATACGGGGATCACCACGTTGAAGCCTTTTACCTAATTTAAATCCGGGCTTATTAATAAGATTATTAACCTGACCACCCCCAAGTGCACTTATCTGCTTCACAACTAACATTGTTTGCATGGAAGGGGGAATTACCGTATTTATAGGTAACTATCAATGCTACAATAAAAAAACAAACAGATGTTTTACCAATATTTTATTTACTCATATATGTAATACAGTAAATAACTAGGTCGATAATGCAACATCTCCATAATACAAACTGATTATGAGAATTTATATCGTACTTGTAATTAAACACATTCTTAATGTCGCGATAAATGTTAAGGCTGTTGGTTGCATCATCGTCATACTCCATCTTACGAAAGTGGCGGTAGTTGTTGACTTGTTCGATGAGGTTTTGAAAAAACAGGGAAGACCATATGATTTCAGTATTGCAACTGATAGTTAATTACACCCTTTAAGTTGAAATGCTCTTCAGTGTCGCTCTTGTTCAACATACAGTAACGACCGTGGTTTTGCCGAATTGTTACGCTTTTAATAGTCTTTCTGATGAGGATGACGATTATGATGGATCTTTCACTACTTCCCAATTATAACAAATAGTAAAATTGCTACCTAGCAATTCCGAACTTTTGCTCGTATTCAATGTCTGTCTTCTCGTTGGTACTTGACCAATCAATGTAGTATTCAGTCTCTTCTGAACAAAAAACCTTATTTCCAGATACGTTTCCCTACTTTTCCAATCTTCTCTTTTCATAACGAGGAGCCCGTCTGAACATACGATTCGTGTCCAATATCAACATATTTTTTTAAAGAATTGACCCCGAATAAATGATATGATCTATAATCACTTAAACGTTGATCCGTAGGATTGTTATGCACAGTTTTAGTTGGGGAAGAGCACTCGGTAAATGCAGCTGCTGTGGTAGAACTATCCCCATCATTACAACACCAACAAGAATATCTGAAGAAGTTATTACTGCTATTCTTGCTATCCATTCTAGTGGACTTGCGTTGACGACAAGAACTGATGAATTTGTAACCGCAAATACATATTTTATTATTATTACATATCGTTGTCTCTACCTCCTAACATTATAATGATGATAGAGGGGAGAACAGTTCTTGGAATCTATCATGATACATCTCAACACGATGTTGCTCTTGTAATACGGGTGATAAAATGCATTCCAATTGTTTTATTTTACCACGGAAACGTAATCTATCGAGCGCCACATACCTCTTCTTGCATTACTATAAGCAAAGGCCCACACTACCATATTATACACTATATTTTTAGTCTGATCAATAGCAACTCACTTCATTATGATGTACCTGCTCTTTATTTAATTAAGAAATAAAAAGACAATTTTTGCAATAAAAAAATATAATTTATTTCCAAACAGTTATACATAGATATATATTATTATTTTTACAGAAATGTTAAATTGGTTGTCTTTCCTACAGATATTGTTTAAACTTTTCAATGCGATCTTCTTTTTTGAAGTATTTATAAAATCGTAAGGGAAGTATACACTTAAAGTACTCAGTTTCAATGATAATATGTTTACCATACTTCGTGTCGATAGTATTTATATCAATCACTTTATGTTTTGCACCCACCTCCAAGTCTTCTATGTTCATGAAGGATTTACAGAAAGTGCTACTGTTCAATGCAGATAGATCCATCTTTACTGTTTTGAGAACGTTTATGAACTTTGGGTTTACGCAAGAACTGTCTATATATATATATATATATATATATATATATATATATATATATATATATATATATATATATTACTGCATCACGATTTTGATGGTAGAAAGGAGAGTGTGCTTTGAGAATTGAATCAGTAGGCTAATCTGCATCTGACGATGAATAACTGCTACATCAGGAGATGCTGTCCATTTTTTTTATATCGTGGCAAAACTGATGCAATTCCGCAGCTTTTAGTTCTTCTACAAAACATTTTTCACACATTTTGTTTAAATTTAAAACTTTTCACATATCGTTACTCCTGCTTCATACTTTTCCGCAAGGACGTTATACTCCTCTTCACTATAATCACCTCTCCCGGAAACCGCCTCATGTTGGGCATCGAATACTAATGCCGAAAATTTTTGCTTCAAGCGTTCCACCGCTGTCGGTCTTGATCCATTGCTCTTGGGCGTATGCCATCCACATGTTTTACACAGCACTCACTACGCGTTACACTATTTTCTTATATTATTACTCTAAACTCCTCACTATGTGACATTAGTGCAGATATGACCAATGTATTTGATTACCGCACAAATCTGGCGCTATTTCTAATAATGACACGCATCAGATATTTTTTTTAATTATGGTTCTGTCACTATATTTTTTAGGTAAGACGCGAACCGAATATCTTTAGTGAGGACATAAACCGGATATGTTTAGCTATGATACGACTATATTTTAGCGAAGACGCGAACCAGATGTATGTTTAGCACAGACACGAACCACATATATCTGGTTATTTCCTTTTGTGGCATATTTGCCTAGCGGATATTCAAACCACACTTGTGTTTGGTAACCCGCTATTTTTAATGATGGTGCTGTCACTAAAATTTTAGCGAAGACGCGAACTGACTATTTTTAGCTACGTTGCTACAACCTTTTACTGCAGACATGCACCGACTATTTTTAGCTATGATACACCACATTTTAGCGAGGACCCCAACCAGCTATTATCTATCCCCCACCCCCAAGGTGACCTTACAAATCTAGTGACCTTTCTAGTGACTTTTTTCAAATCTAGTCACTTTTCAGTGACTTTTTTGAGTTAGGATCGTATTACTACTAACCTGATAACCTTATATCAAATAGATTGAAACGAAACGGTTATCACAGACCAATATAAATAATTAACGATTAATAATTCATCACAGGTAAAAGCAAGTTAATAACATACGCCTTTGAACAGTTCTTTGTGAACCCACCAAAAATTTACACAATTAATAATTAACATTTCACACCGAATCATGTGCTCAGGCAAGTTAATTTTATATCTCTATATTGAAAATTCTTTTTGAGTAAACAGAAGCTTGAATGATTACAGACCTTTAAAACTGCTTTTACTGGTTATTTTGAAAGTACTTTTAACGGTTAACCTAAAAAAGAGAATTTCAGCTTGCCTGGTTATACTTTGACTTAAACCCTTTTTGATTAACTGATTTGCCGTTGTTTCACAAACGAAAAATTTAATTTATACAAACCCCTTATAAATAATCGATAGTAATATAGTTATGTAAAATATCTTCAAACACATACTCAAATTGTTGTTTAGATAACTTTTTTGTTTATTAATATCTAAACTTCGTAGTTAATGCCTTTGTTTCTAATCCATTGAAGAATGAGGTAGCTTGCTTGTTTTAATAAATTTTTTTTCCTTATTTTTTTAAACATGATTGTTACATTGATGTTCCTCGGGTCATTATGACCCGAGGCTGTGATACATTAGTAGGACGTATAAATTTGTATTTCCAATTATTTT
The DNA here is from genome assembly GCA_036346205.1 of Vesta saturnalis. NCBI lineage: Eukaryota > Metazoa > Arthropoda > Insecta > Coleoptera > Lampyridae > Vesta > Vesta saturnalis. Next base: position 50,332 of record JARFJB010000758.1, read on the forward strand.
ATATTGAAATTTGAGGATAGATAATATGCATATCATCACATGCTTGTTCAAATGTACCTACCTATGCGAGTTACTACAGCATTTTCGGCAGGTCTGTAGGCGCGTGTCCAAATCGAAATAGGAATAGACTTGCAACTTGCAGCAGGTATAAATATCATATCGCAGTATGCAACCAGCATTTTTGTTTGTTACGTTGCAGAGTAAAGTGCGGCTTGTTGTACGTACCACTAGTTCTTCTAAAGTGCTGAAATAACAATAATGGCAAAAAATATCTTAGTGGTGAAGACTTAGAAAAACTTATTGATAATTTGAGTGACTTTAGTGACGATGAAGCTTCTGAAGAGGAAGATCATATCAGTGAAGATAGTGATTATGAACAGTCAGACGATGATTTTTTCGACGATGCTGGACGGACGAATCCTACGCAATTGATGCCACCTGCTCAATATGTTCAATCTAAAGACAATGCCATAACTTGGATGTTAGATCCATTTCCTCAATCAGGGCGTGCAACTAGTGCAAATATCATAAAAGTCGCTCCAGGTCTAACTCGATACAGCAATGCACTAGTCCAGGATGTAAAATCTACATTTAAGCTATTTTTCAATAGTTCTCTGGAAAATATAATTTTGAAAATGACTAACATCGAAAGTCGTAGAGTGTACGGTGACAAGTGGCAAGAATTATATGACATTACGTTGCAGGCATACAAAGGTTTGTTACTGTTAGGAGATCGCATGATGAATCTACCAGAAGTTTGTGAAATGCAGAAATAGGCAGACCTCTTTTTCGCGCAACAATGTCGTTGAAACGATTTTATTATATATCACGCGTGTTACGGTTTGATAATAAATAAGATCGTCAAGAAAGAAGGCTACGGGATAAGTTGGCTCCTATTAGAGAATTTTGGAACAAATGGGCTGAAATACTACTAAAATTGTACAATCCTGGGCAAAACGTAACCGTGGACGAGCAGCTGGTTGCATTTAGAGGTCGTTGTCGATTTAAGCAGTATATACCAAGCAAGCCAGCAAAATATGGTATCAAAATATGAACGCTTTGTGATAGTGCAAGTTATTATGCTTTAGAAGTTCAAGTATATACGGGAAAACCACCTGGGGGAAAATCTGAGAAGGATTAGGGGCTGAGAGTAGTTTTAGACCTTACTTGTAGGCTAAGAGGTCAGAATGTAACTTGTGACAATTTCTTTACATCGCATAAATTGGGTCAAATGCTTCTCAAAACAAATCTTACTATGTTAGGGACTGTCAGGAAAAGCAAGCCTGAGCTACCTATCATGGAAGTAAATAACGTTGTGCATAGTTCCAAATTTTATTTTACTAAAGATACCGCAGTTGTCTCTTATATTCCAAAAAAATGCAAGAAGGTCATTCTAATGAGTACGTTTCATAACCAGAAACAAATAAGCGACATAGAAGACAAAAAACCACAAATTATACTTCATTGTAATTCTACCAAAGGAGCAGTTGATACATTAGATCAGCTAATCGGTACATACACATGCAAACGAAAAACAAATCGATGTCCCATAGTCTTATTTTACAACATTTTAGGTGCCAGTGCCTATAATGCTTTCGTCTTATGGCGCGAAGTAAATCCAGACTGGAATAAAAATGTTTTGTTCAAAAGAAGACTGTTTTTGGAACAACTGGGCAAACAATTGGTAAATCCTTACATTTTGTCTAGAAAACATCTTCCCCGTAATGAACAAGCAGCTGCAATTGTAACAACTGTTCAACAACCATTGTTAGAAAATTGTACCGCACGTCTTCCTGGAACTAGCAACAAAAACAAACGAGCACGCTGCAAATTTTACCCTTCTAAATATGACAACAAAACTAATATGACCTGCATTAAGTGTAAAACATATTTGTGTAAAGAACACGTGACCAATTATTATTGTCCCGACTGTAAGAAGTAGTGATCATATTAATCATTAGACATTTTTTATTCCGTTTTCTTTTTTTTATTTAAATTTGGTTGAATTTATTGTAAGTTTCACGTTGTTTACTTTGGTTTCAATTCATATTTCAGGAGTTCGGGTCATTATGGCCCGAAGGAGCACAAGTGTATAGTCTTGTCGAGTAGAACAGCAGGGTTAAATTAATTAACTATGATCTAGAATCTAAATTGATGTAAGAATCTACTGAAACGATTATTACATAATAATGATTTCTCTATGACTATTAAATAATCTAGGCATTCTTTGAAAGCATCATATACAATAATTATATTAATTCTACACGCCCGTTGTATTCTCAACTGGAATACACTACCTGAACACCAATCATATTGGTGCATTTGTGGAATACAATGGGCGCATATTAATCAAATCAATCACATCCCCTTAGCAATGCATCGTCTCCTGGCAATCGATAAATTGTACGACGCCATTATTAAATTTCCGCAGTTTGTCTTTCATTCTTTTCAAAATGAATTCGGATGGCGAAAGCAGCATTAGTGAAACATGTACACCGTTTGATATACAGCAAGCGACAAAATCCACAGTAAATAATTTGTTACCTGAAAAATCAAGGAAACAATATAAAGAAAAGTATGACAGATTTATGGAATGGAGAAGTATTAATAAGGTAAATTTGTTTTCTGAGAACGTTCTATTAGCATACTTTACAGAACTTTCTGAAAAATACAAATCTTCCTCCATGTGGAAAATATACTCAATGTTACGAAGTACATTAACCGTCAATAACGAAATAAATATAGAACATTATTCCAAACTGCGCGCTCTCCTGAAACGTCAGTCGGAAGGCTATCGCGCGAAGAAATCCAAACCATTTACTCCTAACGAGATAATTAAATTTATTAGTGAAGCACCGGATAATACATATCTTGCAACAAAGGTAATAACTTCAAATTTGCCATGTGTTATTTTTATATAAAATTTTTTAAGGTTGCATTGATAATGGGCATAATGGGCGCATGCCGCAGTATGGAACTCCGTTCTATGAATATTGATGATATCCAAGGTCTTGCATCAGCCTATTTAATTACGATACCAAATACGAAAACAAAAACTGTACGAAAATTTACCATTACAGTTAAATGTTACGACATATGTAAGAAATATATCAATCTTCGTCCAGATAATGCAAACAGATATTTTTTTTTTAAACTACCAACATGGAAAATGCACTGTGCAAAACATTGGCATTAATAAATTCGGATTCATGGGAAAACAAATAACCACTTATTTAAATTTGCCGAGTGCTGAATTATACACCGGACATACTTTTCGTAGGACTTCAGCTACTATATTAGTAGATGCAGGGGGAGATATTACAGCCCTCAAAAGGCATGGCGGCTGGAAGAGCACATCAGTAGCTGAAGGGTACATAGAGAATTCCATGACCAATAAAATGAACACTGCGAAGAAAATACTACTTCTTCGAATATACAATGGGTGCAGTAAATGTGTCATAATTCAGGTCCACCAGTTGTGAACATTACTAATTGTAGTAATATTACAATAAATACTCACAAGAATTGATGTTTTTGATTATTTAATTATCTATTATTTCTGTTTAGTTATAAATTTTCAATGATGTAGTTCGCATAAATTGTATATTTTTTTAATAACGTATTTATTATAAAGTTTTATTATTTGTAGTCATAGAAAAGTATAGTCTTCTACTCTCGTATAATGAGCTGTTGTTCACTTTATCCTCGTGAATAACAGCTATCATTATGCGCTCGTGGAAGAATATACTATTACCTAGCAGTATCTGACATTTGTCATTATTCCATAGCACACTTTAAGGTAGCAACAGAAAATGCTTTTGTTAATTTTTAAATATGAAAATAAGAATAAGAAATGCGTTTGCTGCAATAATTGGTCCCGAATTGTTAAACAAGTTCGAAATTCATTGGTAATTAATAATGTCATCATACAAGATCCACACTGCAGGGTTAGAAATGTTAGCAACCAGTTAGATATTAGTTAAAAAATTAGTGATAAAGAAATATAAGTTTCATCCGTATAAATTGCAAAAAAATACATAACTAAAGTTATATTATTAGAAAACAGCTATATAGGGTGTTGTATTTTCAAATTAAGATTGAGTTGGTTTTTTTACAGTTTTAATGATATTTTCATTCTGCTTAATGACCATACAAACCCTATATCGTTCGAAAGATTACTGCAATCGCTAAAAAATGACAATACAGTATATAGTGTGTTCCATTTAAAAATTTTGAGTTATTCTTTAATTAGAGTTTTCCTTCACCCTGTATTGCAAGGGATACGAAATACCAGTCTAACCTATTTTCTAAAAACCTAATAACCACACAGTATTAACCAAATGAAAAAACTTCTCACATTACTAGATTTAATGATTGGCGGGGTGACAGATTAGGGATAATTTGTGCACTACTGGCTCTTGGACGTGGGAATTCAAATTTGCAATAAAATACAGGGTGTTCCATTTAAAAAAACGTAAGTTAATATAGAACACCCTATATAGTCAATAATATTTTTAGAATATATCCGTTTATTATAGAATTTTCACCGAATTTTGAAACTTCTATCTAATACTATAACTGCGCAATCGTCCGGGACCAGAACTTTGAGACATCCTGTGTGTATATATATATATATATATATATATATATATATATATATATATGTATAGTGCCAGTCAAAAGTCCCCTCCCCTCCCCTTGTATCTTTTGAACGGTTTTACTTATACAAATGAAATTTGGAAAGTTAATATAAACGGATATAAGCTTCTCCACTAGTCATGACAAGTGACGTAATAGTCATATCTGACTTCACAGTGCCACAGTGACCAATAATTTTAAATAGTACCTTATGGAAAGTGACATCTCGTTTGAAAGGTATTAAAATTACCTATTCAGTAATACTAATTTTGTTAGGGTTTAGGTTGATTTTGATAGAAAAATTAAATAAATACTAAAATTATAGTTTGGTATTTAATTAATCAAGATTGTAAAGTCTGCCTCTAGTTAATTTTCAAAAAAGTTACTTTGATAAGTTGTTATACCATTAGATTTTTTTCTGTGGGGGTACTTAAAATCTAAGGTTTACGCTACAGCACCTGGCAGTATGCACATTTTGAAACAAAGAATTGTTGAAGTATGTAGAGCAATTTCCGCAGGCACATTTGAACTAGTACGACAAGAGTTTAGCAATAGGATGCATTACTGTCAGGAATTAAGTGGAGCACATTTCCAACATTTACTATAAGAATTGGTCCTTGAATGTTGATTAATTAAATGCCAAACTATAATTTTAGTATTTATTTAATTTTTCTATCAAAGTCAACCTAAACCCTAACAAAATTAGTATTACTGAATAGGTAATTTTAATACCTTTCAAACGAGATGTCAATTGCCGTAAGGTACTATTTAAAATTATTGGTCACTGTGGCCCTGTGACGTCATATATGACTATTACGTCACTTGTCATGACTAGTGGAGAAGCTTATATCCGTTTATATTCACCTCCAAATTTCATTAGTATAGTAAAACCGTTCAAAAGATACAAAACTTTTGACTACACTGATATATATATATATATATATATATATATATATATATATATATATATATATATATATATATATATATATATATATATATATATATGGTGGAGCACCATATACTCGTCGATCGTTTAAAGCGTTCCTATAAAAATGTGTAACTGTACTGTATTGACCTTTAGTATTAGTGTATTTAGTAAATATATACATATATACATAGTTTGTTTATCTTTTAACCACTAAATATTCACGTAGAACTCAATTTACATTCACCACTATACGGTTATTAAAACTGTACGAATGTAAAAATAGTTTTTAGCGCATCACGAAATTTTTGTTATGAATGTGTACAAAGCCTTTACAATAAAAAGGTCCCTTTTCGTACATATTGTGGTAAAGCAGTCTGTCCAGGTACCTGTAAGAAAATAGTACTAGTCTATACACTTGTTCAGTCCCTTGTACAATAATAGAAGCATAATGTTAGTTTTAATAACATTGTTTTTTCGTGTGTAGCGTAAATACTTTAAGAATGCATAAAATGAAATATAAACTAAAACATCTAAATACTTTTATATGTTATCAGTTCGTGATATTGCCGCTTTTGATTTTGTAAATGTAATCAACACTGTGGATCACAATTACAAATTCGGAAAAATATTAATACGCTGGGTTTCTGAGTACTGAAGAAAATGAAATAATAAAGTTCATATATTAGTTTAAGTCGCTTTTTTATTAACGTGTTAGCACTTCTATTATGGTGTTAGGTACAAAGTTTTACATTACCGTGTCTAAAGGTGCATTAACTGTATTTGTCCTAAGGGCTGGAATGTATCAAATTCAACCTGAAATGTAGAAATTAAAATAGTTACGAGAAGAGTTTTGTGTGATTAATTTCTACATTTGACTTCATTTCAAGTCTGTGTATGTGTCTAACTCTATCAATGTTTGATATAATAATAGGTATCTATCACAATAAAGTTTCGATAATTGTGAAAATCGAATGACTTAAGAAAATTAACTAAAAAATTAAATAATCTACTGGTTAATTCAAAATTGCTACCAGTGCCCATTCCCTTTAGAACATGAACTAGCTAAAAGTAACTTAATCTTTATGATGAAATTACTTTACTCAAAATGCGTAAAAGTTTGTCACTTTTATCGTTTACTGTTATTATGAATTATGAACACGTTGATGTAAAGATACAGGTAGGTACAGAATTTCAGTAACAACGGAGTCATTAAGCACAGTACATCTGGCTTAAGGTCGCAAGTATAAAGCGGCTAGTTTTCAATTGTAATCTTTAGATATCTATTCAGTGTTGTCTTCTTTTGAAAATTATTATTAATTTTATTAAATACATAAATAAAAAGTTTACCTCGAGTAGGATTTGAACCTACGACCTGTACTTTGCCCGAGTACCGCGCTAACCAACTGCGCCACCAAGCTTCAAGCCCCAATCGATGCAAATTTTGTCTTTATGGCAAAGTACAAGTCGTAGGTTTAAATCCTAGTCGAGGTAAACTTTTTATTTATGTAACTAATAAAATTAATAGTAATTTTTAATTACATATTTACCTTTGGACATATTCGTTCATAACAAAAAACTTATAATAATTGTCTTCTTTTGTTCACCAATTACAACCTGAAACTACCGATAGACAAGTTTAATTTTCTACACACTTTTCGTTATTAAACTTGCAATGCAGGAGTCAAGTAAAATATATTTCGTACATAGTTCCCTAGCTTGGTTATACTGGCTGAGGTTGCATTTAAGATTGTTGCAATAAAATCTCATTTATCCCGTTAGCGAGTATTGTCGGCAAGTCACAATGCACTTAATACATCACTGTTAATAATTGCCGTACATTCTATACTACTAAAGATCTAAAACAATAATAATCCTATGCGTTATAGAGAAGTTATTTCATGCTTAAAGGAAGAAATAACAAACGATACTACACAGTAGCTGAAGTAGTAACATGTTTCCAACGAATTTTGTGGATATATATCCATGTTGGTTTTTGGTCAAAATCCACGCGGTTAAGATAAATACTTTAAATTCACTTAGTATGCAAAGATACTATGCTTTGAGGCGTTTTTTCAACAAAGTTGGTGCATAAATAGCGATTTTTACTCATGTTAACCAATATTCATGTGGTCATGGAAAATACATTAAATTTACTTATTGGTCAGAGATACAACTCTTTGGGACGTTTTCTCAACAAAATTAGTGCATAAGTGACAGGCATTTAACCTCAGCCAAGATTTATTTGGTCAGAAAAATACAACACTTTGGGACGGATTTCCAGTTAAATTGGTGTTTAAGTAGCTATTTTGACATTTCTTGGCCAAAATCCGTATGGTGACGGAAAATGTAATAAATTTTCTTATTGAACATCAATAAAATGCCATGAGATGCTTTTTCAACAAAATTGGTACATAAATAACAATTTTAACATCTCTTGGTCAAAATCCGTATAGTAACAAACAATGCATAAAATTTACCTATTGGGCAGCGAGGCAATGCTTTGGGATATCTTTACGACTAAATTGGAGCATAAATAAGGGTTATAACATTTCTTGGTCAAAATGCACATGATCCGAAGATGCAACAAATTTACATATTGGAGACATCTATACAATACTTTCGAACTTGTAAACAAAATGGGATCATAAATAACAATTTTAACATAAAGTAAACATATTTCCATAAAAAGCTGGTGCACTTATAACGATTTTACAATATCGTGGTCAAAATTATTGTGATCAAGAAAAATGCTTTAAATTAACTTATTGGGTAACGAGATTTTGGGCGTTTTTCTAAGAAAATTGGTTCATAAATAACGATTTTGACAACTCTTGGTTTTTGATCTACAAGGTAAGAAAAACACACTGCGTTGGTACGTTTGACTAAAAGAAATGGTACATAGGTAACTCCATTGATATCTCATGGTCAAAATCTATATAGTCACAGATGGCACATCAAATTCACTTATAAGGCCATCTAAGGAAATCGGTGCATAAATAACGATTTTGACACCTCTTGGCCAAAATCCATAAGGTTACGGAAAATGCATTAAATTAAATTATTAGCAATCGATACAACACCTTGGGACGTTTGTGAACAAATAACGACTGTTATCTCTTAGCAAAAATTGAATAAAGTTTACGCATTGGACATCAATGCAATGCATGTTTTTTGCAAAAAAAAAATTGGTGCATAAGTAATGATTTTGACCTCTCTTAGTCAAAATCTACATGATTAAGGAAAATGAATTAAATTCACTTACTGGACAATCAGGCAATGCTTTTGAACGATTTCTCAATTAAATTGGTGCGTAAATACCGATTTTGGCAATTCATGTCCAAAATCCATATGGTCACGGAAGATGCAATATATTTACCTATTGGACATAGACACAAAGCTTTGGGACGTCTTTTCAACAGAATTGGTGCATAAATCACGGTTTTCACATATTTTAGTTAAAATTCATGTGGCCATAAGGAAATCGTAAAGTTTTCCTTTGGGATGCTTTTCACAAAAATTAGTGCTTAAATAAGGTTTTGACATCTTTGCTCCGGATTCATATGGTCACGAAAAATGCACAAAGTTTACTAATTGAGCATCGATGCAATGGTTTGGGACATTTCTCCAACGAGATTGATGCATAAATAACGATTCTGATATCACCTAGTGAAAATCTGAATGAACACAAGAAATCCATAAAATCATTTATTCGGCACGCATGCGCTACCTTGTGACGTTTTTATATAAATTTATACATAATTCTGTTATTTCCACTCATAGTAGGGTATTGGATAACTTTTAATTTAGTATCGTGCCTTACAAGATTTGATAAACATTGCTCCTGATACTAATATTATTTAATATAAGTTCTTGTAAATAAATCTCTGTGTAAAGCATTAAATTATACGAACCGCCCACAATATTTGATTTACTTAATCATATACTGTGCAATAAAAATCTTTCAACAACCTTTTAAATATCTGCAGATAAATTGCATACGTAATATATCATAACCATATATATAAGAAAGGGATAGAAAAAAGAGAAGAAAAAAAAGAGAGGAAAGAAGAAGGGAAGGAGAAAAAGAAAAAGAAAAGAAA
>JARFJB010000758.1:62500-70408 GCA_036346205.1 Vesta saturnalis
ATAAATTTGGTTGATACTTAAACCATTGACTGTGAACCATTTTTGGAGGTTATGTAGCATACCATGAGTTAAATTCTTCTTGATCCTTGAATGAGAGCGCAAATGTTGTCATCCGCATACCTCTGATTCGATACCATTCCAACTTGTATAAAGATGTCTGATACCCTCTGTGTTGTTGACTTACTAGTACAGAAACCGTGTTGATTGTCATTTAACAAATTTACACTCCGTGTGTAAGCTTTTGGCCAATTGTAAATAACTATTTCAAGAATTTTCAAAAATATGCTAGATAAACAAATAGGTCTGTAATTTTGCATTTCAACTTTACTATCTTTGTTAAATACTGGTATTACTTTTGGAATTTTCAGACACGTTGGAACTAAGAAAATGTAAACTTTCACCATTAACACTCATAATAAAATACTTATCTTTTTTGGGATTTTTAATGGTGTACTTAAATTATACAATCTAAACGTTTATAACACTTACAGTTATCTTCGTCAGTAGTAATGTTTGTTAAAAATTGTTAAAGATGTAGTAAACAATTTTGTCAAATTTGAAAAATTAAAACATTTGTTTTAATTTTTCAAATTTGACAAAAACGTACGTTTAAAGAAAAAAAGGTTTAGATAATGTAGTACTGTCAGGAAGTTTGTAGTTAGTTAATGTGTTGCTATTATTATTCATAGTAAAGTTATCAACAAATATATTTGCCACTTCTTTGGGATCTGATATTGGATTACCGTTAATATTCGGTGTATTACTTACCGCAGCTTTATTTCTATCGAATTTTCGTCTAATTTCAGTTCATACAACCTTGGATATATTATCCGACTTTAAAATATTATGTTCTATACAATTACTTTTAGTAACTGTTTTAAGTATGGAGCAGTAATGATTATAATGTGCCTTTAGTATGAAATTAGAATTTATTCAACAATCTCTTATGACGACAAGATACCCTTACACCCTTTGTCAGCCATTGTTACCTCTTATTTTTAAAAAATTTTTAAGTTTGAAGCTTTGGCTAAATATATAGGATTGTATTTCATGAAAGTTACTAAATTTCACGTCAACGTTTAAGTAAGTATAGTCTATAAAAGTCAAGGATGTATTCTCTAAACTATTTACAAACTTAAAGGTGTTTTTTTGACTAAAAGATATGTGGGTTTTGGAGATATTGGTTGTAATTGTGTATGGCTCGATTAATATTCTAGAAGGTATTGCCTGATGATCCGATATACCTGAATTAATGACTGAACTACGCATCTTATCACTTTGGATATTACTAAATACGTTGTTCAGGGTACTTTGACATGTTAAAGTTATTCTAGTGGACACTGAAATAAACTTTCTCAATTTGTACGAACTTAAAATTGACAAAATATCTTTGGTGTATGAATTTTCTTCATTTTGGAACTGAACATTAAAGTCGCCGCATATAAATAATACTTTTTCTTGATTATCCAACAGTGGTAATACTTCCTCGAACAAGTTCAAAAATGTATTAAAACTGTCACTGCTATTTGCTAAAGGGCTATTACTTCTGTAAATGCAAACAAGAGTGATTGTATGAGATTGACTTGCAAGCACCTCGACTGTACATACTTCTAAAATTGGATCCACCGAAAACCTTTCAATATCAACAATTTCACTAAAATTAATATTTTCACGAACATATATATATATATATATATATATATATATATATATATATATATATATATAGACTGTACGTTTCGTGGTTCCGCGCACGTTTACTTCGCCAGTTTGACTCTTTCGGCGCGAGCCGTTTGTCGCCAACATTATTTTATTGCATTCAATTAAACACTAGCACATACCCTCATACATTTTTTTAAATATATCGTATAAAAACTCACGTATCTACCAAATTTTAAACCTTATTACCGATTATTTCTAATGAGATAATTATCATTAGGCCACTCATTAGGTGACGACAGAATTTTAAGAATTGTGAGAGAATTTAATGACAGAACAATTTTAGAATATTTGCGTTCAATCGCCCATAATTACAAATTTCATTAATATAATGTAGGTATTATATGTATTTAATGTAATTATTTGACCTATTGTAGTATTTACATAGAAAATAATAAACACCTCTTTTTCGAAGATATGTATCTATATTTGGAATGGGCATTTTATGAACTCATTTTTACTGCTTTTTAGGAAAAAAATAGTTTTTTAGGGCGTAATTTATATATTACAATTTATAGATATTAAAAAAAATAATAATATAAACGAACTAAAACAACATTTTACACAGTGTGTTAATTCCGTCTCTAATAAATTCATATTTACAACGCAATTCGTAGTGTTTTCTCAAAAAAAGAGATCGAGGATGCGAGGTCCATTGTTTCATACGAGCTATAGTTTACGAAATTCCCTATTAAAACATCGAAATTTGACCACCCTGTACTTTTAGCCGCGGAACGACCGCGCCGAAACGTCCAGCGGCGAATTGGCCCTGCGGCGAAACGTCCTACACCCATATATAAACAGATGCTTAATTTTGCTATATTTACTCGCAATGCAAAAATTTTCAAGATATAAGTACTCAGAATCACTTAGCCAATGCTCAGTGATGCAAAGGATGTCAATGTTACAAACCTCGTCAACCAAAGTTTCGGTGTCAGGACCTTTCTTTTTGATTCACTAACACTAAAATAAAGAATTCCAAGACTATTTTCATCTTGTGCCACCAGCAAATTATTATCCTCAATATTACCATCAATAAACGCAATGGAATTATTATATTAATCGGAAAGCTTTATTCTCGTTTTATCAAAACGTACTAATTGCTATTGATCTGTATCTACTTCATGTACCGAATTATTTAACATATTGTTAGTAATATCCAAATCTTCACAAGTAATGGAAATTAAATTATTAAAGTTTATGTACTTAGACCTATCACTGTTTTTTTGCGTGAATACATTTCTACTTAATGGATTCACAAATTCTCTTACAAAGCTTCCGTTTTCCCCTTGAGTTTAGATGAAGTCCCTGCTGAGTATAATGAACATGCAATAACTCCTTATTGATCTCAACATAATGATGCATTACAATCCTTAGCTAAATTACATAAACAAATTGATATTATAAATTTCATTTAGCACAACGACATACCAAAATGGAATTGAAATCATAAACGTTAGTGTATATCGAACACGATTTAATATTCTCTTACATCTAATTTTTAGCATCAACGTTATTTATTCTAGTTACAATAACTACAAGTCATTTTAATTAAAATTGATGTTAAGAAAATGTTTACACCTCAAAATCTGCAATTACGTTTTAAGAAAGATAGAACAGAAAAAGATCTACCCAGTATAGATTGTAAATCATTAACACAATTGCGACCGTCACTATCGGATAAAAGTAACATCTTACGTTTAGTTTTTGTCACTTCAAAATTATTCACAGTTTTTACATTATTATGAATATTAATATTTTTACTGTCCAAGTTATTATTGTTTTTACCTTGCATTTGAAGTTCATCGTCTATTTTGATTAGAGCCTGTACCATATCATTTGATTATCACTGTTATGGTAATTGTTATAATTTTTGTATTAACGCGTTTAGAATTATTAAGTATGAGGTAAACAGTTTTAAAACCACAATCATCATTAAACATATGTAAATATATGTTATATATATATATATATATATATATATATATATATATATATATATATATATATATATATATATATATATATATATTATAACGTTTTGATTCCGACTGTATGTTCTAACCCAAAATTGTTTCATTAGTTTATTGATTGTGTTCACCGTTCTTTTAATTTACCATGTAATACAATATTTTATAACCACGCCAAGTTATTGTTATAAACCTTACATAGTAGGTACCGGGTTTAGTTGGTATGTTTTACAATAATATTAGTAAACTAGATGATGCATAAAACACTGAACTAAATTATAAGATTTTTTACATAAATCGATATCATTACTGACTTCATCCAGGCAATTTTTTCCTAATTCTTCCGTAAACAGGTATACCTTTTCTACCATAACATCAGAATACATTACTCCATTAACTATCATATTTAACTGTTCCATTGCACATTCCAAAAAGCAGTGAAATGATGCTTCATCAGGTAACTGAGAATCTTGAAATAAAACGTCGAGAAGATATGGAGTAATATTGGTTGCATTTGCGCAAAATTCTTTAACAGGTGCAATCATAATTTTCCATTTATTTACTATTTCAGGTGATATCTATTACATTAATGAGATTAGTTAGAATAACAGTATTAGATTAATTACCTGTTTTAGATGCACCAAACCAAATAGCACAAATAGTAAAACGACTATTTTCATTGCTCTAGCCATATTACCTATAAAAGTGAAAATGATAATAAATTAATATATCCGTTCAACATACAGTGTGGCATATATAAAGCATAACCTATTTAAATAATGACAAATTCCCAAGATTGTTTTCGCCAAATTAGGCGTTCTACATATATAAATATTTAAAAACAAAGTTTATTGCTGTGAAAACATTTTTTTTTCGTTACAGGAATAAACAGTAATTAAACATACCGTTGGGAAAATTCGGATCTTGTGCGTTTGTAATAAACTTTTTTTCGTGGTTATTAATTTAATGCAGAAATAGAAAAGCATTAGCATTCAAATTCAGCATAACTAGAAAATACACGAATAGCAAAGTAATGAAAAGTAGCACCGTTCTAGTAAATTAACTAAGCTATATATTAAAACTTGTATTATATACAGGGTGTTAGATAAACATGCGGCAAAAGTTCAAGGAGTTATTTCTTGACCTATTCTAAGAATATTTGGTCTTATAATGATTTTTGAAAAACATTGATTCAATGTTCTAGTCATTGACTGCCGAATTGTTTCAAACATACCAGGGTCATTTATAATTGAATTACAACAAGCAATTACCCGATTTCGCAAGTCGTCCACCTTAGGAATATTTTTGCCCCTAATTTACGAGTCTCATCAAAAATTGCATAGAATATAATTAATCGACATGTTCAAGGACTATATGTAGGTATATTTGTGTCACTCAAATATGCAGCTGAATTAGAAATATATGATAAAAAACAAAAATTGAAACTAATAACACACCCACCACCCCCGCCTCCCCAACGAAAGCTAGATTTATCCCAAAACCTAACCAAGTATGAGCTAAATGTGAACATGCTTAAATACAAAATTATAAGCGCGTAGGTATATCCGTTCTGTAGCTATCGCTGATGCTGACATAAATCAACTGACACTGCACACGCACACGCACACGGACACGCACAGGCACACGAAAACACAGCCGCACACGCACAATCACACGCTCACGCACACGCACGCGCACACGCATACGTACACGCACACGCACACGCAAACGCACACTCACACGCACACGCACACGCACACGCACACGCACACTCACACGCACACGCACACTGTAACAAAAATACTAATTGTTAAAATATACACAACATAATAATGTTGTTTAAATAATGTGCCTCTGACTCAGTGGTAGATTGAGATAGGGAGAGTTCTAATAAATAATTAAATTAACCTACCTGAAATGCTAGTTGTTTCGATTCTGCTGGATTATTTTCACTTACTGGCAAAAATTGTCATCAAAAAATTATGAATAAAAATAATTAATTCTCGAGCGCCATGTTATCTTTGTCCAGGAAAATAACAAAACCCTAAATAATGAATACTAAAACATTTAATAGAAATAAAAAATTAACAAGTTACATAAGTTTATTAAATAAATGGTTGTTGAAATTGAGAAAAATTAGAAGTCTTAAACTAAACTATATAAAAAATACCTTTAACTGTTCTATTATAGGGTACTATGAACAGAATGGTTGAATAATGTCAGCTTAAGTATCCATTAAGAAATTTCCTTGAAATTAAAATCGCCAAATTTATTTGTAACAGGATATAGTTCTAGCGTTGTAAAGGTAACTCATGTAAAACTTGCCATTTAGAATAATAATAGATTAAGGTATACACTTATACGTGCCATTAAGATTAGTAAGTATACAAATTAAATACTTGAAAAATTGCATACTTTAAAAATTAAGTATTTAAAAGTGTAATTAACGTGTTTGATAAAATTAAAACTAAAAAGGTAAAAATGAAAAATGAAAAAATAAAAAGGTGAAAAAGGTGAAAAAATGAAAAAAGGTGAAAAATGAAAAAGTGAAAAATGAAAAATGAAAAAGGTGCCTAAAAAATCAAACAAATGCTTAGTTTAAACTATACTGAATTAAAAAATAACACCATCAAAATTTTCTTGATGGCACGAATATAAAAATTATTTAAAATCATTCTAATTGCGTTAACATTCAGCATTAACTGAATTACAAAAGCTTGAATAACTCAAGTATATATCATACACGCTTGCGCGAATACAATAATATAACCAATTTTTAAGAAAGGAACTAAAACTATTTATGTAATATTACACCTAAAAGATTTGTTCTAGAAAATGCAATGTTGCCAGTTTTCAATCACATAATAATAATTAAAACTTTCAATATTATGCCAAATAAATTAATGATTTTAGATTAACGTATTTTTTTGCACAACCCCAAAAAAAGGTTGTTACAACACGAACACGCACATGCACACGAACACGCACACGGACACGCACACGCCCACGCACACGCACACGCACACGCACACGCACACGCACACGCACACACACACGCATACGCACTCACCCACGCACACGCACACGCACACGATTACGCACACGCACAAGCACACGCACACGCGCACGCACATGCACACGTACACGCATACGAACACTAACACGCACACGCGCACGCGCACGCACACTAACACTCAAACCCACACTCACACGCACACTAACACGCACACACGCACACGCATGCGCACACGCACGCGCACAGGAACACGCACACGCAAACACACTCACACACAGACACACACACACACAGACACACACACACACACACACACACACAATACACACCGACACATCCACACACAGGAACACCCATACACCCACAAACACACACATCCACAAACCCACGCTCCCAGACACCCACATATGCACACACCATACAACCACACGCTCATACACCTACCCGCACTCACACGCACACATACGGACGCACACACATACGCACAAACAAGGCCGCACACACCCACGCGCACACATAGTCGCACATACACACACAAACAGACAATCACGCACAAGCACACGCATAAGCACACGCACATGCGCACGCACACGCACACGCACGCGCACACAAACACTCACACGCACACGCGCACGCGCACGCACATCAACACTCAAACGCGAACTCACACGCACACTAACACGCACACTCACACGCACACACTCACACGCACGTTTACACAACACGCACATGAACACGCACACGCAAACATACACTCACACACAAACACACACACACACACACACACACACACACACACACACCTATACACACCGACACATCCACACACAGCACACTCATACACCCACGAACCCACACACCCACAAACCCACTCTCCCAGACACCCACATATGCACACAACCACACAACCACACGCTCATACACCTATACGCACTAACACGCACTCATACGGACGCACACACATACGCACACACAAGGCCGCACACACACGCTCACACAGTCACACATACACACACAAGCAGACAATCACGCACACGCACACGCACACGCACACGCACACGCACACGCACACAGTCACACGCACACGCACACGCACACGCACACGCACACACTCACGCACACGCACACGCACAAACACGAATACGCATATTAACACGCACACGCACACACGCACACACGACACGCCCCACCCACACACCCACA
>JARFJB010000759.1:0-70839 GCA_036346205.1 Vesta saturnalis
ATTTGTTTCAAAATTATTTTCAAAAATTTGGCAACAGCTTACTTTGGCAAGTTGTTGCAAAAGATGAAAATCAAGAGAGTTTGTGAATCTAAAGCACTTGTATTTATATGATTTTGCTCGACAACCAAATCATCGAATGTTTTTCTATAGTTACGAAGAATATTCCCTGAATTCTGATTGGCTACTGTAATTTTTACATTACGATTTTTCTTTAAAGCCCTATAACTTTCGCCCCTTTTAACATTTCTTAAATCTAAAAACATTTCCATAATCTACATAATTTTATCTATAATTTAAAACCAAACACGGACTAATTCCTACACTTAACACGTTGACGGACATCTGTTAAAAGGCGGAAGTTGTTTCCGTGACCCCAATATAACTTTACTAATTTTGAAGATAACGGAAAAAAAGTCATACATACGGGTAAGTTACGTCTTAAACATGAGAGATATTTAAGAAAAAAAAACAAACGTCTATATACGTTGCTGCCACAATAAACACATTTTTCTATATACATTGTGACAGAGACGTCTATGGACGTCGCCCTATTTTTTAAGTAGAACGCAAACATTTATTCTAATAATTGAAACTAACATTTTAAATTATTGATGCCATAATTTAAAGCATGGGCTGACATAGTGGAGGTTTATCTTGACAGGTTTCACATCTGAACCTTGATTCTTTCCTTTTATTGTCTCTAGTGCATTGCCTACATTTTAGGAAATAGGTGTTTTTCTTCCAATTTTTCGGAACCGGAATTGCTTCAAGAAAGTGTTGTGGTGTGTTTGATGTAGAACTAATTTCGCTCCTTTCTTGGACCCGGTTTGACAAAGTTTCGACCGTCTGCATCATTTTCCAAATCTAGAAGAGACCTTATAACCGCCTCCCTATACTCAATAAATGGCAAGTGCTTTACTGCTTTTGTGTATAAGAAATATGAGTTCCACATAGCGATATCCAGAAGACGGAAGAGGACTTTTTTGTACCATCGAATGGTTTTCCGAGGGCAGCTATAGTAGCTTAACATCTGGTCACTTCTGTCTACTCCTGACATGTGTCGATTGTATGCATCAATTTCGATAGGCTTATCTTTTTCAGCACCATAACGATTTCTAACAGTAATCGTATTTGGTTTATATGCTGTAGTTATAGCGAGGACATCCCGCTTATCCTTCCATTTGCTTACATACATGCTAATGTTGCTTTTTTTTCTCCATATATGTTCACCTCGACGGAGTTTTTTCTTTACTACGATTGCAGGATTTCCGCGGCGGTTGGACCGCAAAGTGCCGGTAGAATGAGTTTTACAATTGAGAAGTTTGACGATAGCGACACGCTGTTATAAAAATTGTCCATGTAGACATGATGGCCTTTGTTAAGGTAAGGCTGTAATAATCGTAAAACGAGTTCTTCTGTTTTAGAATTTTCTGCTTTGGGCTCGTTCGAATCCTTACCTTGGTAAATCTCTAGGTTCAAAATATAGCCATCATGAGAGGTCAGTTCATAAAATTTTATTCCGTACTTGCTCTTCTTGTTTTTAATGTACTGCTTAAAATGAAGCCTTCCTCTAAATAGCAACATAGATTCATCTAACGACAGTGCTTCAGAAGGAAAATACACAGAGTTACTATTTTTTACTACTAAATCTAATAGGTTTCGAACTTTTCTTAGGCGGTCTTCACTTTGTGCGTCATCCGTATTTATACTCACACATCTAAGGATCTGCTCGAATCGACGTCCACTTAGCACATATAAAAAAACTGGATGGTAGTACAATGGATTATAGGTAAATAATTGCCTGATTACTGGTGTTTTTATTTGTCCTTGAAGGAGACAACCCAAAAATTTTTTTTAGCTCACCTTCTGTAACAGATTTGAATTCACGGAATCTGCTATTTCGAGTTTTAGGACGTTGTGAATTATTAACATTTTCTCCATAAGCATTTGTGCTAGTTATTATAAGATTCATAATTTCCGTATCCCATAGTTTTTCAAAAACTTCAATTGGTGATAGATTCTGAATCGCATCTATTTTTATTCCTGTCTCACTATTATCAAAATCAAAATTCAGAATATCGGATGACCTCTCTACCCAACCATCATCATCATCATTACCATTTTCTGTCGAAGTATGATCTTCTTGTACGTTATCCGCGTCCTCTTCATTCGAACTGTCCCTTGTTTCGCTACATTTTTCATTTACTTCATCATTATCTTTTCACTGAACTTTCACTCAGAGTTGAATCATCAGGCACATAATCATCGTCACTCTCACTAAAGGGATCATTTTCAGATTCAATATTATCATCATCGGATATTTCATTAAACCAGCATAACAACTTTTCCTCTGTCTTTTTATCCATTACAGGTGTGATCTGTAATGGATAAGTATATGTACACCTTTATACGTTTAAAGTTTTATTCCGATATAAGACAGTTAAAAAAATCTGACTAAAGCTTAAAAAAAACTTCATTACTTCCTTACTATTTTTGCCTCTACTAATTTATTTTATATAAATTGTCTCAATTAAAATACTTTTTACAAAAATTTATATGCGAGGATATAACATAATCTCATTTTGTTTATATAATTTTAATGTTAAATTTCACACTTTTAAACACAATAACTGTTAATGTAAGTGTTTAAACTTAATGTTCAAGTCACAAATTAATTTATTTTACCACTTTCGTAGGTTCATAAGTTCTTCTACGACTAGTGTCGGAATGTTGTCACTCACTAGTTTAATGTCATAAAATGTTGATTACACACAATAATACCAGAGCTGCTGCATGATTTATGTTTTATAGTCACTCACTAATGTTCTTGTTCTGTTTTTTCAAAATTTTTGCACTAATATGAGTTTAACGCACTAATATGAATATTTTCACTAATCTTGGCTGCGTACATGTGAATTGCGACATTGATACCAGCCTAAATCTAGTTTTAACATTATTTCTGTCAACCACAACCTGTATTACGTGTCGTCGGGGAATATTGTTTTAAAATAAACTTACAGAACTAAATGAAAACTTGAATTAACTCATAACGATAACAAACATACCCTATACGTCTATGTACTGTGCTGTCGATTATACTTATTTTACCATTATTAAAATTATATTAAGAAATATTTAACTTTTTCAAACATCTCAATGTTTATCAATCATTCTTATCTAGAATTATTTAATGAAATGTACCATTTCGTACCAACTAAAGAAATATTTACTATGCAAATTACATAGCTACTTGCACGTAATTTGAATCATCTCAATATATATATATATATATATATATATATATATATATATATAAGTTCTAAAAATATATATTGGATTACTCAGTGGCTCAGCGGTAAGGGTGTCAGACTAGTAAGAGAAAGTTACCAAGTTCGAATCAGAGAGTAGTCAGGTGCTTGAAAATATATATATATATATATATATATATATATATATATATCACATATGAATTGACTCAAGTGCGAAAACAGTCCTTCTCATGACTAAGCCTGATGACCGAAGCAGAGTCTGCTTGAAACGTCGCGCTCAAAAAGTAAAAACTGTAGAAATAGGCCGATCAGCTCCTATTCAACTTCAATTTATAAGAAAAAACAGAACTAGTAGGTGTTGTAATTTCCATATTGATGTTACGTCGTCAAGAAGAAATGTCATCCACAGTGTGAAAACTGGAGGCTTCGCTTTTCAGTGCATAATTACAATAGCATAATATAAATTTATATGATACACATCAAGATTATTTATACAAAATTATCACTTGTGATATTACAGATTGAATTACAACTTAAAAAAAATTAATTGGTTCAATAATGTTCCATATCTGATAATGATAATACAATAAAAGTTCTAATAACACAGATTTGATACTGACAAGGGAAAGTGATTTTATCTTATGACATTTTATATGATTATTTTACTTATTTATTGTTTAAAGATTTATTTGAATAGATAACAAACCGTCATTATGGATTACCAGAGGTAAATAAAAAAGTTGTTAAAAAATTAGCACTATTGCTAGTTTTGGTATAACATTAATGGCAAAGTAATAGTAGCGTAACATGTTTTACATTTTTACTTTCTTGCTAAACAAGAAGTATTGAGTTAAAAATTATTATTAATTTTATTAAATACATAAATAAAAAGTTTACCTCGAGTATGATTTGAACCTACGACCTGTACTTTGCTCGAGTACCTCGCTAACCAACTGCGCCATCAAGGTTCAAGCCCCAATCGATGTAAACTTTGTCTTTATGTATGTAGAACTGATGTAAATTCTAAATATAATGAGATTACAATCAAATTACTTATATTAATCGAATGTGAGCCTGCAATATCGCAAGAATTCACACATACCAAAGCAACTTGACTAATATTAAATTATTATAAGTTTTTGTTTTTTTATTAGAATTTACTTCAGTTCTACATACATAAAGACAAAGTTCACATCGATTTGGTTGATGCGCAGTTGGTTAGCGCGGTACTAGCAATACAGGTCGGTTCAAATCTAGAGGTAAACTTTAATTATGTATTTGATAAAATTAATAATAATTTAATTACATATTGCCTTTGAACTTATTCGTTCATAAAAAACTTATAATAAAGAAGTATGGAGGTCGAAGAAAAATCGAAAACAATAAGTTGCGTTATTTTGATGCTTTACGACTCCCTGAACCCGAAAAAATGAATTTTAGAAAATTTTTCAAAATGTCTGTGTGTGTGTGTCTGTGTGTATGTGTCTGTGGTCACTCGGCAGCCGAAACTATACGGACGATTTTGATGAAATTTGGAATGAAGACCTACGAGACAATTATGTCGACAAAACAAGCTTTTAAACGCAATAGGTATACAGGGGATGAAATTAATGGTATTATTTTGGGGGCAAATTTTCAAATTTTAACATAGAAAATTGAAATTCAGGTCACCAACAACTCGCATGAAATGCATTTTTTTTGTAATTTTTTAAAACTTTCAAAATTGAATATAGCCGCAGTTATAGTCACATATACACTTTTTTTATAAATATACATTTCCGATACCGTTCAAGATATAAAAGAATAGGAAATAGATATGCGTAGTTAAATAAAGATTCTTTAAAGAGATTTCTTTACGTAATAAATTATGATATAAGTTTGCCTATATATAAGGGGTCAAACTTAAGGAATTATTCGAAATTGATTTATTTATTTATTTTGTTTTACTTTTATGGATTTTGGAAATAAATTTTGTTCATTTGCGCTAATGAAATGATATCGTGATGAAAACACTACTTCCGGTTTTTCGGTAAAATTGAAAACATTCCTCGTATTGCTGGTATAACACACATATTCTTACTCTATTTGAGAGGCAGCGAAATTTGCTTTAAAATGATATGAAACAATCTGTAGTTACCTTGAGAGATAAGCGTATGTACCCATGTAGGTACAGAAGGTCATGCAAGCGACTTTTTTTTCACTATCGCTAAATCGACTTATTAGAGGAGAGGGGAGAGGGGGTTATTAGGGTCAGTTTTTGCTTTTTATTAAATATTTCAAAGATATATTGTTACTTTCTTGCTAAACAAGAAAGTATTGCGGTCGAAAAAAAATTGAAAAAAATAAGCTGCGTTATTTTGATGTTTTACAACTGAAAATTTTCCAAAATGTCTGTCTGTCTGTCTGTGTATGCGTGCGTGTGTGCGTGTGTGCGTGTGTGCGTGTGTGCGTAAGTGCGAGAGTGCGTGTGTGCGTGTGTACGTGTGTGCTACGTATGTGCGTGTGTCCGTGTGTGGGTGTGTGCATGTGTGCATGAGTGCGAGTATGTGTGCGTGTGTGCGCGTGTGTTGCTGTGTGTGCGTGTGTGTGTGCGTGTGTGCGTGAGTGTGCGTGTGTGTGCGTGTGTGTGCGTGTGTGTGCGTGTGTGTGCGTGTGTGTGCGTGTGTGTGCGTGTATGTGTCGTGTGTTGCGTGAGGTGTATGCTGGTGTGTGTGATGCGTGTGTGTGTGTCGTAGTGTGTGTGCGTGTGTGTGTGATGTGTACGTGTGCATGCATGGTGTGTGTGTGCGTGTGTCGTGTGTCGTGTGTGGGTGTGTGCGTGTGTGCGTGTATGCTGTGTGTGCGTGTTGCGTGTGTGTCGTGTATGTGCGTGTATGTGCGTGTGTGTGGTGCGTGCGTGTGTGTGCGTGTGTGCGCGCGTGTGCGCGGGTGTGAGTGTGTGAGTCGTGTGTACTGTGTGCTGTGATGTGTCGTGTGTCCGTGTGTGGGTGTGTGCGTGTAGTGCGTGTGTGTGCGTGTGGTGTGCGTGTGTGTGCGTGTGTGCATGTGTGTGCGTGTGTGTGCGTGTGTGTGCGTGTGTGTGCGTGTGTGCGTGTGTGCGTGTGTGTGCGTGTGTGTGCGTGTCGTGTGCGCGTGTGTGCGTGTGTGCGTGTGTGTGTGCGTGTGTGTGCGTGTGTGTGCGTGTGTGCGTGTATGCGTGTGGTGTGTGCGTGTGTGCGTGTGTGCGTGTGTTGCGTGTGTGCGTGTGTGCGTGTGCGTTGTGCGTGTATGCGTGTGTGTGCGTGTGTGTACGTGTGTGTGCGTGTGTGTGTCGTGTGTGTGTGCGTGTGTGTGCGTTGTGTGCGTGTGTGCGTGTGTGTGTGCGTGTGTGTCGCGTGTTGCGAGTGTGTGCGTGTGTGTCGTGCGTGTGTGTGTGTGCGTGTATGTGTGCGTGTGTGCGTGTGTGCTGTGTGCGTGTGTGGCTGTGTGTGCGTGTGTGCGTGTGCGGGCGTGTGCGCGGGTGTTGATGTGAGCGTGTGTGCGTGTATGCGTGTGTTCGTGTGTGCGTGTGTGCGTGTGTGCGTGTTTGCGTGTGTGCGTTTGTGCGGGTGTGCGTTGTGCGTGTGTCGTTGCGTGTGTGCGTGTGTAGTGTGTGTGTGTGTGCGTGTGTAGTGCGTGTGGTGTGGTGTGTGCGTGTCGTGTGTGCGCGTGTGCGCGTGTGCCGTGTGTGTGTGTGGGTGTGTCGTAGTGTGTGCGTGTGTGTGTGTGGTGTGTGCGTGTGTCGTGTTGCTGTGTGTGCGTGTGTGCGTGTAGTATGTGTGGTGATGTGTGTGCTGTGTGCAGTGTGTGTCGGTGTGCGTGTGTGCGTGTTGGTGTGCGTGGTGTGGTGTGTGTGTGCGTGTGTGCGTGTGTGTGCGATGTGTATGCGTGTGCGTGTGTGGTGTGTGCGTGTGTGTGGTGTGTGTGTGTGCGTGGTGTGCGTGTGTGTGTGTGTGCTGGTGCGTGTGGATGTGCGTGTGCTGTGTGTCGTGTGTGCGTGTCCGTGTGTGGGTGTGTGCGTGTATGCGTGTGGATGTGTGTGTGCGTGTGTGCGTGTGTGAGGCGTGTGTGCGTGTGTGCGCGTGTGTGTGCGTGGTGTGTGCGTGTGTGCGTGTTACGTGTATGTGTGTGTGCGTGTGTAGGTATTGTGTGCACGTGTGTGTATGCGTGTGTCGTGTGATACGTATGTGTGCGTGTATATGCGTGTGTGCGGTGTGTGCATGTGCGTGTGTTCATCGTATGACGTGTGTGCAAGTGTTTGCAGTGTGGTACTTGTGTGTGTGTGTATGCGTGTCGTGATTGCGTGTGTAGCTGCGTGGTGCATGTGCGTGAGTGCGTGTGCGTTGCGTAGTGTGCAATACGTGTGCGTGATGTGCATCGTGTCGTGTGTGCATGTTCTTATTCTATGATTTAGCATAAGTTAAGTGAATGCCTTGTTTGACGTTTTGCGTAGAGTATGTCAGCAAATTGCTTGTGCGTGTGCGTTTGGTTGCTGATTGAATTGCGTGTTCATTACCGTTGTAGTTGTGTGCGTATAATGTAGTAATGTGTGTGTAATTTGCGTTGTCATCGTGAAGTAGTGGTTGTGTGTTGCTGTGTGCGCGTGTGTGTGTGCACGTGTGTGGTGTGGTGTGTGTGTGTGGTGTGTGGTGTGTGGTGTGTGTTGTGTGGTGTGTGTGTGTGTGAGGTGTGTACGTGTATGCGTTTGGAGTGTGTGTTACGTGTGGGTTTGTTGGTGTGTGGTGAGTGGTGTGTGTGGGTGTGTGTGTGTGGTGTGTGGTGTGTGTTGTTATGTGGTGTGTTTTTGTGTGCTATGTAAACTTTTCTATGGCTTTAAAGAGGTAAATTAATAAAAGCAATGCCACCTTGTTTGAAACCGGTATTTGGCAATAGAATCACCATAATTATAGATTGCGTTAAAATTAAATTGCAATCGACAAGAAATTTGGATAAGGAGTACACAACTCGGTCTATAAACATCATAACACTTTCAAAGTTCTCATAGGGATAACACCAGCAGGATACAAGCAAATAGTGGAAGCACTTAAAGCCATTTGTTCTGGAATTTACCAAACTTCACATGGGCATTACATTATTAAGCAAGTAACAAAAACACAAATGTCTATTGCAATGTCGTAAATGTCCAAATACGTGTTGATAGAATCTAACCCATCTATAATACACGCTAATAATGTTCACTAATTAACTATGAAATATCTTAACATTATATACTAACACTACAATAAGTCGATTATCACGATTTTGCTGGGGAAAACACTCAAAAATCACAGCAAAATACGTAGATTCCTACGTAGCGTTAAATTGACTGTATTCTAGTTATACATTTAATTTAAAACAAATACAATTAAATTTATTATAAGTTTTTGTTATGAACGAATAAGTTCAAAGGTAAATATTATATTTAGAATTTACATCAGTTCTACATACATACAGACAAAATTTACATCGATTCGGGCTTGAATCTCGATAGCGCAGTTGGTAGTGCGGTACTCTAGCAAAGTAGCTATCGTAGGTTCAAATCCTACTCGAGGTAAACTTTTTATTTATGTATTTAATAAAGTTAATAGTAATTTTAATTACATATTTACGTTTGAACTTATTCGTTCATAACAAAAACTTATAATAATTTAATATTAGTCAAGTTGCTTTGGTATGTGTGAATCCGTGCGATATTGCAGGCTCACATTCCATTAATATAAGTAATTTGCGTCGTCTGTATAAACTTTACTTTCAATATTATTGTTTCTTAATACCTCATAAATTAAATTTATCAAAGGTTTTTTATATGAACTATTACTGAAGAATTTTTCTTGATTTACGTTTACCTTTCCAGTTTTTGTCACTTTTAATATATGGGCCACGAAGCCTCTGTAACCTTCGAATTTTTCGCTATTTTTCGGTCAAGAAAGAGTGGACAAATGCAAGAGATACCATTTGGCAAAATCTAAAGAAAAGTGCAATGGTGAGTATTGGATGCTGTAATTTGAATTAAAACAGATTCTTAACATTACAAAAATAGAAAGCATCTTATCGGGTAGCTGTTATGTAAATTTGTATTACCATATTAATAATAGAGTATTTTGCAAAAAATACTACCAACTAATCCAAGGTCACCTAGGCTCTTATTTGGCTTACTTTTTAAGGCTCACCTATTAAAATGAATATCGTTACTTAATCGTCCGGAAACTGTATAGAATGTTTAAATGCCACCGGTTTTAGAGTTGTTTCCTTTTCATTTCCCCTTCAAGAGTGGAGTATTTATTGTAAAAAAAAAATAGATATTGAGTCTTCCTTAAATCTCCTGTTTGAGATAAAATTCGATAATGCAAAAAAGACCGGCACATGAGGCATGCGTAAATTGCCAGAAAGACGGTGTTAGATATTATTGCGAAAGATTCACCTATAGTTTGTGGACTTGGCATGCTAGAATCAATGCACGATACACTCTCCCAGTCTAATATACAAACAAATTTTACACTTGTAGAATGATGTAGCTCAACATTAACCCCGAATAAAACAGATAAGGGCGTGATTTAAATGGTTATATTGATATCTAACAAAAGTGGTTACAGGTAAAGGAAAGCGAATAACACAAGTTGTAGAAAAGGTATGCGAAAACGAAAAGAAGGAAAAACTAAAATTACTAAATGAATATCTGAGACACAAAACTTGCAAAACCAAATTGGAAATTTTTAAATTGGAAAAGGAGTTAGGTTTACCCAGATCGGAGTTTACTCAATCTATTCCAATTTTACCATACGTGGATAATAATGATGCCCGTCTCAATTTCCTAAATTTGTAAAAATATATATGTAGTATTAATATTGTATTATTGTTTCATATTTAATGATTTTTTAAATAAAACGAGAAAGCTATTTAACGAAAATACTAGTTCTTTATTGCAAAGAATGAAAACCTCATAATTGTAATAGTGCATTATAAATTTACGCAACTCTAAAGTGGTATATTAATTGTAATCTGACTTGAGCTCCAGCAGCAACCGGGAGTTGATTTTCCTCTTCGAGATTTGGTGCGTCATCAAAGTGGTTATTCGCTTTAGACAAAATTGCATAACTCTATATTATAAGTGATTTGTAACTGCGGTTTCCTATTAGTGGAGTTGATCGGCCAATTTCCACAGTTTATGCTTTTTGAGCGCGATGTTTATTCCGAGGTATATTCCGAAAGTAGATTTAACAACTGCAGTCGAAGAAACAGCTATGAAATTAGACCCTGAAGAAGCTGAAGAATACAGATGTAAGATTAGGTCAGTCCTAGATTCATCTAGGCGAAATAAACATAACCTCTCTAACCTAGAAAGGAGAGCGGTCATTTCCCTTAAGAATGACCCAACGATCAAAGCAGAGTCCGCTTCCGAAACGTCGCGCTCAAAAAGCATAAACTGTGGAAATAGGCCGATCAACTCCACTAATAAATTGCATAACGTTGCACAGCATTTAAAAATATTACCAGCAAAGACCGGATTAACTCGTTAATGGTTTAAACGCAGAAATTTCTCTTTTAGATTTCTAAACGCGTTTTCAATAATTCTCCTACTACGCTTGCGGGCTCTATCTAAGTTTGGGCTGGATCAAGAGCATCTTTATATGTTGGTAGGATTAGTCACTCCTTTAAAGCATACGCGGAATCTCCTAAAATAACTGCGTTAGGGTGAGGTCTCCAGCCGTTATCCATTGTTCGACACAAAGAACTGTTGCGAAGAACTCTTGCATTATGCACTCTTCCCGGTCAATTAGTACTTACGTAGTAGAATTTCATGTCGGGTCCACAAACTGCCATACAGTTAATAGAGTATTTATCTTCACATAAGC
Organism: Vesta saturnalis; assembly: GCA_036346205.1. NCBI lineage: Eukaryota > Metazoa > Arthropoda > Insecta > Coleoptera > Lampyridae > Vesta > Vesta saturnalis. The sequence continues at coordinate 11,141 of JARFJB010000759.1, forward strand.
TGCTTCATAAATACTTAATACATAATACGTCAATGGCGCCACATAGTGTTAGCAGGCCAATATATTACTTCATTAAGTTTTATTTCATTAACAGCAACCACAAAACCATGCACACATTTACAAACTGTCATCTTCGATGCACCATGCATATCACACACAATAGTTTAATTTTACCCAGCGTAGGACAAACAACATTTTCTGTGAAGGCTGCAGCCTATACCAACGATTACTGCCGTTTCGTAAATCTGGAGATAGGTCTCGTAGGAGATCTCAGAATTGCGCTCTATTTAGTCTAAATCACTCCTTAAATTCTCTATCGGAGAGAACCGCAAAGTCAGTTCTCTATCTGAATCGATAAGGTACACGAGGTACGTCTTCGTCATCACTTGACCACATATTGCGCGGGATGTGTGAATAAAGCAATGACTTTTTCTAAACTAAGAAATTCATACCCACCCTTTAGGCACGGTTTTCCTGCAATTGTAATGTGATGTTAACTTTGGTTACAGAACAGATCTACAATTATAAAATATTTTCCGTAATTATAAATCCTACACCGGTTAATACAAGTTGGCTTGCGTTACAAAACTTTAAAAGTCTCTAACCAAAAGCGTACAAGTGTTGCACTTGTAGGTCTTGTGTTATAGGCCGCAGGTATTTCCATAGTTTGAAAGGTATAAAGTAATATTTGCAAGTGATTGTGAAATTGACTAAATGAAAACACCATGGTGAATAGTTGTGCGTTGCATTGTGTTGCATACGGATGTTCTAATTTAGCCAATAAAAGCAGTATTAAAGAATTTTATGGGTAAGTTCTTCATAACCTCCACAGTTCGCTTGTTGAACCTAGACATGCAGTGTGAATTGTTTGAGTTTCCCGTTTACAATAAAAAATTAATTTCAAGAATATCTATAACCCGCTTTATCCCAACGACAAAACAAGAAAATAATGACAATCTTACTGCTTCAGAGGTAAAACGCCTAATTCATTTATTTAATCTAACTTTATAGTAATTGATTTATCATTGCAGATACTACCTGTGGCCAGCGAACACAAATATATGTCAACACAAACCGGTCCACTACCAGAATCCCCGACAAAGTGAAAACTAAGATCAAAGTTTTGCAGGAAAAAATTCGGCGTAAGGTTACGAAAATTTCATCCCTCACCCAACTAATTGAACAATTAAAAAAAAACGTTAAATCAGCTGCTCAGTGTTTTAAGTAGTGGTTTTGGCAGACGCTATTGATTATTTAAGAAACGAGGGCCATCAAGATTTTCAAGGTTCGGAAGCAACCACGGAATTTATTAGAGTCACTGATAGTAATTTGATCCTCTTAATTCAAGAAATATTGTTGGAAAAGGTTTTGAAGCTCCTATTAAACCAATGAGTTTGCATTATTTTCAAGAAGCGTTTGGTAAAGCTTCAAACTATTTAAAATCACGTACGATAGATCGTGTACCCATATTGAACCACACACGAAAAACCTTTGTCTTAGGATTCAGTCAGTATGGAAATTGGTATAAACCTAGCATTCGATCTCTTTAATAAAGCTGAAGGTCCATTGCAGTATTTATTGACATACAAAATCTCACAAAACTACTTGGAACTGTTTTTTAGTTGCATACCATCTCGGGGTGGATTTAATAATAATACTGATAGTCTGCAGCGGAAATGGGAATTAACGCAGTCGTTGTTCAGAAATCAAGTAGCACCAAGTGTTAATGGCAATTGATAGATCTTGGTAGTCTGTGCACACCAGCGTTAAAGTTTAGATCGGAAGAAAGAAATGTAAAAGAAGGCGAAAATATGACTAACGATGATGAAACTATATTTAACTAAATATTAATTCTAATAAGGTTGGCAGAAGCTGATTTCGAATCAACATCCTAGGCTTGTATCTTCTTTTTCTTTTTGTTTTTTTGTGTTAAACCAGATAAGGTTGTCAGAAGAAATTATCAAAATTGGAAATGAAAGTCGACTTCTCCGCCTTTTATCTAATTATCTGGTTTTTTCCAAACACGTTATTTCAATACTGATAGGATGTTATTGCGGTTACATAACTAGGGATATCCAGAAAATAATTGCTTTATATTAATGATTAGTGAAAACCAGTAAGTACTTTATCTTGAATTTATTTCTATATTAGTTTAGGACTTAAAATTGAGTTTTAATTAAAAATTTGTACGCACAATCACGATCAAATAGTCCTCTAGGTCTAAACTAACAAAAAAATTGACAAAAGGGCCCTAATTACGGTGTAAGGATCATAAATACGTCAACAAGTGTTTAAAATGGCGCCTGAAAAGAAGATGACAATTAAGATACATTAAAGGTGTCTGCGGTTGACTACCCTACGGTGCCCTGCGTGCAGGCTAAACTATTCTCGCCCCTTTCTACTCATCGACGACACGTGACGTACCGGCACCACTTCCTCAGATTTATCTGCAACCATTGAATTGCCGCCTCAGCTGCACTGTCTTCGTCGTCGGTGGATACGAGGAAAACATCGCCGGTTTCTAAGGAAGACAAGATGACGCTTTTCCCGTTTTTCCTTTGTTGAACTGTGTTTTCTTTGATGAAGAAGGCATCACTTTCGTACTAATTTTCTTGTTCTTCAAGCTAAAAATTAAGTCTGTTAACCTGTTTTATTGCTTATTTTCGTATTTTTTTTTCATTTATTCTTCATTGCTTCCATTGAAATTTTTTGTGTATTTGGATGTTCACTCTACCAGAAAAAATGAATTTTAGAAAATTTTCAAAATGTCTGTATGTGTGATTGTCTGTGGTCACTGACAGCCGAAACTATACGGACGATTTTGATGAAATTTGAAATGAAGGCCTAGAGACAATTATGTCGACAAAAAGCTTTTAAACGCAATAGGTATACAGGGGTGAAAATAATTGGTATTCATGTTTGTGAAGAAAAATTTAAAATTTTAACAATAGAAGATTGAAATTCAGGTCATACAGATAACTTTCAACGAAATGATTTATGAAATGCAATTTTTTTCAAAATTGAATACTAGTCACAGTTATAGTCACATATACATTTTTTTTATAAATATATATTTCCGATACCGTTCAAGATATAAAAGAATAGGAAATAGATATGCGTAGTTAAATAAAGATTGTTTAAAGAGATTTCTTTACCTAATAAATTATGATATAAATTTGCCTATATATAAGGGGTCAAACTTAAGGAATTATTCGAAATTGATTTATTGATTTATTTTGTTTTATTTCTATGGATTTTGGAAATAAAATTTGTTCATTTCCGCTAATGAAATGATATTATCGTGATTAAAACACTACTTCCGGTTTTTGGGGAAATTGAAAACATTCTTCGTATTGCTGGTATAACATACACATATGCTTACTCTATTTGAAAGGAAGCGAAATTTGCTTTAAAATGATATGAAACAGTCTGTAGTTACCTTGAGAGATAAGCGAGATATCTATTTTTAACTTTCAACCTACATGTACCTATCTAGGTAGAGAAGGTCATGCAAGCGACTTATTAGCTCATTTTACAACCAACGCGGAGAGGGGAGAGAGGGTTACTTGGGTCAGCTTTTGCTTTTCATTAAATATTTCAAAGATATATTTTACTTCTTGCTAAACAAGATGAGGGCATGTGTGTGTGGTGGTCGTGTGTGTGTGCTTGTATGTGTGTGTGTGCGTGTGTGTGTGTCTAGCGTCTCTTGTGTGCATGTGCGTGTAGTGTGTTCATGTGTGTGGTGTGTGTGTGGTGTGTGTGCGTGTGTGTGTGTGTGTGTGTGGTGTGTGTGTGGTGTTGTAGTGCTGTGTGGTGTGTGTTGTCGAGCGTGCGCGTGTTTCGTGTGTGCGTATTGCTGTCACTATGTAAAGTGTGTGTGTGTCGTGTGCGAGCTGTGTGTGTGGTGTGTCGTGTGTGCCTGTTGCCTTGTCGTGTATCATGTGTGTGTGTGTTGGTGCGTGTGTGGGTGGTGTGGTGTGTATGCGCTAGTATGCGTGTGTGCTGTGTGTGTGTGTGTGTGTGTGTGTGTGTGTGTGGTGTGGAGTGTGCGTATTGTCGTGTGATTGTGCGCGTGTAGTGTGTGTCGTGAGAGTGAGTATTTGTTGTAATCTAAAAAAATAGATAAAATTCGATAATGCAATGCGTAAATTGCCAGAAAGACGGTGTTAGATATTATTGCGAAAGATTCACCTATAGTTTGTGGACTTGGCATGCTAGAATCTATGGACGATACACTCTCCCAGTCTAATACACAAACAAATTTAATTAGAATGATGAAGCTCAACATTAACCTGAATAAAACAGATAAGGCTGATTTAAATGGTTATTTGATATCTAACAAAAGTGGTTACAGGTAAAGGAAAGCGAATAACACAAGTTGTAAAAAAGGTATGCGAAAACGAAAAGAAGGAAAAACTAAAATTACTAAATGAATATCTGAGACACAAAACTTACAAAACCAAATTGGAAATTTTTTAATTGGAAAAGGAGTATAAATTTACGCAACTCTAAAGTGGTATATTAATTGTAATCTGACTTGAGCTCCAGCAGCAACCGGGAGTTGATTTTCCTCTTCAACATCTGGTGCGTCATCAAAATGGTTATTCGCTTTAGACAAAATTGCATAACTTTGTATTATAAGTGTTTTGTAACTGCGGTTTCCTATTAGTGGAGTTGATCGGCCTATTTCCACAGTTTATGCTTTTTGAGCGCGACGTTTCGGAAGCGGACTCTGCCGAGGTATATCCCGAAAATAGATTTTTTAATAACCGCAGTCGAAGAAACAGCTATGAAATTAGACCCTGAAGAAGCTGAAGAATACAGAAGTAAGACTAGATCAGTCCAAGATTCATCTAGGCGAACTAAACCTAACCTCTTTAACCTAGAAAGGAGAGCGGTCATTTCCCTTAAGAATGACCCAACGATCAAAGCAGAGTCCGCTTCCGAAACGTCCGTTCAAAAAGCATAAACTGTGGAAATAGGCTGATCAACTCCACTAATAAATTGCATAACGTTGCACAGCATTTCAAAATATTACCAGCAAAGACCGGATTAACTCGTTAATGGTTTAAACGCGGAAATTTCTCTTTTAGTATTCTAAACGCGTTTTCAATATTTCTCCTACTACGCTTGCGGGCTCTATCTAAGTTTGGGCTGCATCAAGAGCATCTTTATATGTTGGTGGGATTAGTCACTACTTTAAAGCATACGCGGAATCTCCTAAAATAACTGCGTTAGGGTGAGGTCTCCAGCCGTTATCCATTCTTCGACACAAAGAACTGTTGCGAAGAACTCTTGCATTATGCACTCTTCCCGGTCAATTAGTACTTACGTAGTAGAATTTCATGTCGGGTCCACAAACTGCCATACAGTTAATAGAGTGCTTCCCGTGTCTGTCTACATAAGCTGCTTCATAAATACTTAATACCTAATACGTTAATGGCGCCACATAGTGTTAGCAGGCCAATATATTAATTCGTTAAATTTTATTTCATTAACAGCATCCACAAAACCATGCACACATTTACAAACTGTCATCTTCGATGCACCATGCATATCACACACACCATGGTATTGTCCCCCATTTCCTACCCAGTGTAGGGCAAACAACATTTTCTGTGAATGCTGCAGCCTATACCAACGATTACTGCCGTTTCGTGAAGCTGGAGATAGGTCTCGTAGGAGATCTCGGAATTGCGCTCTATTTAGCCCTCAAATTCTCTATCGGACAGAACCGCAAAGTCAGTTCTCTCTCTGAATCGATACGGTATACGAGGTACGTCTTTGTCATCACTTGACCACATATTGTGCGGGATGTGTGAATAAAGCAATGACTTTTTCAAAACTAAGAAATCCATACCCACCCTTTAGGCACGGTTGAAATTTTCCTACAATTGTAATGGAATGCGTAACATAAATTTATAAGTGTTAACTTTGGTTACAGAAAAGATCTACAATTATAAAATATTTTCCGTAATTATAAATCCTACACAGGTTAATACAAATTGGCTTGTGTTACAAAACTTTACAAGTGTCTAACCAAAGGCGTACAAGTGTTGCACTTGTAGATCTTGTGTTATAGGCCGCGGGTATTTTCCATAGTTTGAAAGGTATAAAGTAATATTTGCAAGTGATTGTGAAATTGACTAAATCAAAACACCATGGTGAATAGTTGTGTTGCATACGGATGTTCTAATTTAGCCGATAAAAGCAGTATTAAAGAATTTTATGGGTGAGTTCTTCATAACCTCCACAGTTCGCTTGTTGCACCTAGACATGTAGTGTGAAATGTTTGAGTTTCCCGTTTAAGCGACTTGCAATATTGCAATTATGGGTAAGGGCAATTACACGAGAAAAGTGGATGCCCACAAAAAGCAGTAAAATATATAGTGATCACTTTTTAAAGACTGATTACAAACACAAATTTAATGGCGAAGGTGAAGATGACATACAGCATCATAAAATTAAAAAATATTTAAAGGATGATGCAGTTCCAAGCATATTTCAATATCAAAATCAGTTACAATAAAAAATTAATTCCAAGAATATCTATACCCCGCTTTATTCCAACAACAGAATAAGAAAATAATGACAATCTTACTGCTTCAGAGGTAAAACGCCTAATTCATTTGTTTAATCTAACTTTATAGTAATTGATTTATCATTGTAGATACTACCTGTGGCCAGCGAACACAAATATAATATGTCAACACACACCGATCCACTACCAGAATACCCGACAAAGTGAAAACTCCGAACGAAGATCAAAGTTTTGCAACAAAAAATTCGGCGTAATGTTACGAAAATTTCATCCCTCGCCCAACTAATTGAAGAATTTAAAAAAATGTTAAATTAACTGCTGAGTGTTTAAGTAGTGGTGTGACAGACGCTATTGATTATTTAAGAAATGAGGGCCATCAAGATTTTCAAGGTTCGGAAGCAACCACGGAATTTATTAAAGTCACTGATAGTATATTTGATCCTCATAATTCAAGAAATATTTTTGGAAAAGGTTTTGAAGCTCCTATTAAACCAATGAGTTTGCACTATTTTCAAGAAGCGTTTGGTAAAGCTTAAAACTATTTAAAATCACTTACGACAGATCGTGTACCCATATTGAACCACATACGAAAAACCTTTGCCTTAGGATTCAGTCAGTACGCAAAGTGGTATAAACTTAGCATTCGATCTCTTTAATAAATCTGAAGGTCCATTGCAGTATTTATTGATATACAAAATCTCACAAAACCACTTGGAACTGTTTTTTAGTTGCATACCATCTCGGGATGGATTTAATAATAATCCTGATAGTCTGCAACGGAAATGGGCATTAAGGCAGTCGTTGTTCAGAAATCAAGTAGCACCAAGTGTTAATGCCAATTGATAGATCTTGGTAGTCTGTGCACACCAGCGTTAAAGTTTAGATCGGAAGAAAGAAATGTAAAAGAAGGCGAAAATATGACTAACGATAATGAAACTATGTTTAACTAAATATTAATTCTAATAAGGTTGGCAGAAGCTAATTTCAAATCAACATCCTAGACTTGCATCTTGTTTTTGTTTTTTGTGTTAAACCAGATAAGGTTGTCAGAAGAAATTATCAAAATTGGAAATGAAAGTCGATTTCTCCGCATTTTATCTAATTATCTGGTTTTTTTCCAAACACGTTATTTCAATACTGAAAGGATGTTATTGCGGCTACATAACTAGGGTTATCCAGAAAATAATTGCTTCATATTAATGATTGGTGAAAACCAGTAAGTACTTTCTCTTGAATTTATTTCTATATTACTTTAGGACTTAAAATTGAGTTTTAATTAAAAACTTGTTCGCACAATCACGATCAGATAGTCCTCTAGGACTGGACTAACAAAAAAATTGACAAAAGGGCCCTAATTACGGTGTAAGGATCATAAATACGTCAACAGGTGTGAAAATGGCGCCTGAAAAGAAGATGACAATTAAGACTCATTAAACGTGTCTGCGGTTGACTATTAGGCTTAAATTGAGTTTAATTAAAAATTTGTTTACGCACAACTACGAATCAATGTCCTCTAGGTCTAAACTAACATAATTGACAAAGAGGCCTCTAATTCGGTGGGATCATAAATACGCTTCAGAACAAGTGTTTAATGCGCCTGAAGAGTACATTAAGATACATTAAAGGCTGTCTGTTGACTAATTATTCGTGTCTGTGCAAGCTAAAATACTATTCTCGCCCTTTTTTCGATCGACTGTCTGTACTCGGCACCACTTTCAGATTGCTATCTGCAACATTAATTCGCCTCACTGATTTTTTCGTCAGGTGGATACGGAAATGATGCACGGTTTCTAAGCAACAAGATGACGCTTTTCCTCGTTTCTTTGTTGAACTGTCTGATAAGAATGGCATCACTTCGACTAATTTTCTTGTTCTTCAAGCTAATAATTTAAGTCTCAGTTACCTAGTGTCTTTATTCGCTTATTTAATTCTGTATTTCTTGCTTTTCCAGATGTCAGTTGACATTGTCCTTCATTCCATTCCTTTTGATATTTTTCTATGCAGTAGTCTTCGAAATGATTGCACTTTTCTGTCCATCACACATTTCCTCGAAGTTTTAAAAGGAAACTGTCATAAAGTAAATTGGTTTCTCCAAACGGTGGATGCTCATCTAACCACGTTAAAAGGGTTTTAAGATTTTCATAACCTTGCCTGTTTGTTACACTTGTTCCATCTTGATGAATTGAGCTTATGTAGGTTACTTGTTTCAAAGGAAATGGAACACTAATTCTGAACATCCTCATGGATTTTGATAAAAACATGATTAATAAAAAAGGCCCAACAAGAGGAAAAAATGTGTTTAATGAAAAAAAAATGTCAAAAATAAAAAAGCATTTTTTCTTCAAAGTGATAAAATAGGTATTTTGATAATGTAACTAATTCTTGTGTGCACTCACAAGAAAATACATAAAAAACCCTACATCTTCAACAAAATGTTTTGTCCTCGACGTCATTTAAATTGTTTTAGAAAAATTCCGGTTGTACACGCAAAAATTGATATTTTTTTAACTACATTTTCATATAATCAAAATATATGAACGAAAATCGAATTTATTGCATTTTAGTAAAAAAAAATAAAATACAAATTTCATACTTTTCTTAGGTTAGGACTCAATTTTAAGTATCAATATCAAATCAGTTCGGTAGTTTTTTATTCACGAGTATTTTGCATTTATTGTTTATTTTTCTACGACCAACACAACCGGAGATATTAATGGTATGGCGATGCACTTAAAATGCATCAAAAATGCATATTTATGCAATTTCCGCGCGTAGCAGGGGCTCGATTTTATAGAATTTTTTGTGTTTCCGCTTTGTCTTAATATACTTAATAAAAAATCCAACTTCGGCGTTACATCCAATTTCGGATAATTTTATGTTCATTTTCACTCTACTTTTGTTTGTACATGACTTTTCTCCTAACTTTTGCATACCTATCTGTATTTATTCATATAAGCCATACCGCATATTTTCATTCTACATGTGTAAAAAACCAGACCTGTCCCCATTTTCTGCCTGAAGTATCATGGCAAAGACCTAGATAATGATTTGGTTCAAGCCTTAGTGACATTTATTCTGTCCAATTATAGTGAGAGGTCAAGTCCTTTTCTACCCAAATATTCAGCTGGAAACGTCGGTGTAGAACCCTCTTTCATCCAGATTTAGCATTCATAACCATCACTGTAAATCATCCAAATAACCCTGTTTAAAACCAAAATTCGTAATATAGCTTACCCCTTTTAATGACCGTGTCTTGATTCCTAAGTCCCATACATACTTTTTTTAGCTCCATTACCGCCAATGCAAGTAAGATATTCACATCTCTTAAATATAGAAGAATGAATAATTGTATTGAAGATGATATGCTTCATAAAAGTTTACGACTAACAGAAATTACTGAAGGCGGTTACGGTCGGTGGGTTTCGATAAGCTTCCTCGGAAGTTAGATTTGGCGAATGATCTTCCTGTAACCCGCAAGGTAGCAGCTGTATCAAATAAAGCGCCAATTGACTGACACTATGAAAAAAAAGGTCGCGTATTTCATTCCCTCCCCAAGGCGGAGGGCGGGCTGTTTGAGCTTTCCAAGCTTTCAGGCACAATCATGGATTCATAGCATACATTCATACATTACGTATATATGCATAGTGGGACTAACAATGGTTGTGGTCAGGATAGGATCGGAAGAAACGGAGATAGGGTTCTGAGAGGGAAAATACTGCCCCAGCATTCGCCTCAATAGCCGTATATGGTGTGCATATATAGTCGGGCCGGCGACAGGTGTCTTATGACTTATCTTTTAGTAAAGCATGGTTTAAGATTTTAAAAACGTATGTCGTTATTGGTTCATATAGTTAGTAATTTTGAATACCAACAAAACATCGTCAATGTTTCTAGGTTATTTTCAAATTTAAGCCGCGCTGTTAAATTTAAATAAAATTATTGTTCGAATATCTCGGGATTTAGCATCCTAAAGGTCTTAAAAATCGCCATCCACTCGTATAAATAAAGTCGAATTTCGTTTAAGGTCTGTTCGCACTTATTCTGGCATCTAAAGTCCACCGAGTGTGGGTAGTCATATGATAAAAATATATTGTACAACTCTAAACGATTATCAGAACCGAAACCGGGTCAACAAAATTTCGTTTTGGATCTGTTTTACAAATTAATTATATCAATAATTTTCAAAAAGAAACGAATTAGCTAGCAGTAGGCAGTGCCCGAATGAAGTGCGAAAAGTTTGGTTAATTGGGGCGGATCGTTTTTAGCCGACAGATCTCACTGCGTCAAAAGAGTCAAGACTGTAATTTGGTTATCGAAACCACTTATAAATAACTGATTTTGTCATAAATAAATACACTGCATTGGATGTTAAAAATGAGATTTATTATTAGTTAATAATATAACCGATTTTAAAAATCTCAGTTTACAGTTTGTCAATATATATATATATATATATATATATATATAACGAATCTCAAAATAATAATAATGCTTTACAATGTTATAAAGTAACTAAGATTCTAATTTTTGCTTTAAATTCAAGTATTGGACATCTTATAATTAAAAGTCATCACCTCCACTTTTACTATCATTTTCACTCGACTCTCCGACATTGATTACTAGAGGTCTTACCATTTACTCAGCTCATTTTTGGACGTCCCATCACTGGCTCGTTTCCTTTTCAGCATGTAAAGTACACTTTTGCCACAGTTATTCAGTTACTTGGTTTAATGAATCCTTCCATAGCGATAAAACATTCTCGTCAATGACGCCCTGTCTTCCAACGTTTTTGTTGTAACACTGTTTACAATTTGCCCATATTAACTCTATAGGGTTGAATTGGCAGTGATACGGAGGTAAACGTAAAATTTGATGTCCCCATTGATGAGCGATTTCATTTCATATTCATATTTTTGGAACTTGTAAATCCTTGGAAATTTGTAATAATTCCACTTTCAGCATACCATTCGAATGAGGAATGTAGAACTAATGTAGAATGATAACTGGCATTGTCAAGAATTATCAAACTTGGTTTTTCTAAATTTGGTGAAAACTGTTCTTGAAACCATTTTTGAGATAAAGTCTGCTGTCTTAGTTTTACTGGAAAATACCAATGACGAATTAGATATAAAACCATCCTTGTTGCCAGCACTCAGTACGATAAAACTAAAATTTATTCGGTTAAAAATATTTTTAACAAATCGGACTATTTTAATTACCGTTTCCCTTCTCCTAGCGGTTTGTGTTTTGTGCTTTTCAAATCATTATCATGCCATGATTTTCGAACGCTTCCTCGACTAAAAAACCACGTCTCATCCAAAAAGACAGGATCGTAACTAATTTCACAACTTTTATTAGCAAAATATTTTCGCAAAAATGTTGCTCGAGCACCAGCAATGTGAACCTGCTCCATTAAACGCCTTCTTCCATAGTCAACTTTGAATTCAAAACCAATTTCGTGTAACAATTGCTTCAAACTCGTTTTACTGAAGGTAAATGTTTTATCTTCTTTAAGTTCAGTTTGGAGTTTTTCTATAGTAATATGTGAGCCTAAAATTAAACGGTGATTAACTACATTTCAACAATAATTTCTGAATTATTTACCAGTTGCATGGATGGTGTAAATTTTTCGTTTCAAAACGTCTTTCACGTATTCGTCGACATCCTCTGAATTCGACTTCAACGCAGCCTATGTTTTTGCGGTGAATCCGGCGCCGATTTTCCAGATTCTAAAGCGAGAGCCATTTTTGCCTTTGTCAGAGTTACAGTTTTCTCAGAAATGCCGCATACGAGAGCAGTTCGCTGCAATACAATATTACATAAATATAAATTTAAATAGTGAAAATTATTAGCGTACCTGGATAATGGAAGTTAAAGGTAAACTTGGCCCTCCGTTATCGCGTTCCATCTCGAAATAATGCAGTATATTCATTAACATTACTTGAGTTTGGTTTTTCAAAGATTTACTTTTTAATGACATCATTTTTTGCTGCAAAATAAATAAATGCATTCAATCAATTGGAAATACATTTTGCATTATAAACTTACCTCGTAATAGTGAATATTAATAATAATAGTTTTGAAAAAAAACTGTTGTTTACAAATGGAATGGAAACTAATAAATTCTGAAGCGAAAGATAAATTATCATAACTACAAAACACGTTGCGATTATACGAAACGAAATACGAAGAATAATTTGAGGTTAAATAGCCAAGAAGACTACTGACAGCGTCATGCGCTTTGACTTTAGAATCGACATACGTTTTTAAGTCCTGCATTTAAAATATATAGCAGACGTATAAATTATAACCCGTCTTCCTTTAAGTGGGAACTTCGCACTAAGATAAAGGGAAACAGATGCATTTCACAGTAATAATTATATCTCTATTCTCGAGTCCGCCATGAGACACCTCTCCCCGGCGCTACTATGCGCAATGACTGTGCCGCTACATGTGTATGGGGGAAACCCCCTGAAAAAACCTCATACAAGGTAGACGGTAACGGGAATAGAACACATTACCTCCCGAATGCTAAGCAAGTCGTGTCACCACTACTCTACCAGCGCGGTTGACACTGTGAAGAGTGGTCCTTACTTATAACCGGTGTAGAGAGTAGTGGCTGCGACTAATACGTCATATACTGTTCGGTGTTTTCGGTTGAAAGGATGTTGATACTCAAATAGCATTTTCAATGTCAAACTGGCAGGGCACGTTTGGACTAGTGATAGAATGGTCGCCTGCATCGACCTCGGTGCGGGTTCGATTCCCGGCCAATGTTAACTTTTTTTTTAGGTTAGTGTAGTTTTCTTTATGTAATCTAATTCTGTTAGGTTACAGTAGTTTTGTTTATCTAATCTAACGCGGATATTATAATTTTATACTAGTTTTAAATAGTTCGCTAAGTGTCTTCAATCGCAACCTCTACTTTACATAAATTGTGAGGACTAAGCTAATACTATTTTCTTTTTATTTCAGATATCCGAAGTACGTAACAACTGCACCAACTGAAATACATTAAGTCAACAGGCATACCACTGACCACTCCACACCACATATTAGCTAAAAACCCACTCACTCCTGAACAGCGCTCCACATCACACCACACAACACTTTGTATTATTATTAACGTGCTTGAACTACAACATGCTATAATTTTAATAGATTCCGATGAATTGATTGTGTGCAATATTAGTTTCTGCACAATAATTAATATATAAAGATCATTTTAAACATGAATTTGTCACCAACTCTCTTTATGTTAACATATTCTGTGTAATGGAGGCATTAGAAATTCGAATTGCGCGCTGTTATATGACATTAAATGGTTATTGGCTATTTGTGTATAAATGTAATTAATATTAAGATAAAAAACTTGAGCTGGTTTCGATGAGTATTTGCATAGTAAATTGGAAAGCTTTTAAATATACGCCGCAAATTGAGGATATGACTGTTTTGTATATGGGAGCAAGTAGAGACACTGTCATAATGAGGTGTATTAGTGGCCAGTCGCGTTAAATCAGCGATGAAGGGTAGTCCCGCTAAGTGAGCGAACAGAAAAAATCGCACTGAGTAAGCGATCAAGGTTGAATTAAGTTGACCCAACGTGTGAAAAAGCGACTTTGCTATGCTGTGATTAATATTGTGTAATTATAACGAAAAGTCAGTTGATATAGTGATAAAGAGAATATAAATGATATTTTCCGTATGAATGCCAGAAAAAGCCAAAATAATATAAAGTGCAGTTGTTGCCGAGTTGGCGGAAATAAGAAGGATTGCACCACAATCTGAAATACCTATTAAAACTGCCGTCATAGTGAAGATACGCGTTTTATATGTATCACAACCGTAATCAATTGTGTTTAAATAATGAACAATAAATAAAAGACAGTAATCGATCCAAATTGGTAAATTAAAGTATAAAGGATAATAACTCGAATTAATTCATGTATAAAAGAGGAGCATTCGCCGTTTGTAAGTTGCTTACATTTTGTTGCGCAAGCTATTTGTAGTTAAAACTGAACAATTAAGTAAAAACTGTAGTGTAAATATATCGAGCAATTATTGACTAAAATCATTAATTGATGAAAGAAAGTTAGAATAGTATTGATCCCCAACAAAGATCCAAAGAAGATTGCGAAAAGAAACAAAGAGAGCGAAGCGCCAGCAGTCTATAAAACCCATGCGAGGCCCCCTTTCCGCACCAAGGAAGACAAGCATTACATCATCAGCTTTTCAACAAAGTGATAACAAGTAAGACCATTTGATAGTACAAGTAAACGAAAATTGGTGTTTTATTTATTCTAAAGTTTAGGTATGTTTGTATACAAATGCTGAACGAAAATGTATTTTGTTGATCATTTTGCATGTTAACGTTAAGAACTTTAACATAGAATTAGAATCATTTTTATGTAATAGGTTGTAAACATTTAAAATTTTACTTAATTAAATATTATCACTTTTAATTCATTTTTATTATTGACTGTTGCAAATCTTGTCAATGCAGAAGAAAGCAAGTTCAATTAATTGCAAAGTACAAATAATTAATAACATCAGATTGAGGATAATTTTGATGAACGATAACGATAACCATTTAACCCATTATTAAGCTAGCTGGAGCGTCCCGATAAAAAGTAGAAAGGAATTTGTTGAGTAATTATTAAAGTTCATTCACAAACAGAAATGTGATTATAATAAAAGTAAAGTTTAGTTAATGAATGTTATCTTTATAAATTAACATCACTTTAGTTGACGTTGACTATTACAAAATAATCCCCAACAGTAGGGATAACAAAAAGGACCTATTACAAAATGGTACCCAAATGTGAGGCCCATTACATCTGATACATCCAACTAAAAAATGTAGCTACGATATAATCTTTAATAAGCAAAATATATAACAAATAACGGGAACAGACTATAAACTAACAAATCAATTTATTTACAAGAATCAAATACTCCTTTCTTTCTCATCGTTTCAAATGCTTTTTCCACATCATACCTGTAAAATACATTAGTTTAGTCAGAACTTACTCAAAAGTGATTTCGTCAAAACCTTTAACTAGTCTTATGTTAACTTATTTTGACAGTGAATGAAACTATCTTACATTGTAGCATTAACCATCAAACTTAAAATTGAAGGTATTGATACAAAAATTTAGGTCGCTGCGACACAAAACGATTTTCAAGGAATAGACAGATGTACCTTCGCTTTACCAAGTTGCTGTTATTACGGAGAGTTTATACACTCACTAATGTTATTTCACTCTTCAGTTCTATTTCTTCCTTAATCATTGCCCAAACCTCTGATTATATAGTCACTAAATCATTAAATTACTAATAGAAATAATACGCTAATAAGTAAACAGAACCTTTATGAAACGATTCTGCATGAACGATTCAATTTATGATGTCCACTTTTAATATTCAGGTTAGTGACTAATGGCAAATCATGTATTTCCATTAGTTATAGTATATATTCACTTGCGTTATTATTTTAAATTATATTTAAAAGCCCAAATGATATAATTGGACTACTTGTCTGTCGTAAAGGAGATTACTAACGGCCAAATCGTAGTCGTTAATATACTGTTCAAATTTGGTACTATGTTACATAAATTAACGCTAATTTCAATGACTTTCAATTTTTTAAATGTTTTTATTTGAATTAGTTTTCTGCAGTGAAAAGTAAATACTAACTTGCTGTAAAACTCTGTTACCACTCTTCTTCTTCTTCTAGCGTGGAAGTTCCAAAATAAAAAACCAGCGAAAAATCCAGCCAATATTGCACACGTAAGATCTTTTTTACATTTTGCTTTATGAAATCCAGCCATAATTGGTTTTGGTAAAGGTTCACATCTGAAATATTAAAAAATAACTTAAGTGATATTTGTTATTATTATTAATTACATCGGCATTGTTTAAACGATAATTGGAACGTTTTTGATAATTATTATTAAATTGTTTGACATAAAATTAATTTTTGTTTCGTAGCCGACTAAAGCTACAATTCTGTCTATTCATATCGTAAAATCTATAAGTTCCCATTAATCGTAAGTAAATTTTTACAGAGCGGGAATAAATGCGATTCTAAACACATATCTGTAACTACCCTGCTTCCGATTCGCTCTTGAGATTGACTTTAGACGTACCTAACTTCACACTTGCAGGGGAATTTGAGGTTAGTGCACAAATATTTTCACGAATTCAACTTATTCATTCGAAAATGAGGTTATTTGTAAGTAAAACAAGTGTTCTTAAAAACGTACTTGTAGTTAAAATATTTATGAAACATTTAATAATTATTTAAATTTAAATAGATACTATAAAATAAACTCTCAAATTCGGAATCCGACCAGATTTTTACCAAATTTTTCACACGGCCCGAGTTCGACGAGATAAGAAACGTACCAGGTACCGTATCGTCGGGAAAATGCGCATTCGGCCGCCCCCTTTCGAGATTGCGTAGGTCGCGTTTGAGAGGGATCGAAACGAAAATTTTCCGGCGGCCCGACGTGAGAGTGGAGTTTGCGACCGACGGCGAAGGAGTGGGGAGGGATTAGGGCGTCGTGACGTATAGTCGAAACTACCGTCACAGCACCCAGAGGGAAGAGGGGGGTGAAGGGAGTTTTTCGTTAATTTCGACTGCCTCGGGCGAATGAAAAGTTAGAGGGTTCGTGTTTTTGCGTTCGCCTCGCATTTCGAGTGCGCATCGAACGTGGACGGCGAAAGTTCGGCAAGAATCACGCGATGGGTGGGGAAAGCGGTCCAAGTGTCCGACGTGTACGTGTACTTTGGAAACGAGACGTACCATTTCACTGTATGGGTTTTTACGTAATGGAAATACGTTCACTAACTAACTAACCGTTAGTTCCGACGCACCGGTCTTTCGAACAATACACAATGTTTCCCAAATATTTGTGCGAGGTGTCCAAATCGATGGATTTTGGTGTGAAAATGAACAAAACGGACTCTGATTCTCTCCAACGGATACCGCCTTCGATTTTTCAAAATTCACATAAATGGCCATAACTTTTGTACTTTTAAAGGCAATGGTGCCATTTCACAACTTTCGTGTTATTTATAATTTTTGAGTTATAGAGCAAAACATGAAATCGAAAAATTGCAACTTTGGCAATTTTTTCCAACCACTTCTCGTTGAAATTTTAACGTGATTTTTCTTTATTTTTCTTTAAGGCGACGAGTTCTACCAAAGCAACTTTTCCTTTCGAAATAACGCTTAGAACATGTTTTTTTTTTAATTTTCAAGATTCCACCACGATTTTACAAAATTTTAAACCGCCGGAAATATTTTTGAATTTCGATTAACTATAATTTTAACCTCGAAAAGAAGACTACGTCGTTAAAAGTTGAGAAAGTCGAAAATTTCGACTTCGAAATCGAATTTTTTTGTTTTTCGAATTAATAGATTTCAAATTTCGAAAAGATAAAACAGACTTAATTTAACTTAACCTTCATGCCATTCTCTTGCGGTGTAGGGAAAACAATCCCTGCTTCTTATTTATTTTTCATTCACAATCTATCTCCATGCTTTCCTATCTCCCTAGCTTACGCAAGGTTCATACATTGTCTCTGACATGCCCTTTTATTTTTAAAACTCCTTATCTTTCTTTCCTTTATCATACATGCTACTGCATTCAGACAAGTTTTACGCGGCCTACCAGATCCGGCCTTTCCTCTAACTTCACTCACATATATGTGCTTCGTTAATCTTGCTATTTTTATATCTATCCATCATCATCCTTTCCTCACCAAGAGTAATACCTTTTGAAGATATAATTTCCAATATCGAAAACTCCATTAGATTATTACCTTTTGATGCTGCTAATGAAGTTAGATATAACACCGTTAACATATTACGTAAAACAAAACCTCCAAAGAGCAACTTATCCTTTCGTCAACGACATGCTTTACTTGATCTTAAACGCAATGAAAGTATTATAATATTAAAATCAGATAAAGGTAATGCAACTGTTATATTAAATATGAACGATTATAACACTAAGATAGAACAATTGTTGGGACCAGAAACTTATCGTGAAATACCAAAAGATCCAACAAAAAAGTTTCTTTTAAAAACTAAAGAGCTAATTAAATTATCATCTATTCCTGAAGAAATAAAAAGAAACTATCTAACTCTGAAGCTATTTCACCAAAACTATATGGTTTACCAAAATTCATAAACCTAATATTCCTTTAAGGCCTATTGTTAGTGCAATTGGTTCTCCTACATATAACCTTGCAAAACATCTTACATTGTTATTACAACCTCATATAGGAAAAACACCCCATTACATTAAAAATTCTGCCGACTTTGTTGAAAAATGCATAGTTTCAAAATTGAAGAGGGTGATATAATGGTTAGTTTTGATGTTATTTCACTTTTTACAAAAGTACCTCTAAAAGAAACTATTGAATACATTGATCATCTTTTCCAAAGGACATAACCATTCTTTTCAGCACTGTCTTACTACAACTTATTTTCAGTGGAATAGTAAATTTTATGAACAGATTGAAGGTGTAGCAATGGGTAGTCCCTTAGTCCTGTTATAGCTAATTTTTATATGGAAAAATTTGAAACATTAACGTTACAAAATACACCTAAAAACCTTCAGTTTGGTATAGATATGTAGATGACACATTTGTTATTTGGAGACATGGAGAAGAAGCACTGAATGAGTTTTGGTTTTATAAATGGTATACATCCTAGTATTCAGTTTACCATGGAAAAAGAAACTAATGGAAGTTTACCATATCTTGACATATTAATATCTAAAAATAATAATTCACTATCTTTTAAGGTTTACAGAAAGCCGACACACACTGATAGATACCTTCATAAATTATCCAACCACCATCCACGTCAAAAATTAGTGTAATTAAATCTTTAGTAGATCGAGCAAAACGAATTTGTGACCCTGAATTTTTGAATGATGAATATAAATATTTAAGAAAATCCTTACAAGATAATGGATATTCACTTACAGATATTAATAATGTTATTACACCTTCTAGGCGTAACCTTAAAGAAAAACCAGTTCTTAATGTTGGTACTGCTTTTCTTCATTTTATAGCTAATGTTACAAATAGAATTGAAAAAAAAATCCTAATCAAATATGGCATTAGGACTATTTTTAAACCTACAAGAAAAATTAAAGAACATTTAAGATCACCTAAAGATTTGTCAAATCCTTTATCATCTTCCGGAGTGTATAAGTTATCTTGTTCATGTGGAAAAGTATACATCGGGACCACAAAACGTAGCTTTGATACAAGACGCAAAGAACATATGAGATTTTGTAGATTGGGTTAACCAGAGAGGTCTGCTGTGGCTGACCATGCTCTGAATAATCTAAATCATAACATTCAATTTGACAATATGGAAATTTTGTCAAGACAAACCCACTATTATGTTCGTTTGCAACGTGAAGCTATTGAAATATATAAACACCCGAATAATTTTAATAGACAAGAAGAAAATCTCCGTTTAAATAGGTTTTGGCATCTTATAATTAAAAAAGAGCATAATGATACGCCTTGATTTTAATTTGTCTTCAACTTTCGGTATGTCTAGGTTTTTTGCTGTGTTTTTCCTAGACCTTGAAGCAAATCCTTTACCAATTATATGTTAAATTACCACAGCACTATAATTTAACATAAGTAGTTGAAATTAAATTAAAATTAAAAATTACAAAGAACGTTCTGCATTGTGCTTTTCATTGTTAATAACACTTCCAATTATTGATAAAGATATCTCTTTGTTAGATTTAACTGGGTTATTTTATTTGATGTAATGTTTGGATTTGTGAATGCTTCTATCATTTTAAAATTGAAGTTTTTCACAACTTTACACTTACATCATAACTCGATTAAATTTTGTTAAATGTGTTTTTGGCTGGCAAATTTCATTGTTAGCTTTCGTCGTAGAGAATGTTCTGGTTTGTCATCTTTGAGGCAGTTTAATAATATTTAATTTTATGACCTAGTTATTCTTTACTAAAATTTTATAGTTGGCTTTATATTTCCCAAACTGTTATACTAATAGCAGGCTTATGTTTATGTTTTAATTTTTCAAATTTGACAAAATTGTTTACTACATCTTTAACAATTTTAACAAACATTACTACTGACGAAGATAACTGTAAGTGTTATCGAAACGTTTAGATTGTATAATTTAAAGTACACCATTAAAAATCCCAAAAAGATAAGTATTTTATTATAGTTTATGAGTGATTTCCTTATTCCTCTGTAGTTCTTTCACACTCTTGTTCTACTTATACATGATCGCTCTTAATTCACTTTCACATATCATACATTGAATAATTCACACATCCTATAATTTGCACACTACTTAGCTATTTCACCAGTGATTTCATCTACGCCTGCTTCTTTTCAACCTCACGTTCTTTCTACCTCATATCTATTTCAGTTTATTCATTCTTCTACATTCTCCTTATTTAACCTCAGTCTATTTTTCACACTGTACAGTTTTCAGAATATTCTTGCCAGCATTTCCTCACTTCACACGTCCCATACTATTTCGTTGCTTATTCATCACTCCTCCGCGTTCTGTTTTGACCACGTTTGAATTTTGTACCCATTCAGAAATTTTGTTTTCCTCAAAATCATTCTGCATTTTCTCCTTCCAAAGCCATCACTTCTCTTTACTTATTCTCACTGCCTCCTCCGTTTCTTTGTTTCTTAATCTGTACACCTCACACAATTGATTTTTCTCAATCTCATTTCTTGCAGCAATCATTGGAATGTACGCACCTTTGTTCTTACATACTGCCTTTTTTACTGAGTTATTCTACCAAACACATTTTTTCTGTCTACCTATCGTTCTCATATGCACGCACAATTGACACAGTTTCAAGCCTATCCATGCACTTTCAACGTCAGTGTCTTTTATTTGTTCGTTCCACACTGTTTCATTCACATTCAACTCTTTACTCACAGCATCTGCGTATTTCATTCTCGCACCATTATCCACTAGTTTGTCTACCCTAATTCTGGACGTTTGCACTAAGTTTGCTTTTCTTCTCCAGACCCACTTTTGACCTAAACGTGCTCTCGATATAACCAAAAAGTGGTCCGATACACACTCCGATCGGCGCATTACTTTTGTGTTTTTCACCAGGTTTCTAAGCCGTTCATCATACACTATCAAGTCTATCATACAATTAGATTCACCCCTTTGCCATGTATATATATATATATATATATATATATATATATATATATATATATATATATATATGCACATTTTATGTTCAAACCACGTATTGGATACAAACAGGCTTCTCTCCACATACATGTTCACCAGGCGTTCATCATTCTCATTAACTCGTTGGTCCCCGAATTTTCCTACAACGCGTTCAGTATGTTCTCTCTGTACACCTACCCATCCGTTTATATTACCCCCACTATCATCACTCTTTCGTTTGGCTTACATACGTTCAACGCGTTCTCTACTTCATTCCAGAAGTTCTTAGGCTCCTGGTATCTTTCTCCATCCACCGATGCATAGCATGCAATAAGAAAAATTCTTTGAAGCTCCGCTTGTCATTCTAACCCATATTACCCGGAGAGATACCAATTCGTACTGTTTAACACACCTTTTCACTTACGATCACCCCAACTCCTTTTGCGCATGCACTTCACCCTCAACTACTGACCATAGTGCTAGGCTGCCATCCTCCATCTCCACAGCATCCTTTCCTTTACGCTTTGTCTCCGATGTACACAGAATGTCAAGGTGTCTTCCGTACATTACATTCGCAATTTCAAATTCTTTACCATGCATACTTCTAACATTCCACGCACCTACTCGCTTCCTTGCACAGTCGTCAGCAACGGAGCCTGACTGTTTCAACCTTGATCGCCCTTTGTAGCCAGGTCGATCCGAGGCAATTGTATTCTTCTCTTGAGTAATACCTTAGTGAGGAGACAGGTTACTGGCTAAATCGTAGCCCGGACGATGTAGCATTTCCTACTAACGGTATCGTCCTACTACCACACAGTTATATGTCTACTACCTCGACACGTAACGAAATCAGAAGTAGAAATATAGATAGAGGTAAGAAAGATATAAACAGTAGAGTGTATACTTACTCTATGGATATCTAAATGTCCATATATACATACACATTTTCACTTACATACCGTTCAATCCCATCATGTTTCAACCGGATTGCTCCCTACGCGAGTCCTGGCTCTCGCACCTGTCACCGGATGCTGTTATTTATTTGCGACCAGATGATTCAATTATTTTTAGTTTAGCTTTCCGAGTTATAATTATTTATTTGTTATTTAACTTAATATTTATTTATCAAATCTGTTTTATTATTGTCGCGAACTGTGACAACTTAAAAATAAAAGAGACGAGAAATTTTGTGGTTATCAAGACGAGTACGACGAATTTTTTCTTTTTTTAATCTGAGAGATATTAACCGAGATACTTCCTAAGAAAGCTGGAGCTCTTGGAAGATGGCGCCCTAACATCGGTTTAATTCAAATATCTTCAAAATGGTTTCCCTTTTAAATGATGAAATTTTTTATTGAATCTTGAAAAAAGACAAATAAATAAGAATAAATACCGGTGTAATATCGACTTTTTCAAATTTTATAACAACTAAATCGTCTTTCTTCGATATTTTAGGGTATGAATAAGATACCAAGATGCGGTTTTCACTAACCTATTTAGGGATGATTTCATCTCATTTTTATGAAAAAAATTCATTTTGTTGCATTTAATTTTTTAGAGAATTTTGCAATTTTCTGATATTATATCAAAGAACGCGCTCTAGCGGCATCACTAAAAATTAGACATATTACGAGTAAGATGAATTTGATGGAGCAATAGACGCTCTTTCCAACGAGACTAAGTTTATTAAAATCAGTTCAGTCGTTTAGGAATTACAACTGTTTATTTAAAAAAATCACTGAATCACCCCACCACTTTATTTTAATAAATACGTCAAACAGAAATTACTCGAATAAAGCTGAGCTTAAAACAGCATCTAATTATTTGGTACATTTACTAGGTGGATTTCAGTAAAGAATCACTTTAATAGTTTAGAATAGCGGTTACGCCTCCTGGCGGTCATATTACAAATTTAAAAAAATTTTTGGCCACTTTAGTAATAAAGTTTTTTACCGCAACTCTCTACGACGAATGTTTCCGAGAAACAGAACTTTGCATTCTTATCTGGTCACCCGGTACTTTCAGAAAAGATTGTTTTGGTAACATTGCGTGTCAAAGAGATATTTCAGTTTACAATACTTCCCAATATGTAATTTTGGCAACGTTTAATTTTTCATAACATTTTGACTTTCATAAATATTATTTTGGTAGGTTCATATGTCAATAAGATGTTTCATTTTACAATACTTGAATACCTCCAAAAATATAATTTGGCAACGTTTAAAATTTCATTAAATTTGTGCTTTCATAAATACTGTTTTGATAGCATTGTATTTCAAAAAGACAGTAAATGTTAATGTAATTCGGCACAGTTAAAGTTCTGGATGACAATTGTTAAGGTCCCATATTGAGGTTAATAGTATTACCTATTAAAATGTTTTAATTGGTACACTCATAAATATTATTTTGGTAACACTGAATACCAAAAAGTTGAATACTTCCCAAAATGTAATTTGGCAACATTTAAAATTCTGAATGACAATGGTTAAAGCACTGAGTTATATTACGTATACGTATATAATTCAGTGGGTTAAAGTCAAACATTGAGGTTAATAATGTTACCTACTGAAATGTTTAAGTTGGTAGGTACTTACATTAATATTATTTTGGTTACATTGCACGTCAAAAACTTGAATGCTTCTAAAAATACAGTTTGGCAACACTTAAAGTTTTGAGTGACAATTGGTAAACTAAGACATTGAGGTTAATAATGTTACTTATTAGTGTTTAAGTTGGTACTCTCGTAAATATTAGTTTGGTAGCATACAATGTCAAAATTCTTTTACTATTAAATAACAGTTACAAACTTTAACACTTCCCGCACGTGAATTTATTTTTATTTTAATTTTCGTATTTTTTCAATTTTACATATTAACTACATTCAAATCATGTATGCAATTAAAATAAAAACGACAATATATTCGGGGGTAATATAACTAGTGTTATGATTATCATCGATGATAGCTCGAGTTAAAACCCAAAGGTTTTAACGAGTGGTATCATCGATTGTTAATCATGTAACGAGCCAGAATTTGGGTAAGATAAATTAATTATTATTTTAATAAAAATTATTAAGATAATGTTTTAATAATAATTCATTTTATTCCAGTTCTAAATAAATGTAAATAATCAGCACTTTTGCATGCTCACCGGTACCCCACTTTCACGATGTGCAGAAACGTTGCGACATTTCCTACCTAAAACCCCACTCATTCGCAAGGTTTATAAGCGAAAACTTTAACACTTCCTTTGGATTTTGTTGTAGAACGCTTCTCTACAAACACTCTCTCTCCTGCCTGTCCGTTTGTAATAATTTATTATTACACCTGAAATTGTGTCTGTAGAACGCTTCTCTACAGATACTCTCCTGCCTGCCTGTTTGTAATAATTTATTATTACACCTGAAACTTCTATTTGTAGAACGCTTCTCTGTAAATATACTCTCCTGCCTGCCTGTTTTGTAATAATTTATTACACATAAACTTCTATTTGTAGAACGCTTCTCTGCAAATACGCGCCTGCCTTTACGTTTGTAATTTATTACACCTGAAATTCTCTATTCGAGAACATAACCGCCTGAACAGCTCTTAAAGCAATAAATAGAAAACTTCTATTTGTAGAACGCTTCTCTGCAAATATACTCTCCTGCCTGCCTGTTTTGTAGTAATTTATTACACATAAACTTCTATTTGCAGAACGTTTCTCTGCAATTACACTCTCCTGCCTGCCTGTTTGTAATAATTTATTATTACACCTGAAATTCTCAATTCGAGAACATAACCGCTTGACCGCTCTTAAAGCAATTTCAATTGAATTAAATAGAATTCAAATACTCAGAAGTATAACCGATTTTTATGAAAATAGTTGTAATACCTAGAAATTCCTATTAACAAACCATCCTTATGAAAATAAATTGACGTCAAAGAGGTTTTGCGTATTATACTGATCTTAGGTAGATTGACTGGTTAACACCGGCGATCACCGGGATTATTACAGGGTTTCTTCTAGTAAATGAGGCTTTAAGCAACGTCTGGTTTCCCACTCACGCGCTACAACCTCAGAAACGGCAATTTACCAATTCCATCCTGAATCCCCTGTATAAAGTTCTATATATTCACAGTGTCCGTTATAACTTTGAATAAATAGGATCTCTAAGATTCGTTAATTTAGACTATTGAGCCCGCTGGCTTGGCTATTAACGATATCCTAAACAAATCCCATCCTGAATCCCCCTGTATAATAGTTTTATATATTCACAGTGTCCGTTATAACTTTGAATAAATAGGATTTCTAAAATTCGTTAATTTAGACTATTGAGCCCATTGGCTTGGCTATTAACGAAATTATAAACGAACAACCAATATATCCTGAACCTCTTGTATATAATTCTATATATTCGAAGCGTCCGTTACAACTTTGAATAAATAGAATCTCTAGAATTTGTTGATTTAGCTCGAGCTCCCTGCTTGGCTATCAACACTTATAATTTACTCCTGTATATCAAAAATACACCTGAATATCAAATCCAAATTGTTACCGAAAAACCAACCTGAATTGTGTAAAATATTACATTGATACAACTAAAAGTAAATTTTACGTTTTACTTCAAAGTAAAAGAATTTCTATTTCACAATAAGAAATCCATTACATTACATTATTAGAATAAAGCAATTTATTCTGCTTTAACAATTAAAACTTTAAGATAATTATTCTTAAAGAAAATAAAAGGGGAAATCCCAATTTCGCAAATAAGTATTCAGATTCGATTAAGTGTAAAGAATCATCCTCTTTATACCAATAAAACGAAGGTCGCGTTACCTTGTAAAGTAGTGAATGAACTCTTATCAAATTTTCAACAACACATGGTTGAAAATATCCTTGTGTCATATGAAACATTACAAACCGTAAATTACGAATTCCAAACATTGAATAACCCCGTGTAAATAATAAATTATATTATATTATTTATAGTTAATTAGAATTAGTATTTCCCTTAGACCGTGTATACAAACCCCAAAAATTAAACACATCACACACAACTGTTGCCTAACACGAATTTGTATTAACACAAAGCGTGTAAATACCAAAATCCCTTGTAGGTCCTGCTTTTCTGTAACCTGTTCCGTATGGCAAAACGTTACTTAAGAAATATAAGTAATAAAGAGCTAGTCCCTGATAGAAATTTGAATTACGCTTTAACCTCACTTCAAAAACATTTTCTTAAACATAAAATATAATAAATCAGAATAAACTTACCTGGCAAAAACACAGTAATCCTCCTTGAAATTGTACACACACCCTTGTATTATTTTCACCTGAACACCTTATAATTTGTTTAGAAATAAACAAAATCCACTGTTAATTTAGTTGTTTTAAATACTGTATTATAACGCGGTTGATTTACAGAAATTTTCCCAACCGACCATCAACTCACAGGCGACCCCTGTGCCGAAAGTACAAAACGAAGAATTACCGCCTACAGAGTCGAGGACGCCAGGCTCACGTTGGTGTACGGTGGGCTGCCCACAGACCAGGCGCTGAAAAAGAATTTTTAATTTATTTTACATCTTTCCAGTATTGCTTATTTAAGAACTTTAATTTTATTTTACCAGAATACCTTTTTTATTTATTACTTTTATTTATTATTATAATTAAGGAGTTTGTTTAAATATATGTATTAAAGCATTGTTTAATAGTTATATGAGTCTAAAAAAGAAAATCCACCCCTACCTTCCTGACCTAGCCGAGGTAAACACAAATCCACATAGTGGTAATTAGTAAGATATCCTTAAAAGAAACCTGCTCTCATCCAGAAAGGGTACTTACAATCATAACACGTGTTATAT
This sequence comes from Vesta saturnalis, assembly GCA_036346205.1. Taxonomy (NCBI): domain Eukaryota; kingdom Metazoa; phylum Arthropoda; class Insecta; order Coleoptera; family Lampyridae; genus Vesta; species Vesta saturnalis. Next base: position 38,751 of record JARFJB010000759.1, read on the forward strand.
TTGCTTTTAATTTAACACCCGACCATATTTCCAGAATTACAAGACATAACTTAATGAAAGGGATTCATAAATGTTTAGAAGTAGATGGTGCTAATTTTGAACATTTATTATAAAACTTTATTTATTTAATATTACATTTAGTTATTTTTGTTTGTAAGTTTTCTAATTAAATTAATACAAAATACCTAGTCAACGTTTTTAATGATATCCACAATTAATAATCCTTTCAGGCTATTGGTTACTTTTCAGAATTAATAACTTACGAAAAAATAACAAAATATCACCTTAAATAATGGAAATTATGGCCTACCCTTTACTAATGTTGAAATAATTAAGTGTTGTTATGTTTTAACTAAGATAATGAAATATCTCAAAAGTGGTTGGATTTAGGTATAGGGAATACCCATACCAAACGAATTGGCTTAAAAAAATACAGCGGAAAATGTTACGACAAAGGAAGATATGATGCAGAGAGCCTTACTTGCTTTTAATTCTCTAACACCCGACCATATTTCCAGAATTACAAGACATAACTTAATGAAAAGGATTCGTAAATGTTTAGAAGTAGATGATGCTAATTTTGAACACTTCATTTGTTTAATATTACATTTATTTTTGTTTGTAAGTTATCTAATTAAATTAATAAAAACTACCTAGTCAACGTTTTTAATGATATCCACAATTAATAATCCTTTCAGGCTATTGGTTACTTTTCATAATTAATAACTTATGAAAAAATAACAAAATATTACCTTAAATAATGGAAACCATGGCCTACCCTTTACTAATGTTGAAATAATTAAGTGTTGTTATCTTTTAACTAAGATAATGAAATATCTCAAAAGTGGTTGGATTTAGGTATGGCGAATACTGATACCAAACGAATTGGCTTAAAAAAATACAGCGGAAAACGTAATAAAATACAGGGTGTTCTATTTAAAGTAAGCAACTTACAAATGATTTAAATTGTGCATGTTGGCGGCTAAGTTTAAAACACCCTGTATGAAATATCAATGGGATGGATATATGGAGTTAACGGGCAAGCGCTTGTTGTTTATTGGTTTCAATTTCACGTCACTAGCTTCTGTATAATGAACATTAATAGAAAGTATATTTTTTTAAAAGTCTACAATTTTAAACGATTTGTCACTTTGACAGTAATATTATTCATTAATCAGTCAACATTTGATAAAATTATCACCGATTTCGTAGCCTATTCTGCGATTTTGTTTTTGTATTTTAACCAATGAAAGTAATCAAAAATGTACCATGTGACATGTGAATTATATTCTCGGGGATAATATAACTAGTGTTATGATTATCAACGATGATAGCGGCTCGATATCCAAATCGGCGTCCTTGCGATGTAAGAGTTTTTCCCCGATTAGTGATATTTTGAAGGACCATAGGTAAGTTCTAATGGCCATCAAAATATATAGGTATTCGTTTAAACTTTTTTTAATTACTTTAAGAATGCACCCATATCATGTCGTTTTGCATCAGGCCTTGAAAGAGGAAGATTTTAATCGAAGGTTTGCCATTGGATGTTAGGCATGATACGCGAAAATAAAGAATTTTTATTTCAAATTCTTTGGACCGATGAAACCACCTTCAGTAGTGACGGCAGAGTCAATCTGCACAATATGCATTATTGGTCTGCAGAAAATCCCCATTGGTTGCGTGAAGTTCAGCGCCAAGGACGTTGGAGTTTAAATGTATGGTGAGGTATACTGGGAGGCAGAATTATAGGGCCATATTTTTTCGAGCAACTCCTAAATGGTAATGTATTTCTATGTATTTCTTGACTTTTTGGCCAATCAATTACCGTTGGAAGATGTGCCTCTGGAAACAAGGCAAAAATTGTTTTTGCAGTTGGATGGTTGTCCAGCACATTTTACTATTAATCTGCGAGAGCATATTAATGCAGTATTTTAACAGCGGTCGCCAGACTTAACTTGCCTCGATTTTTATTTATGGGGGCGCTTAAAGGACATCGTGTTTCGGACTCAACATACTACTCGAGAAGATATGAAAAACCGGATTCGTAACGCAATACGTAACATACTGAGAGCCGAAATTGAAGCTGCAGTTTTGTTTAGTCATGAGAGGCTTCAGCAATGCATAGGGCGTGGTCAGCATTTCGATACGGGGGCATTAAAAACCTTCCTCCTTTAAATCGGTCCTTTTTAGGACCACAACTTACATAATAGAAACAATTCCAGAAAAATATAGTGAAAAAAAATAAAAATTTAAGAAATTTTCGTATAAAGTTTTCTTTGGCCGATATTTTAGGTTAGGTACAAGATATCGAGATGCGGTTTTCGCGAGCTTGTTTAGACATCATTTAGCTACTTGTTCATGAAAAAAAGTCATACCAATGCATTTAATTTTTTTGCGAAAATTAACCGTTTCTGTCGGAATGTCGAACAAAGCCCTCTAGCGACGACATGTGAAACTAACAAAACTTCAAATATTATAACATTTGTAGCCCAAGAATAGCTCATTTCAACGCGCGCAAATTTGTTAAAATCGCCTTAGCCGTTTCGAAGATACAGGGGGTTATTTAAGGAAACATTTGAATACCCCCTACCGCTTTATTTTTAGACATACGTCAAAAAGTACCAAACAAAAAAAGTTCAGATTATACTCGACTTTAAAGATCAGTTACTTTTTTGTTAGGTTAATATAGCAGAATTCACAGAAACATTCCTTTTAAGATTCAAGATTGCAGTTACGCCCCCTAGCGGCCATTTCAGAAACTTGAAAATATTTTCCAGGTTTTTGTATTGGCCGTTTTAGTAATAACTTTTTTTGTGCAAGCCTTTACGATGGATAGTTTCCCAGATGCAGTACCTCGCACACCCAGTACAGTAAGGAATATGGATGCATAATTTTGTTTGTAGAAATTTTTGTAATATTGTGGAATAGGAAAATTTAATGCATGTTCAAAAATGAAGTTGATAGACTGTGCAGGAGTTCGCTAGATGGTGCGCAAATAGGATTCACCCACATGTGAGATTTGCATAAAAAGTTTAGTGATAATCTGGTTAATCTACAGTGTGAATGTAATTACAATTGATGATTTCTTCGGAAAGTTTGTAATGAATTTACAAAGTAATTAAAGATGGCTACGTTTATTTCGCATCGTTGACGTCTTCGTCTACGTTGGAACTATCTTATGTAATCTTTACATTGTACAAATGTTGCATCACTGTAATTATCAATAAATTTAAACTTATTGTTTATATTTCTGTACAAGTCACATCTTTTACACAAATTGGAGATTATTGCATCACACACATTCAAAAACACATTCACTCTAAAAGCTTCCCTTCCTTCTAATTGCAAATTGTTGTCATAATTCTCATCAAAGAATATTTTTCGGCTAATCCGTCGTTTCTTTGTATACTATATGCGAATAATTTTTTTCGCTTCGTTTTCAAAGTCAGTAAAATGGTTGCGCATATTTGAGATAAAGTGCTACTACAGTAGATATAGAATCCTTAGAATAATTTACTAACAGAGTTCATTCGGCTTAAAATTCTGTCCCAAATACACAATAGTACAAATTCGAATCCGTCAATTTTAATGAATAATGCGTCTGCTTCGACTCGAGAAATTTATTTTTCGGTTAGAGTTGTGGCAAGTTCCTTCAACGCTGTGTTAATGCCAGTTCAATTTTATTTTAGGGCTCTAACAGCACAGAACGCGCAGACCATCTGCTATTAGACAAAGGTTTAATTGTTAAGTGTTTTTTCGTTATGCAGCTTTCAAGTATATTCCACTTGTGAGTGGATGCGGAGAAAAAACATAGAGTTCTTGAATAATATTAAAAAACGCTGTTACCTCCATACTGCTTTCCGCTGCTGCATTTCCAACCCAATTTAACGAGTGGTCTGCACGTGGAACAAATTCCGCAGAAGGACACTGTTCTTTAATTAAGTTTTGAAGTCCATTATAACAACCGGCTATATTCACCGCGTTGTCGTAACTTTAACCTCGACAATTTTGAATATCAATTTTTATTTCCCTAAAGTAGCTTGAAATGACCTGTTCCAAATTTCTTGCTGTATGGGATGTGATGGGAATAAAGTTAAGGAAACGTTCGTTAATTTTACCCTATGTGTGCAATGTCAGGCGTAGAGTCTACAATCAAAGCAAAGCATTTTGCTTCTTTTAGTTCTTCCAGTATTTGATTTCTTATATGATCGCCAATGAGAGTGATAAACTCATCGAAAATAGTAGATGACAAATAGTGGACATGTCCCTTTCCCAAGTTTACGTATTTGTTTAAGTGATTTCGTAAACAAGGATCAAACTCAGCCAGATACTGTTGTGCGCCAATATAGTTTCCGCTGTGTTATTTGTTGAACGTTTGACTTTTTCCACGAAATGCCAGTCCATGGGATGCTAAATACTTCATGGCAACAACTCGCTTCAAAATTTGTCTCCAATACAATCGCTCCGACTTCTCGGCTTCAATAACAGCTGTATCTATACGTCCTTTACTCCTGCTTCTTGAAATAAATACACGTATCGATGAAATGTGATCCACAGAATTTTCATGTCCTGGTAATATTTTTCCAGTCATTTGTGCCTTTTGATAATTTCGTTTCTTTTCGTGAAAATAGTTTGCAAATGTAGGAATATGTCATTTTATTGGTTTCTGTATAAACAAACCATTCTCGAGGCAATTTTTCTCCATTCTTATTTACCATAATAAATGCATTCGTGGTTAAGGACCTATGCACTATCCGTGATCCTTCTTTGTATGTTGTTCTTGAGGATTCCAATAACCCAAACACTACCGGTGGTTTACATCGTACATAATAGTTTTCGATGACTGCGGTGATTGTTTGGGACCAAAGAGTAATGTCTCTAGGGAACACACAAACGCTATCCGTGGTATCAGTATGGGTATGAACCTCTTCTTGTATTTCGCTAATAGCTGAGGTATCATCCGTCTCTGTAGTACACGTATTATGTATGGATGCTTCAGTATTTGAACCACAAACACTTTCGTCATCCGCAAAATTTTTTTTAGAAGTTTCTGAATCATAATTACGCGCAACCGAAAATAAGTTAGAACTACCCGCACTTTCGTTACCCGCACATTGTTTTTTAGATGTTAGCAAAAATGATAAAAGGGTTAATATCATCTTCTTGTTCAAATTCTCGTTTCTCCCGTCTTTTTCGTTTTTCGCAACCACTGGCGTGTTTATACGACATTACTATTTACTTGGTACCAGTAGATGTAATCTAATACCAATTACCTATTGTAACATCAACTTATTTACGTGATTATTTATAATAGATTTATTTATAACATTTCGGATTTATTTATCACTTAATCGCAATTACATTTATAACACTTAAAACCGAGTGCGAAATTCATTAACAAATTTATTACAACATCGATATTAAGACTACCTCCTCAACACATTTCACGTTCCACTTATAAATCAAATGTAAAACGTCATGAAGGTATCGGTTTTCTAGAAGGTCAGCGTCAGTGGATCGTCATTGTATTTCATAGAAGGATCGAGACTTCCGCTTGTAGTGTACTCCTTATCGCCGGTGACTAATTCTTTCTAGACTTTTCCGGCCCTTTTGTTTTATCCAGATTTGCTTTTTCTTAGAATAAGTAATTACCTTAAATCGCAAGTGCAAGCGAGTTAATTCAAATATACGAGTAGCAACACAACATTTGCTTTTGAGTTTTGAATGTAAAGTTGTTAATTAACAACTTTAGCTTTTCAGTTCGGAAATCCATGCAAATATTTTGTTTATTTATTTAATCTTATAGCCAATAGAAGTCTTTTACGGGCCCTTATTGTCAGTCGGCCTTAGGAATGTGCCTAGGTGAAAACGCGGCCCTGTTTCTTATCTCTTTCATTTGTTCTACGAGTGCTTCCTTATTCTCTTTCTGTTAATACTTCAGCGAACCATATATTTGATCCTCTAAGCTTCCCAGTATTGTTCATTATCTCTCTCTGTCTCTCTCTCTCTTTGTTCATTAGAACCAGTTCCATCAAAATTGGTCTAGGTTTGTCTTTTTCGAATCTTCCTAGTCTTCGTATTTCCTGTGTTTCTGTTTCCATGTTAATAGCCACTCCTATGTCTCTTATCATCTGTCTTATTCTTTCGTTTATCTCCAATTCAGGTTGTTCTACGCCTTGAACTCCATAGATTACCACTTTCTTTTTTCCTATTTCCTTTTCTAATATCTCATTCCCTTTTTTTGTTAGGTTACTGTTATTTGCAGTTTTATAATTTCCTCCCTCAATTCCGTGTTAGCGTTTGTGATTTTTCTAATCTTTTCTTGGGTGTTATTTATTTTTTCTTCAATTCTGTTTTCCATGTTATCCAATTTGGTCTTACTTTCTAGTAATAAATTCTCCATATTTTAAATTTTCCTTTGTTGTTATGTGATAATGTTACGCTACCATTTCGATTTTTGCGCTTTTGGTTTTCTTAATTGTTTGAGAATGGTGCATCCCTTTCGTGAAATTTCGAATTTTGTGCGCTTTTGTTTAATGATAATCTTTCTTCAGAAGAGTAATTGGAATAGCTTTATAGGCTCCTGTTTTACTCGAAAACAGTACGTTGAGTGGAAAAATATCAAGAACATTATTTTGCTTGTTTCTAATGATCGCTTAATAACCGGATGCCAAAATCATATACAGGGTGTTACAAAAAAAATTGATGATAAAAATACTTTAACCCTACCCTGTAGGTACGTACGCCAATGCAAACATATGCCAAAACTACGTTACATAGTGCACGACACTACTCCGAGTTTATGATGAAAATTTCAATTCAATATTTTTAACGGTTCCTAACAAATGAAAAATAAATTGATTTCGGAAATTTAGCTTAACATACAGTATCTCGAAAAGTATGCATTTTCGGAACTATGTTTACAGGAATTCTCTTTCAAATTTTATGACGGGGAATCATTCACTTTGCAATTTTCGAATACCCTCTATAGCCGAAGTATTGTTATCGCCCCAAAGATCAAAATCCCTCAAACTGTTTTTCTGGAGATGTTGAGGGCCCCTTCTGAAAAAATGGATTTTGCGATAATGTCTATGTGGGTCAGTGTTAGTATCAGTCTGCCCGTATGTCACTGTGTCCGTGGGTCAGTGCGCCCGCGTATCCGTGTTTGTGTGTCTGCGAGTTGCCGTGCTCGTGCGTATGTGTGTGGCCGTCTGCCTTGATGTGTGTGTGTGTGTGTGTTCGTTTGCCCGTGTCTATGTGTGTGTTTACGCGTGCGTGCGCTGGTGTGTGTGCGGGAGTGGAGTGGGGGAGTGCGTGCGAGTGTCTTTGCCCAATGGAAAAAGAGCTACGCCAATTTTGATTAAAATTGGCATTGGAAAGCGTAGTAACATTTATAGTAAAACTATATACGATATTACCTAATTGAAGTGTAATTCTTTTTTATGCGAATATTCAATACCCTTAGTCTTAGTCGCAGTACTTTTTATTTAAAAAGATAGATGATATAACACAAGAAGTGTTAAGTACTGATTTAGTATAAAATGAGAAAAAAGGAAATTATGCCAGGACAAACAGTCGTACTAGCCGGCTTATGCATTGCTAATTCTGTTTGATACATAGATTTTGTGAACAGTGTTCTTGATTATTCAGGACACTGATCAAAACTGTGTTCAATTAATTATTCAAAAACGCTTTTAGGAATAAACCGTTCTAAAATACAAGTAATCACTTGCACATAAATTAATTTCGCATTACTAAATATCTGGTGCGGAACACCACATGACCTCGCTACCTACAAAATGGAAATTAAAAGAAATGAAATAATCTTAATAGCAATTTTTTTAGGATAATTATGCAGCCTCTTATAATAAGTTCATTACGAAAATAAGCAACGTTGTAAAAACAAAAACAATGCTCTAGGTCAAACAGACGTTTAAAAGTGCATGTCAGATAGAGGTTAGTAGATATCTAGATGTTACCATAAATTAAAAGAAATGAAATAATTTTAATTTAAATTTTTTTATACTCTTTTTTATACGTTCATAACGAAACAAAGCAACATTTTAAAAACAAAAACAATAATCTTTGTCAGAATCAGGTTTAAAACTTCATGTTAGATAGACATTCACAGACATAAAAACATGTTAACGTAAAAAAAAGTTCCAAAGCCGCCCGCTTCCATATTGATAGTACAGCTTCTGCATTTTCAACCATATTTATTTAATTTTTACATTTATTTCGCTTTACATTAAAAAACTTTATAAAGGAAATACATGTAAAATTAAATTTTCTTTAAAAAATACGTCTACACTTTTTCTTATAAAATTAATCGTTGACAGAAAATAAATGCATATCAATTTAAAATGTTGTAAAAATATAAGAAAAAGTAGCTCACATATTACGACAAAACAAGAAGTACAAAGTAGTTTTCATAGCTAATACCAATGTTCTTTAATCTTTATTTAATAGCAAATATTTAAGTAACGACATTTTGAAGTCGGGTATTTATAAATTGAACTGCACATTCTGTAATTTTGTTTATATTGGACAAACACTTAGGAACTTTGATATTACATCAAAAGAACACATTATATGGTACAGATATAAACACACAGACAAATCAAATTATGCCAAACATTTAATAGTAAATAATCACCTTATGACTTCACAAAACATTAAATTTTTACATTTTTGTAATTATTTAGGAAGCTTTTGACATTTATAAACATAAACAGAAAGTACCTTTAAGGAACTAACAGGTTGATCTTATAGGCTCACCTTTAACAGATATTTTAAATGTAGTATTATAATTTACATCAAGTTTTGCTGTTTTACCTTAACGATTTGTTACCATAACTGTTTGTTTGTTAATTTACTTATATATTTTCTCATGACAATGATACTTGTTGTATTTTGAGACATGTAGAGCAATAAATAATTATATAAAAGAAATTGTAGAATTATATTGTATTTAAAACATTAGTGCTATTAAATATTGAATTCCACGAAGTATGGTTAAAGAATATAAATTTAATTAAATTTCAACCTAGTTCATAGTTTGGTCACCGACAATGAGAAATGGAGTGAAAATTAACATACATTATTACTAAATAATATATATTATCATTAATAGAAAAATACATAATACATTATGGTCACAGATGAGCAGTTTGGACAGCATATTTTTCATAATTCTAAAATAAATAAGCATGAGATTAATAGTCATATGTGATTTACTCACCTGTTCAGCAATTCTCATTAAATTGTTTGCCATTTTTGATTCTGTTTGCTGTACCATACTATAAAATACACCTTTATTTTGAAGCAATATGTGAGGATGATTAAATTCTATTATTTCTCCTGTATCTAGTACTAAAACCTTGTCGGAATCCATAATTGTATTTAACCTATGTGCTACTGTTAACACAGTGCAATGGGAAAATTTATTCCTAATTGTTTCTTGTATAATGTTATCTGTTTCTAAATCAACATTTGCAGTTGCCTCGTCCAAAACCAAAATTTTATTATTTCTAACAATAGCACGTGCCAAACAAATTAACTGACGTTGACCCATACTTAAATTAGAACCATCCTGTGATATTAACGAGCTTAAACCTATAAAACATTTGATATTATCCATTACATTTCCAAATGTTACATACCTGAACTTAAGTTATTTACAACGCTTTTTAAACTAACGTCATCTAAAGCATTCCAAAGAGTTTCGTCACTAAAGTCATCAAATGGATCTAGATTACTTCTGATAGTTCCCGAAAATAAGACGGGATCTTGAGGAATAATTGACAGTTTTGTTCTTAAATCATGTAAACCAATTTTTGTAATATCAATTTCGTCAATTATTATTGAACCTTCAATATTAGTTAACTGAAATAATGCGGAAATCATCGATGATTTTCCAGCCCCAGTTCTACCTACTATACCAATTTTTTGACAAGGTTCAACAACAAAATTTAATTTTTTTAAAATATAAGGCTCATTTTGTGAATACTTAAGGCAGACATTATTAAATTCAATCCGCCCTTTGCTTGGCCACGATGAGGATGGTCTGGTACTTGGTGAACTTTCAAGATTACGTTCTTTTTCAATTGAATTGTATTCTAGTATACGTTCTACAGACACCATGCAGTTCTCTACTTCAGTCAATTGTCTTATTCCCCATGCCAAAACTGCGGCAAATTGTATACCTTGTGAAATTATTAATACAACATTTCCACCATAAGTTTCTTAAAAAGAGCAATTAGTATTTCATTTAAAAAATATTATTTGGTACCTTTGTTAAACATATAAAATAAGATCGTGATGCTAACATAACAAAAAGAAATTAGATCCATAGAGTAACCAAAAGCTCTGGATAAAGAATGTGACATATACTTTGCAGTTGTATGAGTATCAAGGTGTTCATTGAATTCTTCAGTCAGCTTATCTTGTATATTGAAAACTTTAATAGTAGACAAACCTTGTAATGTAGCTTGCACATAACTATACAAGGGACTACGGACTAACATAATTATGTATTTATGAATCGTTTGAGATATCTCAGCGGCTTACCAATACTTTCGATCCTTAATACACTTAAATTAGGTGTTAGGTAAAATCTTCGAACAGTAAAAAGTATAGTAGCAGCGATCACAGTAACTATCAAAAACCACGGATTTACAATGCAAATAACTCCTACAAGACCACTCAGAGACAACATGGACATTACTGATATAAGAGAAAACTGTGGTAGTAATTCATCCATCGAATGCATATCTTTTGAAAACCGGTTGAGAATCCTTCCGGATGTATTTAATTGGAAGAACCGTAACGTAGAACGTAATATGTTAGAAAACATTGAATTGTGTAGTGATTTGGAAGCTTGCATTGTGAGATTTACAAACGATATTAACCGCAAAAGTGATAAAATAATTGTAGTAGCTGCAATTGCGCAATAGGTATGGATATAAAAATTCCTTTCTATGTTTTCATTCTCCGAATGAAAGCGTTGTTCTGTATTAGCCCTAAATTAAAAAAGTTGTTAATCATATGCAAATTTTTATTAAATAAGCTTACCAATGTGCGAGAAAATAAAATGACCCACTGATAGAGATTTGTGCAAATACAAATGAAGCAACCATAAACATAATAAGAAGGTAGTTTTTAGATGCAAGTATGTATTGTTTGTATGTAGAAAAGGCAATAAGGCCAACATTACGTTTTTCTTCAAATTTTTCGGGCACTCTTAATTCAAGCTTATCTTTGGTTTTTGAGATGCCCTCTAGATTATCAATTGAATCCATTTCTTTATGATCTAAATATTTAGCATAATCAAATCCGGAGTTCTCTAAATCAGATACGGACCCTTGGAGTTGAATTGATCCATTTTCTAATGCAATAATATAATCAACGTGTTTTAAATACTGAATTTGGTGTGTAATTAAAATTACAGTTTTATCTTTTAAAAAAGATTGGATGCAATTTTGAAAGATATCTTTACAAACTACAGTGTCAACAGCTGATAGAGGATCGTCCAATAAATAAATATCTGCTTCTCGGTATACGGCACGTGCCAAATTTATTCTCGCTTTCTGACCACCACTTAATAATGCTCCTCTTTCACCTATTATAGTGTTATCTCCATAGGGAAGCAGTGCGAAATCTTTTTCTAGTGCACAACACTTAATAACGTTTTGATAGCGCTCTTCATCCATTTCACTGCCAAATAAAATGTTCTGACGTACACTTGAGGAAAATATCCATGTCTCTTGTGAAGCACAACTCAAAGTACCATGGACACTTAAACTACCTTGAGTTAATGGCAATTCTCCCTGTAATATTTGAAAGACACTAGTTTTTCCACATCCCACAGTTCCAATTATAGCGATCAACGAACCTTTTTTGATTTCAAAATTTAAATTCGTAAGCGTATCTTGATTTGCACCTTTTTCCCATTTTGCGTACCCATTAGTGATTGATACTGCGTATTTATTGTTAGTTGGTTGGGCGCATAACTGTGTTTCTTCAATTTGTAGAAATTTATCTATCCGTTCTAAGGAAACTCTGGCTTCTGCAAATGTCAATATACTGTTAGGTAAAAAACTGGTTAACGAAACGCCAACTATAAAAGATAAAGCCATAGTTACGAATACTGCTTTAGTATTGAATTCATTATTTAAGAGCACCGATGAAGCTGTTGTCATAAAAACTGATATAACCATAATCGAATCAAAAAACGTAAACATTCCTTTTATATACGCTGATTTCGTTATAGAGTCAATTTCCAATTTTCTATATTTTGAAATAATATTCGCAAATGGCATTTCCCAAGCATACATTTTTATTACGTTTATGCCTTGAATTAATTCATTTGTTACGCGTATTCTTTCGTCTCTTCTTATACATACTTTTGAACGATGGGTAGCTAATGTCCTTCCTAATATCACTGTAAAAAATATAATTAAAATCGTACACAACATTTACAAAAGTCTTACCATAAATTGGTACGAACATAACTAAAAATCCAATTCCGAAAATTGATGATAAACCTACCTCATGAAGCATCAAGCCTAATATTAAAATCACTTGTAATGGTGCAATCCATAAATAATGAAATAAAAAAGAAATCCGTTCAAAGGCGTGTACATCGGTGGATAATAAATTAATAATGTGACCAGGAGTTGTTACATTAAGAGTTGATTTATTAATTTTAAAAAGTTTTTGATATATCAGGCAACTAAAAACTGCTTTTATTCTTAAACCTAAATCATTTCCCGCTAAGTAATATGGTTCGGAAATAATAGCGTCTAGAAAAGACAAACCAATAATGGTTAAAAAATAATAATTTAAGTTATTGGCACTATCACTGTCAGTTTCGAGTTCTGAGTATGATTTTATTAATTTACCAAGCATAATAGCTCTAGTAGGTCTGGAAAAAATAAGGCTTGATTATTACAAACTTATTTTACAGAAACAAACGTACCTAATAATAAGTTCGGCAGTGGCAAGTAATAATCCAATAAAAATAAAACTAACACCAAACATTTTTTTTAATACTCTTAATAGCGATGGTTTTCTCTTGGTTTTAGCCGCATCTTCCAGTTCCATATTCCATAGATGTTGCCCTTGTTTGCCCAATATTGAAGACCTATGCTTAGAGAATGTGCTGTATATATCATCTTCATTTAATTCCTTTTTACGACCACGAACAAATATTGGAAGTGTGTAACTGAAATAATAACAAAAATATCAAAAATGTATACTATAAAGAAGCAATACTTGTACTGCATTTTCACTTATTTTAAGTTTGTGTATGTCTGTTAGCTTTTAAATCGTAAATAAACAATTACAGATAATCTGCAGAATGAAATATGTAATTATATTTTCACATTCCAGTGAACATAGTATAGCTAGATGACCTCTTAGATATCTTGACAAAAATGTAAATACTACACTTCAAGTTAGTTATTGTGGCATACCCATAGGCGTTAATTGACAATAAAATCTCGCTTTTTTGGTATATTTGGAATACATAAGTAAGCGATAATTCCGCACATACAGGGTACCTCAGACAAAATACGAAGGATAGGCAGCAAATACAAGATACGCACTCACTTCAAATCGACAAGAACCTTCCAAGAATTGTAAATTGTGTATACACTACGTAGGAGAGAGCAGTATACCACTCAAAGTGAGAACTCAGGAACATAAGGACATCCGCAAAGGCGAAACAGAAAGACCAATTATCGCCGAACATGTCTGGAATGAATACCACCGCATCCAATGGGATAACATAGAGATAGTGTCAAAAAGACGAGAATGCGACTCGCAGGAAAGTCAAGGAAGCCACATACATCACACTCGCAGAAAATCCAATAATCCAAGCTCGTGTAGAAATGAAAACCATTTGGATCCCAGTAATGCGCAAAGATCTTAAACGCAATACACCTGCGCAACAGGTTACGGCGCAACATGCGCAATAAACCAGTGCGCAACTACGAAAAATTATTTATATATATATATATAATAGAAGTTAATAACGCTGTATAAGTTTAACGTAATTTTTTAGTATAACAGGGATGCAGCCTAAATTAAATTGACCACTATTTATACATCAATTTGAAAGCTGAAATATTTATTCCTTCTTCAGTCAAAACTAAAATGATAAATACAATACTAAATAAATATAACATTATTGCTTACTGTATGTTAGATTATAATGAGATTGGCAAACACAAAAATTAAATATCATTGAAATGTAATATAATTATGACAACTAAAACTGTAACTATAACGATTAACAACAAGGAATACGTATAAAATTTTTGTTAACAATGCAATCTGTTGTTAATTGTTAAAATATTTGAATATATAACACTTAAATTTTGAGTATCAGTTTTTTGTTTAATGTGTTAGGTTCTCTATTAATATAAAGCATTTCTAAAATAAACGTTTGAAATAATTATTTTCTGTGGTTAAAATTTTTACTTCATTAAAATTTGGTTTACGACTAGTTTCTAAGAATGTATCGTTAATGCACATGATTCTTTTTATTTTAATATCACTTTTATGGGAAGTAATTCTATTTTGAGGTTTCTTTGAGTTTGTCCTACGTATTGTTTATTGCAATTATAACATGAAATTTTGTATACGACATGATTTATTTAAAGTTTTGTTTTATCTTTCATTTTGAAAATAAACTATTGATTGTTTTAGTTGATTTGTTAGCAATAATGATATTTCTTTCTTGTTTTAAAATATTAACGATTCTAGGTGTTAAATGTTTTATGTAAGGTAATGATCTAAAAATCTTTTGATTATTCTCGTTGTCATTAGAAAGGTTATTAATTGATGAATTATTTATTTGTAGTTAAATTTTGATCATGACCAAATTTGGTATTGAATTAAAATTAGATATAATAATTAATAATTTATTTTAAGATATTATTTAAGTAAAAGTTGAAATAAATTTTTGTATTTAATTTTGGTTTGTAAATTTAAAAATTCTGATGAGTTATTTAAATGAAAACTAAAATTAATTTTATTTTTCTGATGTTCAGAATAATAATTTAAATATTTAATTGTTGGTTTAATATACAATTCAAAATTATATTTATTATTCAATTTTTATATTTTGTATTAAAAAAAATTGTTAGTATTATTTTAGTAATTTAAAGTATGATTAATTTCAAAAATTTTAATTACATAATCATTTTCAATAAATATATTCTTCATTTTTGTTTTGCCAATTTGATGTTAAAATTAGACCATGATTTTAGCAGTTTTGAAGTTCTAAACCATATGTACTGGATATTTTTGATAAAACCCCATATTTAAATTGAAAACAAAAAATAGAAGAATATTTTATTGAATGTAGAAGATATGACATTTTTCCGAAACATATTTATAATCAAACTAAAGGAATTCATAAACTTTTTCAATTTAATGAAGGAATTAGACAAATAGTACATAATTTTTGTATCAAGTTAAACACTAATATATTAAATTTAGAAATTAAAGTTACTATAAGTAATATTAAGAAATTGGAAAATGAATTGAACCAATTATCAACTGAAATTAATGAAATTACCTCAATACATTTGAATGAATTTATATCAAGGCAAAAATTAACTTTAATAAAAATTTTTGAAATAAAAAATATAAATTTAAAGAAAATTGACGAACTCAAAACTATTTTCAAATATAAATTAAAATACGACGAAAATTGGTTTAAAAATCTTACTAACATAACTTTTCCTAAAGAAGTTATTAATTTACTGTCATTGCAAAATTTAATTTACCTATAAATAAGTTTGACATATCAGTTGATAATCTACTGGCAGACATAGAATTTTCAATTAATCACATAAATGATGATCATAAAAGAATATTTATAGATCACAAATTACAAATATTTTAACAAATTTTTACATAAAGATAATAATAAACATTCCCAACTTAACTCATATTTTAAATTAACTAAAGCATTTTTAAGAAATCACCCTGAAATAATTATTGTTAAAGCTGACAAAGGAAATGTTACTGTTGAATGTACAAAAATGATTACATATCACTTTCAAATGAACATCTATGTAATAACATTTATTATAAAAAATACTTAGAGATCCGACCTCAACTTGCAAAAATAAATGCAACTTGTTAGTTTCAAAATTTAAACAAAATAATTTATTAACTCTTGAGATTTGTAAAGATTTGACTATTTATAATTCTGTTTCTCCTAAATTCTATTCTCTTCCTAAAATTCATAAATCAACATTAACTATAAGACCTATTATTTCATCAATTAATTGTCTAACAGTAAATTATCTAATTATGTTTCAAAGTATTAACTAATGCTTATAATAAAACTAATAATTATTTTGTTTCAGATTCTTTTGAGTTTGCTTCATTTATTAATAATTTTCAACTTCGATAATCATGTTGTTACCTTGACGTTATTTCTATTCACAAATATTCCTTTAGATTTAGTTATTAATTCGATAGAAAACATTGGGAAATTATAAAAATCACATACGTTACTTAAATTAGAATTCTTTAATTTAGTTAAATTTATTTTTAATAGTAACTATTTTCTTTCAATAATGAATTTTACTTAAAATTTTGAACAATGGGTTCTAAAATTTCTCCAATTTTATCTCAATATATGGATGATTTAATTGATGATTCTATAACTAAAATTATTCAATTTACCTTTTTAAAAAATATGTGGATGACATTATAACTGCAATTCCACAAGGAACTCAAACCAACTTTTAAATGTTTTAATAGTTACAGCCCTTATAAATATATATATATATATATATATATATATATATATATATATATATATATATATATATATATATATATATATATAGGGTCCGGCAACAAGAGCGCCTTCTTCTATCTCTTACGTTTTATATAAGCTAGATTAATAAAATTTGGAATGCAGTTATAGTTTAGTTATGTGCATATTTTAAAATTATTCACGCGAATACAGGTTGTTTATTTAAAGAGGACCACATTATTATAAAAAAATTTAAATGGAACACCCTGTATATTATTACTTTTTTGAATTCTACACATTGTTCCTAACAAATTCGCTATCTAATTTATATGAGAATAAGTACACAGATAGAGCTTCCTTTTAATGTGAAGAAAATGACATAATTGCATACAGGGTGCTTATAATTGACTTGCGAATCAACCATTATTCGAACTAGTAAAAGTGTACTTTTCCAAATAAAACACCCTGTATATTATTTCATTTTTGGTTTCTACATATTAACCCTTATCAGTTCACCATACAACTCCCTATCCCTAAATATAGCCGTTTCCGAATTATTTTTAATTTTTCAAAATGTATAAGATTATTGAGACATTTGTAAATCTATGGCCTCGTATAGATAAAAAAGAACATCATAAAACAATTGTATTATACATTAAAAAACGCAGCAGAAACATATATTATAATAGAAGACTAATTACAATTTTAGTACTGGAGGTATTGCATGTTAACAAGAATTTGACAAATATTTACTTCAATTTCAAGTAAAATTCTAAAATCAAGTGTGCTTCTTATAAAAATTGAATGTTTGAGGTAAATAAATAAAACTGTAGTTAACCATTTACGAGTGTTATTGTTAGTAATCAAGATTTTTATAAAATGAATTTTACACAAAATGAGTCAGTTGATATGATATTCGTGTTGGGTGCTGCAGAAAGAAACTGTTTAGTGGTCAGCAGAATTTATGCTGAAAGATATGCAGATACAAGACATCCAAACGCAAGATCGTTTCAGAAAGTTATGAGTAGATTTATTGCAACTTCATGTGCCAATTACTCCAAACATGAGCGTGTTAAACCTTCTAGAAATGAAGATAGTGCATTGAGGGTTCTTCTCGCCATCGAAGAGGATCATCACAGAAGCCAAAAGGACATAAGTGAAATAGTTGGTATAAGTGAGCGATCTTTTAAAGAAGAATCGCAACATCCCTATTATATTCAGTTACACCAAGAATTGAGCGATGCAGACTTCGATCATCGAGTAAGATTTTGTAACTGAGCCAGAAAACTCAAAACCCAAATTTTTTTTTATAATATTTTATGGACAAACGAATCAACATTTCATAAGAATGGATTTGTTAATACACATAATTTTCATTATTATTCCTCAGAAAACCCACATTTATTAAGACAAGTTGATAATCAACATAAGTGGTCTTTAAGTGTTTGGGGTGCCATCGTTGGGGATTATGTCATCGGTCCATTCTTTTTTGATGGACACTTGAATGGTGAGAGGTACCTTCACTTTTTGCGTAACGATTTACCGGGCTTATTAGAAAATATTACTCTTGATATTAGAGCCACAATGCGGTATCAACATGATGGCGCTCCTGCTCACTACTCTGCAGATCTAGGAGATTATCTCAATAGAGTCTTTCCAAATAAATGGATTGGGCGAAATGGACCTGTGAGGTGGCCAGCTAGGTCCTCTGATCTGACAAGAATAGATTTCTTTTTATGGGGATGGTTGCGTTTTTAATTTGCAATACAATTGTTTTCCACTGTTTTTTTTATATTTATAGGAGGCCATGGATTTAAAAAATGTTCCAATAATCATATACATTTTGAAAAATTGAAAATAATTCGGAAACGGCTACATTTAGGGATAGAATTATATCGAATTGATAAGGGCTAATATGTAGAAACCAAAACGGAATAATATACAGGGTGTTCTATTTGAAAAAGTAAACTTTTACTAGTTGGAGTAATGTCTGATTGGCAGGTCAATTGTAAACACCCTGTATGCAATTATGACATTTTCTTTGCATTATAAGAAAGCTCTATCTGCGTACTTGTTCTGAATTAGATAACTTTTGTTTTCAACGGTTAAGGAGGTACATTTTCAAAGCTATCTCTGTAATTTCAATTTTTTTAAATAAAAATCGACATAACTCAAAAACGGCTATATTTAGGGATAGGGAAATATATTGCGAATTTGTTAGGAACAATGTGTAAAATTTTTTTTATTATAGTTTGGTCATCTTTAAATAAACAACCTGTATACACGTGAATAATTTTAAAATATGCACACAACTAAACTATAACCCTATCCCAAATTTTATTAATCTAGCGACAAAAATTATCATAAACGCTTTTCCGAAAATGCTTCCTAACCGAGATACAGGTTCATTAAGAAATAATTTTTGTAAGATTTTTTTAAGATTCATCAAAAACTACAAAAGATATTACACTGAGATTTGGTACACCTAAATGTCTAATTAAGTACAATTAATCAGATGAGTTTGAGTCAACTGGCTCCATCCAGTGGCGTAGAATATGTTAAGTTAAACACTTTCAGTAAAAAAAAAAACGCACGTCCCTGCTTTTTTTGAAGAAACATTTTTTTGTTAAATTCAACATTTAATTCTGCAAATAGAACCATCTTAGTATTTTTTCGATTCGGTCACCGTTTTTGAAATATTTTGAATTAACATAAACGACTACATTATTCAGTAATAACCGAATTAAATGAATCAGAGATTGCTTTGCATTTGACAGTTACGTATCTTATGTTTGCTAAAATAGTTGCATTTATGAGTGTTTTGTAATTCATTGTTTGTGTCTAATTACTGTGAAGAAATGAATTATTCCAAACGAGAACTGGTCGATATGCATTTATGTTATGGTAATACTAATTGCAGTGCTCGTGCAGCTGCTCGACTTTACGAACAAAGATTTCCAAATAGAAGACATCCACATCATACTACGTTTAGACAACATTTAATTCTGCGAATAAAATCATACTTAGTATTTTGTCGATTCGGCACCCAGTTTTCGAAATATTTTGCATTAACATAAACGACCACATTATTCAATAAAAATCAAAATTTGTTTTATTTTACAAAAAAATAACGCAGTTAACTATTAGGTGCATTATTAAAGATACATTGAAGGAATCAAAAACAAAATAATGATTATTTTTATACAGATTGTTCAAAATGTCCTCCTTCCTTTTGAATGCAAGCTTGTATTCTTCTTAGCAAATGAAACCTAACACGCTGTGGCATAGCCCTAATCACATCGCGTGCCATCTGTATGCGATTCCAAAGTTGCTCTCGATTATCATTTTGAATAGAATAGACACGAGTTTTCAGATACCCCCACACAAAAAAATCCAATGGGTTTAATAAATCCGGCGATCGTGTCGGCCACGGTACTTCACTTCCTCGTCCAATCCAGCGTCCAGGGAACCATGCATTTAAAAATTCTCTGACGTTTCGTGTAGAATGTGGTGGTGCACCATCATGCATGAAATACATGTTCATTCTAACATCTAAGGGTACGTCGTTAAACAATTCTGGCAAATTTTCTCTCAAAAAATTTAAATAGAATTCGCCACTAAGTCTTTGAGGAAAACGGATAGGTCCGATTAGGTGATCGTCTAGTATACCTATCCAAATATTTTCGCTAAATCTATGTTGGTGAGCTGTAACTACAGTTGGATGCTGATTTTCATCTAACCATTTGTGGGGAATTATGCAAGTTTATTATTCCATTTCGGAAAAAAAATACACTCATCAGTGGTCAATAAGTTTCTAACAAATTGTACATCTTCAGCATTTTTATTTAAAAACCACTCGCAAAAATTCATTCGACGAGGATGGTCAGCAGGCAATAATTCATGCACTTTTTGTAGGTGAAAGGGATGTAAATTTTGTTCTCGTAAAACTTTCCAATACTTGCTATGCGACACACTAAATTCTAAACCTAACTCACGCGTACTTATTGAATTTTCATAAACTCTATCTAAAATTTGTTCCTCAATTTCAACTGGTACATGAGCATTTCGTCCGGAATTTTTCTTTCCTTTTAAACTTCCATACTCTAACAAGTTACGATGAATCTATCAAAAAAATATTTCTTCAAAAAAACCAGGGGTGTGCGTTTTTTTTTACTTAAACTGATTAATTGAAAATATTCTACGCCACTGGATGGAGTCAGTTGACTCAAATTCACCTGATTAATTGTATTTAATTAAGCATTTAGTTGTACCAAATCTCAGTGTAATATCTTTTGTAGTTTTTGAGGAATCTTAAAAAAACCTTAAAACCTTAAAAAAAAGCATTTTCGGAAAAGCGTTTATGATCATTTTTGTCTTATTTTGAATCATAGAATCTCCAGTTTTCGTTTGTCGGTGATTTTAAAATACACCCAGTGGCCCAGCGGTAAAGGTGCCAGACTTATAAGTAAAAGATACCAAGTTCATATCTGAGAGTAGTCAAGTGCGAAAACAGTCCTTTTCAGGACTAATCCTCATGACAGAAGCAGAGTCCGCTTCCGAAACGTCGCGCTATAAAAGCAAAAACTGTGGAAATAGACGGATCAACTCAACTAATATGAAACCACAGTTACAAATCACTTATAATACAGAATTACTTACTTGTATGCTCTCTACTCATATATGTATGTAGCTTGTATATGTCTGCGTAGGATCCCGTAAATCGTATTTTCACGAAAAAACAAGGGATTTCGCGTAAACGGCAGTTGCTTTACGCGTTCTAACTGATTCGTACAAGCCTAATCTAGTCTTTTTACGAAAACACGAATTGAATCTCGAGTTTTCTTGAACTAGCGGGACTAGTTTAGTAGAATGGCAAAAATACGTTAAAACAATAAGACGCGTGAAGGATTGTCGGGTTGGAGGGCAGTGTGAGACGCATCACTCTCATATGACAGAACCAAACTCATTGTTAAAAATGATCAATAGCAATAGCATGTATAAGAACAAAGGAAAAAAAATTAAAACCTATGAGTATCCGACGCAAATTACTTACAAGTGTCAGAATGCTGTTGATCTATTTTGTGACAAGTGAAGCCAATTTAGACCGCTACTAAAGATATCCTTACTGTAACCACTTTCTAACTAAAAATAATTAAACAATTAGAATAAACCAATATTCGTTGTTACTAAAAACTCATACATCTGGAAATTTCAAGTAGGATAAGTATACCAGTCTTTGCCAGTGGTCCAGTGAATGCCAGTTAAATTAGAAACTCCCGCCCATAGTCTTGTGTTCATTCTATTTTGCCTCTCGTCGACAAAACTAACAAATTACTCTATTCTACCCTCACAATTGCTATCCGAATTTAGTTTTGTGACAACAGTGGCACATAAAACATCGAAAATTTAAGAAGGTAAGAGATCCATCAATAAGTTATCTGTTATAAAATAATGACGAATTTAAATCTATCATAGTCTTAAAAATTATTATTAAATACATAAATAAAAAGTTTACCTTGAGTAGGATTTGAACCTACGACCTGTACTTTGCTACAGTACCGCGCTAACCAACTGCGCCATCAAGGTTCAAGCCCCAATCGATGTAAACTTTGTCTTTATGTATGTAGAACTGATGTAAATTCTAAATATAATGAGATTACAATCAAATTACTTATATTAATGGAATGTGAGCCTGCAATATCGCAAGAATTCGCACATACCAAAGCAACTTGACTAATATTAAATTATTATAAGTTTTTGTTATGAACGAATAAGTTCAAAGGTAAATATGTAATTAAAAATTATTATTAATTTTATTAAATACATAAATAAAAAGTTTACCTCGAGTAGGATTTGAACCTACGACCTGTACTTTACTAGAGTACCGAGCTAACCAACTGCGCCATCAAGGTTCAAGCCCCATAATTAATATCATAATCTTATTTGATATTTAATTTTTTCAATATGTAATTACTTCTTATGACGTGGTAGGGTCCCAGCTTTAATTAGGAAGTTATATTTTAAGGTCTGCTGACTCAGAATGTGATGTGACAAACACTGGAACCATCTTTTTCCGTGTTCACCAGTATTTGCCACTAAGTGGAATTCACTGGTGCCTGAAATGTTCTAGTGTTTGACAGTACACGGAGTTAGATTCATTTGTAAATGTAAACACTGCGCATACATTTTTTTCACAAATGTCAATAAGAAAACCTAAGTTTCAATACAACACCAAGAATATGGAGGAGGCAGTGAAATAGCATGAAGGCATTTCAGGCTAGCCATCAGTTTAAGGTTCTTCGAAGTGCACTTCGTATAAGCGGCAAGTCTAGCCTTGAACCAAAGTAAGTTTGTAATGAAAAAATAAACTGTCAAAATGTACGTTATAAAATTGTTCAAACCCTTACAATAAGCGACCGATTTAGAGATTTGATGTTAGAAATAAATTTAGTATATTCGGAATGGGTCCCTCGTTTACCCTGGGAGATGGGAATGAATTAATGCTCGCCACCTGGATAAAAGAGTTAGCTTTGCGCGACTTTCCTAACTTCAGTAGAACAAATCGTCGAAGAGATGAACTTACGTAACAAATTTGTCGAGGGGCGTCCCAGTAGGAAATGGCTTAAATTTTTTCTGCAAAGGCATAAAGATATTTCAGAGAGAACGATCGAGAAGTTAAAAAGAAATAGGGCTGCTGTTACACCAGAAGCCATTAAAAGTTGGTTCAATGAAGTTCGTACCTATTTGGAGAAGTTTGCGGTAATGATAAAGTGAACATTACAGTTTTGATAGGAACTTCGGCTGCTGGTGACATTACTCCATCGCTGGTAGTATATTTTGGTAAACGCCTGCCGAAAGGCGTTGTCGAAGTCGCGTCTGATGGATAGGCTTTAACCAAATCAGATAATGGATTGATAACGGGTGAAGTGTTTTACGAATACATAGTAAACGTTTTCTTCCCTTGGCTACAAACGAAAGACATCCCTCGTCCTGTTATCCTTTTCTTAGATGGCTACCGTTCGGATTTAACCTATGATATATCCAAATTGTGCTACTCACATTATACAATCTCTCACGTATCCGTATTTGGCCTTCTTAAGAAGAAGTGGGCACAAGAAGTTCATCGATGGAAAATAGAACATAATGCAGTTTCCATAAACAAACTTCAATTACCAACGGTTATAAATAAGATTCTAGAATTTGATTTACAAAAAAAAAGTTATTATTAAAGGGTTCAGAAAGTGTGGGCTATACCCATTTGACGAAGAAGCAGTTGATTTTTCAAAGTGTGGATCAACTACTTCTTTCAAAGGTACATACCGAGGTACAGACACAACACAAAAATAAAGAATTAAATATTATTAGCGATAATCAAGCATTGTACAATTTATGGTACAATAGCAAGAACATTGGTGATGATAGAGATAAACAGAATGTATCAAAAATAGCGACGTCTTCCTGTGTTTCGAGCACCTGCGTAGATGCATCTTCTTCCACTTTTTCGGATAGACCAATATTGTCGCCTGTTCCAAATGGTGAGACAACACCTACTAAGCTAGCAAAGCTGTTGTCGCCATCAACAGAAGGTCAAAATGTTCCTACACCGTATAAGAAAAACCTTTACTGGCCTGACGCTCCCAAAAAGGAAACGGGTATAAGGCGTCAGATAAAGTTACCAGCAGTGGTAACATCGGAGAAATGGAAGATATTCCACTGTTATCTGAAGGAGGTGATGATTGGGATGGGATTAGCAGCGATTCAGAAGAGAATGGCAACAACTTGGAACATGAAAATTTTGCTGTAAATAGGTAATAGTAAATTATAATGGTGGTTTTTTCCTGAAATAATTAAAAGAAGCATTGGCGACAAGTTTGAAATTTCAATGGAGAAAAGTGAAATGAATTGGAAATGGCCAGAAAGAGAAAACGTACTAGTTTATGAAAAGAAGGAGATAACAGAAAGAATCAAAATTCCGAGACGAATCAACCGCAGAGGATTTCCATTTTTTCTCTGTAAGTATAGGTATTTTTTGTTATGAACTTTTTCTTAGTTTAAACCGAAGAAA
The DNA here is from genome assembly GCA_036346205.1 of Vesta saturnalis. Lineage (NCBI taxonomy): Eukaryota > Metazoa > Arthropoda > Insecta > Coleoptera > Lampyridae > Vesta > Vesta saturnalis. The sequence continues at coordinate 63,599 of JARFJB010000759.1, forward strand.
AGAATTTATGAATTAAAAACTATTCACAAATAAATTTAGATTTAAAAACTATTACTAATTACTACTAATTTTCGTGTATTACTATTTACACAACTATTAATTAAAACGAATTTTCAACTATTAAAACTGTTTTGCACATCACAATTGCCTACATTTGCCATACATTTTAAAACCAAAATTGTTGTGTAAATAGTAATACATAGTTGAAAATTCGTGATAATTAGTAATAGTTTTCAAATCTAAATTTATTTGTTAATAGTTTTAGTTCATAAATTATTTTAATAACGTTATAAATGTACCAAATTTAAATTCAATCTTTAGAATTTAAATCAAATAGAACTTTATGTTAATCTTAGTTTGGAATATTTTTCAATTATAATTTAACTCTTTTGTAAATTTTGTATATATATATATATATATATATATATATATATATATATATATATATATATATATATATATATATATATATATATATATATAATGTATCCGAATACGACTATTGAGACACCCTGTAATATATATATATATATATATATATATATATATATATATATATATATATATACATACAGTGTCTCAATAGTGCGTATTCGTCGATAATTCCATTAAACCTAGAAGATAAGTTTAAATATGAAAGTTGTCTATTTTTATACGCTGCATAGTATAAAAATAGTTTGGTTTCTACAGGGTGTAATATAAAAGCGGTATAATAAAAGAATTACTTCAAGCTAAATCTTACAGTTTTTGAGATATTTGCAAAGTTAACTAAAAACTACATTTTTATGTAGTAATTCAAGTAGGCGTATCTCAGTTATTTTTAAAGATAAAAAAATAATCTTTGGTATAGAATTTATTCATACATGAGCTTACTTTAATCTATTGTCAAAATTGGATTTCAATATACAGAGTGATCACAAAAATTAATTCAATAACATAAATTTGAAAATGCTATATCTTCATTTTTTAAATGGCACACCCTATATTTTTTTAATGCCTTGTCTTCGTCTATTAATCGGCTTTCATTTCTGTTAAATATGTTCTATACCTATCTCTAATAGTTTCGGAGATATTTAAGTTTGTTACATTTTTTTCGTTGATAACACCGAAGAAGAGTAAAATTAGTCGGTCAAAGCAAGCTATGAATACATAAGAAACTAAAAAACATATTTGTTCAATTTTTTTCGTTGATAACACTGATGAAGAGTAACATTAGTCGGTCAAAGCAAGTTGTGGATACATAAGACTGAAATACATAAATTGTAATTATAATAAATATTGTATGAAACCACCCTTTTTAAGAGATATTTGAGATGTTTTTAAACGATTCATCGTAAAATTAAACAATTTAGTCAAAAGAGCGTAAAACAAAAGATGAACGAAAACAAATGAACAAATCAAACTTGTCAAACTAATATTTGTGTAGTTTTGTATACTTACTTCCTTAATGACTAAATGAATTTTTCGAAAGAAGAACTTGTTAATATGATTTACGTCCTTTGTGAAAGCGAAAAAATTGTATTTTAGCTTATCGAATTTATAAGCAAAAATTTCCAAAAGCACGACACCCGCAAGTTTCAGCATTTGCAAGATTGAAAGAGCGTTTCGAGCAAACAGGCAGTATTCATTACGAAGACAATTTAGAACGAGAAAGAACCGTAATTAACGAAGGTAATGAACATTTAGTTCTTCAATCCGTGATTGAAAATCCTCACGTTTCTTGCCGACAATTGGAATTAGAAGTTGGAGTTTCAAAACATCAGTTAATAGAATTATAAAAATATAAATATCATCCATACCATGTCCAACTTGCACAAGAATTAGACGAGGATGACTTCGTTAATAGATTAAACTTTTGCAATTGGGCCATAAATAAAAATTTAGAAAAACCCAACTATTTTAGCACGATCTTATTTACTGATGAAGCTACTTTCCACAAAAATGGATACGTTAATAGATAGACATAATTTCTATTACGATACTGAGAATTCCAGATTTATAATTCCGGTTGATCATCAACACCGCTGGTCACTTAATGTTTGGGCCAGAATTATTGGGGAAAGAATTATAGTACCATATTTTTTTAAAAACACGGTCAATGGAGATTCATTTTTAAACTTCTTGCGCAACGAATTTGAAACTTTTATTTAAGATTTTACAAACCCTTAGAGAAATGTGGCTGCAATTAGATGGCGCTCCTCCGCATTTTAGCAGAAACGTTACAAATTATTTAAATATCTAGTTTCAAAACAAATGGATTGGAAGAGGAGGACCGATCTCGTGGCCTGCAAGATGGTCTGACTTGACAAAGCTGGACTTTTTTCTTTGGGGTTGGTTTAAAGAAAAAGTCTATCAAACTCCCCCAACGACTGTAGATGATGTGAAGGCAAGAATTAGAGACGTCATTCAAAATATAAATGTTTCCACGTTACGAAAAGTAAATTTGTCGTTTATTCAAAGATTTCATGTTTGCCTGCAACAAAATGGTGGTCACATTTATTATAATTTTAAGTGTTTGTATTTCAGTTAATATGTTTTTTAGTTTCTTAAGTATTCACAGCTTGCTTTGACCGACTAATGTTACTCTTCTTCAGTGTAATCAACGAAAAAAATTGAACAAACTTAAATATCTCCGAAAGATAGGTATAGAACATATTTAACAGAAATGAAAGCCGACTAATAGACGAAGACAAGGCATTACAAAAATATAGGGTGCGCTATTTAAAAAAATGAAGATATAGCATTTTCAAATTTATGTTATTGAATTAATTTTTGTGATCACTCTGTAAATTGAAATCCAATTTTGACGATAGATTAAAGTGAGCTCATGTATGAATAAATTCTACACCAAAGATTATTTTTATCTTTAAAATATCTGAGATACGCCTACTTGAATTACTACATAAAATGTCAGTTTTAGTTAACTTTGCAAATATCTCAAAACTGTAAGATTTAGCTTGTAGTAATTCTTATAAAAAGATGTAAAATTATAAGGAGAATCGAAAAATAAAATAATATAGGGTGTTCTATTTAAAAATCAAAAGTTCTATATTGTACCGCTTTTATATTACACCCTGTAGAAACCAAACTTGTAAGTTGTAAGTTTAATGGCTAAAGCTATCGACCGAATACGCACTATTGGGACACCTATATTCTTATGTAAGTTTATTACTGGTAAGAGATTATCATAACTAACTAAATGCCTTGTCGTTCGGTGTAATTATTATATCTGGTTTTTGCTGTATACACGATTTAAAGATTCAACATTTATCTACTGTTTTGATCATAACTACTATTCATGATATTATTATGTGTTGCAAACACATTATGGGAATATCTGGTCCTATGTGTACTGAGAACTACGTATACCTTTGGATATACTTTTACTGCCTTCAATTTCACTAAATAACTAAATTTAATATTTTTTCTTAAACTAAAATTGGAATATTCCCCTATTCTAAAAGAAAAAAAACAACAAAAATCCGTTGTTGCACTTGAGCTCGAGATTTATTGAATATGATTTAACAAATGCAAATGCCATTATGTTCATAAATCCTCGTATCGTGCTTATATTCTGTTAATAACTGGTGTATTTATATAAAATCTCTTACAAAAAACAAAAAATAAGTCTGCTATTATTAATGCATTAACAAGTTCAGTGCGCATGACGCGAACTCGCGTCATGCGCACTGAACAACAACTGATGACTCGATTTCGTGTCATTGTAGCACGTAAACGTAAAACGAATTCAGTGGGTCAGCCGCTGCTTTAGGAGGTTGTTGTGTTGTGAGCCTCTGCAGTACGTATCGGGAAAGTATAATTTGGCGGCAGTTTGAGTTCGCGATGAATTTCGACGGTGCTGGTCCATCCCGCGCAAAAAGACTGAAAAAAAAATGAAAAGAAATTTGTATATGAACCATATCTTACCGAGAGTGAATTGGAAAGGCTTTTATTAGAATCTGACGATGATTTAGTAGATCCGGATTATACGGATTCAGAATTCGATGAAGAAAGTGACTCAGATGTCGATCAACTTGGTGTGTCTGGGAGAGATACAGATTTGAATACCACTCCCTTGCCAACCCGTGTTAAAACAAATCAACGTGCAACAATAAGCTCCGATAAGCCTGTAACATGGACCCAAACGCCTAGCAAGTGTATGGTACCATTTACTGGGAAACAGGAGCTAAAAACACTGCCCGATGGTTAGTATGAAAAGTTACTTTTTTTGCTTATAGGTGCTATAAAAGAAACGTTTTCTTATAGGTAATAGGCCAATAGATTACTTCAATTTATTGGCTGACGACAGATTTTTTGAACTTATTGTTCAAGAAACCAATCGCTATGCAGTTGAGCTAATCCTGTCAGAAAATTTAGGCGATGCGTCTAGAATAACAAGTTGGCGTGATACTACGGTGCCTGAAATGCGTCGCTTTTTTGGGCTGTTCCTACATATGGGAACAATACAGCTGAGTCGGATACAAGACTACTGGAAGAGACACAGGTTTTTCAATATTCCTTTGTTTTCGACGCACATGAGTAGAGACCGGTTTATGATTATACTGCGATGTTTACGCTTTGCGGGAAATCCAAAACCAGGCGACCCGAAAAGATAGACTTTTCAAGATTCGATCTTTGATCGATTATTTCAATAATAAAATGAAGTCTGCCTATTCTCCAGGCCAAAATCTGTCTTTGGATGAGTCCATGATCCTATGGCGCGGAAGGTTAATGTTCAGGCAATACATAACAAATAAGAGACACAAGTACGGTATCAAACTATACACTTTGACCGAACCAGATGGAACGATACTGAAGTTTGCAGTATATACCGGTATTATGGATGATTTCGGAGGTAAAGGACATGCCGCCAATGTAGTGCTCCATCTAATGGAAGAAAAGTTAGATGTTGGACACTCTTTGTTCATGGATAATTTCTACAATAGTTATCATTTAGCGCATACATTATTGAACAGAGGGACATATTGCACTGGAACGCTACGACTTGACCGGAAAGACAACCCCGTAGAGGTAAAAAATGCAAAACTGAAGGTGCGTGATAATATTGCTCGCTACTCCAATAATGTAATGGTAGGAAAGTGGCGCGACAAGCGAGAAGTGTCGTATATTTCTACTGAATTTTCTCACAATTTGGTTCAATGCAGAAATAAAAGGGGGCAAGAGAAGTCGAATTTCCTTATACGACTTCAGAGTGCAAGTGATCGAGGAACTTGTGCCACCAAAGGATGAGGTACCATCACCTAGACCCATTCAAATGCAACAACACGTGTCAGAAAAAAATCCAATTCCACCGAATGCCCAGAGCCCGACCCCGCAGAAGATGACAGACATGCTACAAAAAAAAAGACCAGAAAAGACACAATTTATTTTTGCCCTGCATGTCCGTAAAAACCAGCATTGTGTTTAGATGGTACCTGTTTTTTAGAGTTTCATCAGAGTTTATAACTTTATGTTACTCCATGGGTACTCCATGAAAGTGAAAGAATGTTTAATTTTTATATTTCTTTAGTTTTATTTTCTCTTTTTTCTTGTTTTTTGTAGATTTGTAAGCCAAAGAAAGATTTTTTATTTGCATATAATATTTGTGTTATGTTTTGAAGACCATAAATTATTTTGTTTTGAAACAACATCACACATGACGCGAAAGTGCGTCATCAGCATTATATTGAAATATTCACTGCGTAATTCTGCTGACGCGTTTTCGCGTCATGACGTTTTTTTCTATATTTTTCACATTTTTTGACAAAAAGCACTTCTTGGTAGTATGTCGTAACTGTAAAAAAGCATCTGGGCAAAAATCAAACCTTAGCCACTAGGGGTCGCAACTCACATGACGTCAGCAGTGAACGTGTTAAGTAATTTTATAATTTAAAATTATAAAATATTCTATACTGAGAGGCCTATAAAAATTTCTATTTTTACTATGAATGCACCGTTATCTATACGATATGGCTAGAAGCAATACACATACTATGCTACTACAATTATTATATCTATTTTATTGGGTGTTATTTCACTTTTTAGTGACGATCAGCGACTAGATTTTTAATGGATTAAGTATACGATTTATATCCAAAAGATACGTATTTATTTAGAACCATGGACACATAGGAATTAAAGCTTTCATTTTCGTATTATAATGGGAAACTTCATTATTATTATTATTTTAAATCTAGGATATATTTTATCAATAGTGTTTTCCAAATACAGATAAAAATACCAAACTGCAAAATACACATCTTAAAAACTAACTCAATTTATCAATACTTAATGGCATTATCTAGAGCATTAGTTGTCGCAATTAAATGTGTAGGGAGCGGACCGCGAAAATCTTATTATTGTAATAAACGTTTGTCAAATCGCCATTGTTACCGTGATAGAAAAGATAATTAGTGGATTTTTAATATCGTCGTAATTTGCTAATGTTTTCGGAATATTTTATTTAATGTATTTTTATGTAGGAAATGTAGGAATGTATGTAATTGATATTTCAGTAAAGGTTGATCAGAAAAAGGAAACATTTATTAGGGTAGAGAAACAGGTGTTCTGCCGAAACTGGCGTGACGAATTGTTGAAAATTTCTATACGCGCGCTCTTGATGTAAAAATTTCACTAGTTAGTAATTAATTACTAACGGTACACACTGTAATCAAAGACGTCTTCGTTTGGTACTTGGAAACTCGAGATCTAAATGTAGGGTTTGTTACGGACGAATGCATATTTTTAAAATTAAGATGTCGTGCAATAATAATATCAAACTGTTCCAACGTAAATTAATGTTTCTTGCTTTTTTATCACTTTTCAAAGACGGGGGTTGATTTTCGGGAGTAGACATAGTTAGTGGAAACCAGAGGGGAAGGCAGTTGGTGTTGAAATTTTGATTGAGCCGGACGCTTTGATTTGTTTTAATTAGAAACTCCCATTGTAAACAGTTTGTCTTTAAAATATTTTTTGCGTGTACATTTTCTTTTGAATTAGCCAACACTAATTTCTCTTTTCTTTCGGGTGTTAGTTGTAATGTGTTTTTCAAATATTAATCTATAAATCACAGTCACCCTTTTTGAAGTATGTTAACGATTTTTGTCTGTGATCAAGTGTAAGTAGGTATTTTTATATAAATTAAGGCTGGCAGCAAATAATTCTACAGGCCTATATAACCTATTAAAAATCGAGCATTGCCTTGAAATGTATTTTTGGCCGGGCTCATTAAGCTGTACTAT
>JARFJB010000760.1:0-20000 GCA_036346205.1 Vesta saturnalis
AAATCCACGTGATTCCCTTTCTCTGAGAGATTCGTTTCTGTTGATTCTATGATTTGATAAATCGATCAATCGTGAAAGAGGAAATAATGACCTTAAAATAATGTGTCTATATTTGTTAATATATAATAATAAGGATTTGTAATTAAAAAAAATAATCGGAAATTGAACGTTTTGGGACTACCTTTTATAACACATTTAAAATAGGTAGGATTATATAAAGCTCAAACAAGTATTCAAGTTCAACAAACATTATCCAAAACAACTGTTTGGAAAAGATAATATAATAAATGTTAAAATGTCACACAAATAATAGGTTTCGCAACATTGCAAAAATAACGCTTTTTATCCTCATAAATGGTAGCAAAAAGGACACCAAAGTGTACTTATGTTATATTTTTGTTGCTACACATTTTTTGCATTCAGTTTACTCGTGCATGTAGTCGTTAATGGTATGTGTTAAGATTTTAATGCCTGTAATAGACTTTTCTGCTAATTAATTTCATTAGGCTTTAAAATTATGAATTATTTTTGAGTATTAAAGTATCAGTATAAAAGTAAAAAAATTGTTATTTTTGAAATCATGTATTCCATTTAGTACATATGACATTTACCTATGTTAATTTATAGGAGTATTGCAGAATACAAGATTGAATTTAATTTAAAATTGCAGGTATTTGTTAATCTCTCCGTTATTCTGGTTTCTTATGACAAATGCCTTTGTATTTGGCCATGTTTACCGTCCACAAGCACCGCAACGCGTTAAACTTCTATTCATTTTTACCTTCCAATCTACATATGACGGCTATAGAATCGACTTCCTTTCATTATCTGTAAATCGCCTTCTAGCTCATTTTACAACGTGTCTGTGTCTGTGTCTGTGTCTGTGTCTGTGTCTGTGTCTGTGTCTGTGTCTGTGTCTGTGTCTGTGTCTGTGTCTCTGTCTCTGTCTCTGTCTCTGTCTGTGTCTGTGTCTGTGTCTGTCTGTGTCTGTGTCTGTGTCTGTGTCTGTGTCTGTGTCTGTGTCTCTGTCTGTGTCTGTGTTTGTCTGTGTCTGTGTCTGTGTCTGTGTATGTGTCTGTGTCAGTGTCTGTGTCTGTGACTGTGTCTGTCTCTGTGTCTCTGTCTGTGTCTGTGTCTGTGTCTGTCTGTGTCTGTGTCTGTGTCTGTGTCTGTGTCTGTGTCTGTGTCTGTGTCTCTGTCTGTGTCTGTGTTTGTCTGTGTCTGTGTCTGTGTCTGTGTATGTGTCTGTGTCAGTGTCTGTGTCTGTGACTGTCTGTCTCTGTGTCTGTGTATGTGTCTGTGTCTGTGTCTCTGTCTCTGTCTCTGCCTCTGTCTGTGTCTGTGTCTGTGTCTGTCTGTGTCTGTGTCTGTGTCTGTGTCTGTGTCTGTGTCTGTGTCTGTGTCTGTGTCTGTGTCTCTGTCTGTGTCTGTGTATGTGTCTGTGTCAGTGTCTGTGTCTGTGACTGTCTGTCTCTGTGTCTGTGTATGTGTCTGTGTCTGTGTCTCTGTCTCTGTCTCTGCCTCTGTCTGTGTCTGTGTCTGTGTCTGTGTCTGTCTGTGTCTGTGTCTGTGTCTGTGTCTGTGTCTGTGTCTGTGTCTCTGTCTGTGTCTGTGTTTGTCTGTGTCTGTGTCTGTGTCTGTGTATGTGTCTGTGTCAGTGTCTGTGTCTGTGTCTGTGACTGTGTCTGTCTCTGTGTCTGTGTCTGTGTCTGTGTCTGACTGTGTCTGTGTCTGTGTCTGTGTCTGACTGTGTTTGTTTCTGTGTCTGTGTCTGTGTCTGTGTCTGTGTCTGTGTCTGTGTCTGTGTCTGTGTCTGTGTCTGTGTCTGTGTCTGTGTCTGTGTCTGTGTCTGTGTCTGTGTCTGTGTTTGTGTCTGTGTCTGTGTCTGTGTCTGTGCCTGTGTCTGTGTCTGTCTCTGTGTCTGTGACTGTGTATGTTTGTGTGCGCGTACACGTGTGTGCGTCTGCGTGTGTGTGTGAGCAGGTGTGTGTTGTCTGTGTGTGTGTGTGTGTGTGTGTGTGTGTGTGTGTGTGTGTGTGTGTGTGTGGTGTGGTGGTGTGGAGTGTGGGGTAGTGTGTGTGTGTGAGTGTGTGGTGGTGAGGTGTGTGTAGTGTGAGTGTGTGAGTGTGTGTAGTGGTGTGTGAGTGTGAGTGTGAGTGGAGTGTGGGTGTGGAGTGTGTGGTGAGTGTGAGTGTGAGTGTGAGGTGTGAGTGTGTTGTGAGTGTGTGAGTGTGTGATGTGTGTGAGGTGTGAGTGGAGTGTGTGAGTGTGTGTGTGTGTGAGTGTGTGGTGTGTGAGTGTGTGGGATGTGTGAGTGTGTGGTGTTTGTGAGTGTGTGAGTGTGTGAGTGTGTGGTGGGGGTGAGTGTGTGAGTGTGTGAGTGTGTGAGTGTGTGAGTGTGTGAGTGTGTGAGTGTGTGAGTGTGGTGTGTAGTGTGTGTATGTGTGTGTGTGTGAGATGTGAGTGTTGAGTGTGCATGAGTGTGTGAGTGTGTGTGAGTGTGTGAGTGTGTGAGTGTAGGTGTGTAGAGTGTGGGTGTGAGTGTGTGGGTGTGTGAGTAGTGTGGGTGTGTGGTGTGTGTGTGTGTGTGTGTGATGTGTGGGGTGTGTGGTGTGTGAGTGTGTGAGTGTGTGTGTGTGTGAGTGTGTGAGTGTGTGAGTGTGTGAGTGTGTGTGTGGGTGGAGTGTGTGTGTGGAGTGTGTGTGTGTGTGTGTGTGTGTGTGTGTGTGTGTGTGTGTGTGTGTGTGAGGTGTGTGTGTGTGAGTGTGTGGTGTGTGAGTGTGTAGTGTGTGAGTGTGTGTGTGGTGTGTGTGTGTGTGGTGTGTGTGTGTGGTGTGTGTGTGTGATAGTGTGAGTGTGTGAGTGTGTGTGTGTGTGTGAGTGTGATGTGTGAGTGTGTGGTGTGTGGGTGTGAGTGTGTGAGTGTGTGAGTGTGTGGTGTGTGTGAGTGTGTGAGTGTGTGAGTGTGTGTGTGTGTGTGTGAGTGTGTGGTGTGTGAGTGTGTGGTGGGTGTGAGTGTGAGTGGTGTGTGAGTGTGTGAGTGTGTGAGTGTGTGAGTGTGTGTGGTGTGAGTGTGGTGTGTGAGTGTGTGTGTGTGTGAGTGTGTGTGTGAGTGTGCGTGTGAGTGCGTGAGTGCGTGAGTGGTTGGTGAGTGTGTGGTGGTGTGAGTGTGTGAGTGTGTGAGTGTGTGACACTCGTTTGGTATTCTGGTTCGTTAACACATCGTCATTTTTAGAATTTCTACGCCTATCCAGATATGATGAAAAACATATGGTTGCTATTTAAAACAAGTTGCGATGACGTCATAGCTCTTTTAGATATAGCAAGAAAAAGTTTCCGATCAGTCAAAATGTGCGCATTAAAAAATAAATATCCACGGGTCTTTTATTTTATCATTTTATCGAAAAATTACCACAGAAATTAATATTACCAAGTTTCCATATTAAATAACCGCACTGTGTATATATACAGGGTGGGTTGCTCTAAGTGAAATAAATTCTGTAACTCAAAGGGGCGAAGGCCGCGAGAAAAATCATGATAGGAATTCTTTATAATTGTTTTCTGTCCTCAATCTGGGAGTAACAGTTTCTCCATATATCCACCCCCGGGGGTGACGCCACCCCTAACTTTTTTTTTCAAATGTAAGGGTAGGTCAAGTGATACACCGTGTGAAAGCTTGTATTAAGAGAAATACAACGCAGTGTTTATTTTCTTGGGCATTTGAAAAATTAAAAAAAAAACCTAACTGGACAACTTTCTCTGGCTCAATGGTATTTAATTTCGAAAATGATTGAAATGTATGTAGGTAAAAATGTACCGTAGTGATAACATGAATTTATTATCGCAAGAAGCCTGATCTTATGGTTGAAAGAAAAAATCTTTACCTTCTGTGTTTCTTACACTCACTAAATGCTTTTTAATTTCGACAATGCTTGAATGGTCGGTAGATAAAAATGTGCCGTATTGATAACGTGCATTTATTATCTCAGCAAACCAGGTCTTATCGTTGATGAAAAACGTCCTTAATCTTGTGTTTTAGTCTCGATTTGTTTGCTTGATTTGTTAGCATCCACATTAGAAAATTACAATATTTTCTGTTCCTTGTATTTTTCTTTGCTCGTTTATTTAAGCAAATAAGTGCTCTAGTGTAGTTTTCACATCTTCACATCGTAGTAAATTACCTAGCATGGCTTATTTAACAGAAGTCCTTCGCATTGAGATATTAATGATGATCGGATATGGTGACCGAAGTCTCACTCAGGCTGAGGTAGCTGAATTATTTCAAACAAATCATCCCGATTTACCGCGGCTTTCTCAAGGCACAATTAGCAAAATAAAAAGGCACTATAGAGAATTGGGGCATGTCAGGTATCTGCCAAGACCAAGAAGACAGGCAGTTGACGAAAATACAAAGCTGAACGTTTTTTTGGCTGTTCAAGAAAACACCATCATTTCGGCACGGCAATTAGCGCGGATAATGAGGTCAGTCATAGAACTATTTTAACTTCATTGACTATGGTCACGTATAATTGGAATAGATTCTCTTTTCGGATGAATGTGCGTTTACTTTGCATTGTGAAGTGAATCATCACAATTGTCGTTATTGGTCAGACTACAACCCCCATTGGATGCGGTAAACTCACACTCAACATCCCCAAAAATTAAACGTATGGGCTGAGATTATTAGAGATCAAGTGATAGGACCATTTTTTCTGAATGGTAATCTTGGTGGGCAGTTATATCTTTCTATGCTCACGGATGACCTGCTCCCAAATTTAAGGGGTCTATTTCCAAATAACAATCCAAATGACTTGGATGAGATAATTTGGTTTCGGAAAGATGGCGCTCCACCGCACTATACATTGCCAGTACGGAACTATTTAAATCATTTTTTTGCAAATAGATGGATTGGTCGAAGAGGTGCACTTGAATGGCCACCACGATCCCCGGATCTTAATCCCCTTGACTTTTTTAGGGGGATATTTGAAGAGTAAGGTTTACGCTACATTACCGACCGACCTTCAGGATCTGAGGGACAGAATTACTGCAGAAATCAGAAATATTCCACAAGACACCATTTTGAAAATCTTTAAAGTTATGAGTGTACCACATAAGAAAAGATTGTTTTGCAGAGAAGTCGTTAAATCGTAGTTTAGTTTAAGAAAGTTCTTAAATGAAACTTCCTTTGCTAAGAGAGTGCGATCGTTTGTTTATTATTTTTGACTTTGATTTTTTTGTTCAACAAAATAAGGTTTAAAATTTTGAGAAAATAAATACTGCCTTGTATTCCTCTTAATAAAAGCTTTCACACGGTGTATCACTTGATCACTTGACCTACTCTTACATTTGAAAAAAACAGCCCCGGGGGTGGATATATGGAGAAACTGTAACCCCCAGATTGAGGGCTGGAAACAATTATAAAGAATGCCTATCATGATTTTTCTCCCGGACTTCAACCTCTTTGAGTTACAGAATTTATATATATATATATATATATATATATATATATATATATATATATATATATATATATATACAGGGTGTCCCAATAGTGCGTATTCGGTCGATAACTCCTTAGCCATTAAACTTAGAAGATAAGTTTAAATGCGAAAGTTGTCTATTTTTATAAGCTGCATAATATAAAAATAGTTTGGTTTCTACAGAGTGTAATATAAAAGCGGTACAATATAGACCTTTTGATTTTTAAATAGAACACCCTATATATTATTTTATTTTTCGATTCTCCTTATAATTTTACACCTTTTTAAATATAATATATATATATATATATATATATATATACATATATATATATATATATATATATATATATATATATATATATATATATATATATAAATTTATTTCTTGGTTTATTTTGTAATACAAGTTTGAAATTGTAGCTTTACAATATTCTCGTTTTCGGAGAGATTTAAAATAATTTTTTTTAAAATAGTAAACTATGTGTAGGTTTTTCATCTTCCTGTAATTAAATAAAGCTAGGTACACCTACGCACATAATATCTAAACAAACTTTTCTTTACCTATATAAGGTCAAAGTTCGCTAAACTATATTTGCAAAGGTTTTCGTTTTGTTGATTAAGTGATTTATATATCATTAATAAATAACTGAAAATTCGATATAATTACATAAAGTGAAAATTAATTTCATTAACTACTTGAACATTAAATTCTTTACGCCATTAAATAAGCTTGTAATTTTAGACAACTTGCAGACCTGTTACCTTTCACTCTTCAAAGATTCTCCCTTAATTTCGTGAAGCGTGTTTTAGATTATGTTTCTAAATTGAATTTTGTTAAACACCCATTTTACTTTTGGTTGCTTTTATGAAATAACAGCAGTGTTTGGCAGTTGCTTTTGTGAAATGTTAATTTAATATTTAGATTACCAAAAATTGTGTAAAACAGTAAATAATAAACCTAAGCTACAATTTTATACAGCTTCATAAGTAATTACTTCCAATTAAGTCGGGCACAATAGTGAACCGAGTCACTATTGGTAACGGTAAAAAGCATTGGTTGTTTAAAAATAAATAATAAAACACGTACATTGAGAGGAACATGAATATTTCTCAAAAGGTGCACCTTCACATGTATTTAGTATGTAAATGAATCAAAGGATAATTTTATTAAAATTAACCTACTAGAAGAGTTAGAAATCATAAAAGAACTCAAATCGAATCTTAAATTCAACAGTTTCAAGCATTATTTAAAAACCTTTTGGGATAGAGATGTGGAGTAACCTAACTTTTCTGTTATTATATAACAAAAATGCAAGATTATGTATATATATATATATATATATATATATATATATATATATTATATAACCAAAGGAATGTTTTTTTTAAGTTTTACATGTACGAAACTTGGTTTAAGTAAAACATTTTGATCAGATTTGGACTTCTTAAATAAAATATGAAGTAGTATAATAATCCTATGTAACAATGAATTAGTAGAAATGAGTATCAATAGTAATAAAAAGTTATGTAGAAATAGCAATTCCAGTATCGGTATGTATTTAGCGGGGAAATGGTTCTCTTAAATGTTAATATGAAACACTAATGTCCATTTTGTTAAAATATGTAATAAAAGTTTTAAATATTTTATAGAAACAATAATTTATGTTGCGAGACCGCGTAGTTTGTATTAATAAAATTTTTAGGTTATGAAATTATCAGCCAGAGAAAAGTCTTAGTTGCTATGGTAACGCATACGTATGTATACAGATTATTCTTCACAGTAAGAATAACTATTTTCTATATAAACTATACAAATTATTTGGTAGATTATTAGACAGGTTGGTACGGGCATGACACTCACTAGAACATCAGCCCGTAAAGGTAAAGTACATGTTACCGACACCAACACCTATTAAATAGATTTATAGCGGGAAAAACGCCATGAACAAGGTCTTAAAACAATGGTGTAACAGGAAACCATAATGTTCACTCGAAGAGAAAACTCACACCTGAAATTCTACTTCAAAAATACCTACGCAAAGCTCACGTACACTGAAGTAAAATTTTAAGCTTCATTTAAAATCCGTAAAAATTGCAAAAACTAATAGTCAAAATTCATTATACATCTTCTGTATAAACTTCAACGTGAAAAATGAAAATGATAAACAAAAAAAATGGTAACTGGTCATCACGGTCATTAGTTGTTCAATTTAAAAGGAATATTCGTCACAAAACGCGATAGAATATTTAAAAGTTCCTATATTTGTCACTCAAAATTCATCAAAACAAATCATTACAGCTTGCTATACATTTCTGAACGGTATTGGCTTTAATTTCGGTAACTTCAAAATTGGACGAAAAAACCCTACGTGCTTTATTTTGGTGCAGGTAAAACAAATCCCCAAAAAATTACATTACAGTTATTGCATTATTTCACTACAAATATTATGATTAAAATAACATAAAAAAGGTATACAGAAAGGATAAGTACAATTAAAGAAACATTCCCCAAAAGTAATTCGTCAAAAACAAAAACCTAACACCTAAAAAAAATAGAGCTGCGTCACATGTTCAACAGCAGCCTCGAATGACAAGGGTAAGTAATATGAATTACTTCTTCTTGCGTAAGCAACATCAAGACACATATGTAAATAATATATTAAAAAAAGTTATATCTACTGCAGGTGCGAAATTCGGGTTTATCAAGAGTCAATCAACTGACTTTATTACTACTAGAAAAGCTTTCTGAAAATCGTTAACGTTAAACGTTAAACGTTAAAACTACAATGACATCGGAATTTCTACTGTAGCATTGAGTAAACCTTTTAAATTACATCAAACATTATTATGAACAAGCATATTAATATAAGCAGGTATAACACAAAGAAAACAACGTTACCCAGCAAGCTTACGCCACTTCCGCAATTTCCATTGTTCGTTCAATTTCCAATAGGACATTGACTGCTTATTCTTCCGCTGTTGCCGATTTTGGTCGGGCAGTCTCTTTCACGTTTTTAACGCTACCAGTTTTTAGAATTCGTTTTAATTAGTTAAGAGGTTGTTTCTTGTGATACAGGATTATCTAGGTAAATTCCGTTGAATACATTGCAGACTTCGTTTTGAGTCCTCTTCTATCTCCATACTCGTAAATCATTAATATTTCAGTATGTTGTCTCTCACTCAAACGTACCATGTCTTTAAAATGAATAATTTGCAAGAATGTTGAGCGAAAACTTACCTTTAAACCAACAATAATTATTTATTGTTCATTTGTAAAAATTTAATTGTCAAATTTCCAAGACATTCTTTACCAAAACCAATAACTGCAATACTTTTCCTCGCTTAGTTTCTTTTTCAAAGCTGGATAAATGTTATGACTGAATAGAGAAAAGTATGCTTATTTCAAAAACTATGGGTCTTATTAAGAATATCTGGTGTGAAACAACACACGACTTTTCAACCTATAAAGCGGCAATTAAAAGAAATGAAATAATTTTAAGTTTAATTTTTTAGGGTAACTGTGCAAGCTCTTTTATAAGTTAATTACGAAAATAGGCAACATTGTAAAAACAAAAACAATATCTGTGTATCTATGTATGTAGAACATACATAAAGACAAAATTTGCATCGATTGGGGTTTGTATCCCGATAGCGCAGATGGTTAGCGCGATATTCTAGAAAAGTATTTAATAAAATTAATAATAATTTTTAATTACATATTTACTTTTGAACTTATTCGTTCATAATTATACTAATAAATTTATACTATTCACTAGATGACACCTATCTTCATAATATTCTTTTTTTTAGTTCGAATTAAATTAACTACGCTATTTCTCAAAATTTTATACTGTATCCATGCTTGATTAGAATTTATGTTTAATTGTGTCCAAGGTATTGTAATGTCTAATATGTTTACAATATTATTAGTAAATGTTAGTGCCCTCAAATTGATTTCCGTTTCTTTATTATTCTTAATTTTGTGTCTTAATATTGCAATAAACTTGTCTATATTAAATTCTTTATAATTTCTAATTTTAAAATGTTCTGTATTTATTACAATTTTTCGTCATATTTAAATCTATTTAATGTTGGACTCATGTATTACTTCAAGTTTAATTCTGTTATTAGAAAATACTAAATCTATAATAGCTTGACTTTCAATTGTAATTCTTGTCGGTTTATAAACATTTTGTTTCATACCTATTTTGCATAACTGTTCTTAATTTTTTTGTATAAAATGAATCATCCGAAATATCTATATTAAAATCTCCTATAATTATTAATTCTTCAATTACGCCTTCAATAAATTTGATAAATTTACATGTGGTGTACTCGGTGAGTACATTATTCCATTGTATATTTTTTCTTGTACCCTAATCGCAACACACCAACAATTTGATATCAATTTCATATTTAGTATCATTTCTGATATACTCCCCCAGTATATCTATTGTCTGACTTGAACCTAAAAATACTATAATTAGGAACATGAATTTTATAATCATCGATACCTTCAGTTACTCTTGATTCAGACAATGCCACACACATAAATTTTTAAAATTTTCATAATCTGATTATGGATCACATCTGTATGTGCTATAACAGTTTGTGAATTATATATAACATTACTCCCATTCCTTTCTTTGGTTGCTGCTTACTATTTTCCCAACCTATTCTTTTCTTTTCTTCTTGTAATACTCTCTTAAATGTCGGAAAATCTGGACTTAGGGCATCATAGTCTTCTATTATTAAACTATAAGTTTTATTTTTAAACCTACAGTTTACACATTTCAATTTATTTGCCATACGTTCATTCTCTTATGATTTTCAGCACATTTATCTTTTTTCAAGCAATTCTTTGCTAAATGAAAATGATAATATCCCCAGGATTTAAAACATTAACATTAATATAATTAAATACAGGACATTTTGTCCACCCTATATTTATTTTCTCTTTTCTTAACAATAACGCATGTGTTCTTTCATCTACTTCAATTATTATTGAACCACTCTCTTGGGTTGTATTCTCTTTTTCTTATTAATTTCTTTGATAATGTTTTAATGTAAATTTCACCCTTAATAATTTCAGTTTTATTTTGTTTCTGAGTTACCTCTATTAAATCTTTGTCTCTTTATCTCTTCCTCGCCAATATTAATGATTTTTAATTTAGATTTCATTTGAATTATTTCTTTAACATTTAATTGTTCTCTTAGTTTATCTTGTACAGTATATTTTAGTTTGTTTTATCTCATCTCCATTATCACAACCCATAGTTACTGTTCCCTTATTACCTTTCTTCAATTTTGTTATTCCCATTGCCATATTTGTGATATCAATGTTATCCTTAATCATCTGCTTAATTGTTTCACTTTCTTCTTGTATTTTTGGTTTAATAATAATTACATTTTCTTTCTTTTGTTCTTTAACCACGTTATCGAAACGCTTTTGTGATCCTTCCATTAATTCTCCCGTACCATGTTGTATCATTCTTTTCAAATTATCTAATTCTTGTTTAAAACTGTTGATTTCTTCTCAGACTCTTTCTGTAACTATCAATTTAATTTACCTCCTACATACCAAATCATTTTTATTTCTTTTGCTACATTAATAAGCCAGTATATCTTTATGTCAATGTCTAATGATCTTGACATACTCTCATCACATTCTATACCTATTTCTAAAGATGTGAGGCATGTGTACCCCATGCCAGCCGGGGAGATACCACATCTGGCCTAGTAATACAAATAACTATTAGTGTAAAGGTTTATTCAAAACTTTTCTTACTTAACAGACCGACGACGCGAGATTTTGTTTTATTGTTTAAACAAATTATATTACAGAAAATTTCAGTTTTATATTGAACTAAACTTGTATTTCACTAATAACCTCACAATTGATTTTTTTTTGAGACTTAATTAAAACGGGAATGAAAATTAAAACACCCAACTCGCGCGTAAATTCTCACTGCTTCCCTTCAAAGTAAGTAATTAGGACTTTAGCAAGTTCCGCCTGCTAAGTAAGCTGTGCAGAGTACAAACCTACCCGTTAACATAAAGTTTGGGTCATAACAAAATTTTAAAGTGTCCAATGGGCGTAGAGAAATGTCGCGGAAACTTGTTAGTATACTTCCCTTCTATTTGAGAATGTTGAATATAATGTATAACCATGTCTAGTGTACTCTACAAACTTACATGCGAAATACAAACCGAAATTTAAACCGCAAAATGAACTCAATTTAATTTTAAATGAACCACATTTGCCTTATATGCGAAAATAGTTGATTTAGGGAATAAATATTCTTCAGTACATCTGTACTGATACTGATAAACATTCTGCACACATTTGTCTTATCTTTATTTACATCTTGTTACGCGGGAAAAGAAAGCGCAGCGAGGGGCGCGGTTGGAAGACATAGACCGGAAGATGGTTGAGCAAGAAGCGAAGCACGGAGCATTCATTCTGACGCGAACGTTTATAGAAGGCGGGCGTAGTCGGACTATTACATATTTACCATTCTTATCTTTCAGGGTGTTATTGTATATACATATTTATGTATCAAATATTTATGGTGAATTATATAAGTTTAATTGTTTTTATAACATATCAGAAGTGGGATTGAATTCAAGTGCCTTTGTTTGACGGCCGTCCTTGTGTAATTAGCATTGTGTGCGTGCGTGGGTGTGTGTGTGTGTGTGTGTGTGTAAGTGTGGGTGTGGATGCGCGTGAGCGTGCTTGTGCGCGCGCGCGTGTATGCGTGCGTTCTCGTGCGCGTGCACGTGCGCGTACGTACGTGTGTGCGTATGTGCTTGCGTGCGTGCGTGCGTGCCTGTGTGTGGAACGTATAGGCGGAAGAAGCTTTCTTCAAAGGCGAGTTGGCAGGTATTTTCAGAAAAAGACGAAATATTCTGTAAGTACATATTTAAGATTGATTATTAGGCGAAGATAAAAATAAAATACGCATTTAAAAAACCAGTTTAGAAAGTGCGTGACAACGAACATTCTTGCTGGTTTGCGCAGGTTTATTTTTATATAGGACGTCAACATAACATAGGAAATATCGGATAAAGTTACTAAATGCAAATCGTTTGATCATTGTGGAAGTATTGTAAGCGGTTTTATTATTGCAAGAATTTGTGTAACTATATATTGAGTAGGCGTTCTCTAGTTATATTTAGGTAAAAATTGTACAAATACAATTAGAATTAAAAAGACGATTTTACTTGCTGTTATTTTAATTGTAATTTATGTAATCAGTATGTACAGGTGTAATTAAAATACCGTATTTAATGGTTGTAAAGGCGAAATTATAATGAACATGAATTGTAAATAGAAATAAATGACATCTCATAGGCGTTATTATTAACAAGTGTAAATAAAAATTAAAAAGGTGATTTTAAGTGTCGTTATTTAATTAAATGTGATTATTATTAGTCAGAGACGGTTCTATTCGTTTTTGTTTGGTGAAAATTTATGCAATTTCATATATGTAAGAGCGTTACTGAAAATTGTAAACAAGATTTATAAGGTTTTTTATTTGTGTTTTAGGTATAATTTATGTACTTATCTATTTATAAAGGCATTATATTCAATATTGTGGAGTATTATTATACATGGGCGTTACCAAATGTTGTAAACAAATTGAAAGGCCAATAATTATTCATTATATGTACAATTTATGTACTTACCTATTTATAAAGGAGTATTATTATAGTACAGGGGCGTAACTGAAAATTGCGTATATAAATTTGGAGGCGATTCTATTGGTGTTTTAAGTATAATTTATAGAAATTGTAAAGGCGTTACAAGTTGATCCAATGACTATTATAAGTAGGCGTATATAAATGTGCAGACAATTCTGTTTGTAGTTTCAGGTGTATGTTACATAATGACTGAATCGTAAAGGCTTTACCAGCTGACAGGGATTACCATAGTATTTAGGCGTGACTAGAAATGGTACATAAAATTTAAGGATAGTTTTTCAAAATCAATTGAGGCGGTACAATTTTTTGCAATTATAGCAAAATATAGGCGTAGTTTGCGTGAATTAAATTACGAGTTAATTACTAGGCGAGATTTACATCGTGGGCGTAACGCATAATTGTCAATTATTGACAGATGTCGAGATGTCTGATGACGTTCTATTGATAGGGACGGGCGAGTATCTAGCACCTCCGAAAAACAATTGCGACGTGCGTCTAGCGGCAGAGGTCGCGCAACACCTGATGGCGAAAGGGTTCGCGGATAGCATGTTGAGAGCATTTGATAGGCGTGCGTCCCTGGTGCTGGGGGACCTGGTACTTGCCCCAAACCTCAGTCTGTAGGCGGCGGCAGGAATGACCTGCGGGTCTGGTGTTGGATCCGTGGCGGGCGAAGGGAATAGAGTACTTCCCTCAAATGCGGCCTGTAAATTAATAGAGCCATTTGACCCACATGTCGAGGAGGGATCTATCTACAGATGGATCACTAGGCTGGACATGCTCGGCGAAATACATGGATGGTCTGGGAAGGAGAAAGTGTGGCGAGCCAGGCGCGATTTGACGGCACGGAGAAGAGGTGATTCTATTGTCTCAATCGGATTAACTACGAATGGGAGGGGTGATGGAGTGTGCTAAAGGGGGCGTTCCCTTTAAGCAATAATTTCGGTGCCATGATTGAGGAGCTGGCGAATAAGCGTAAGCGGTCCAAGGAGACCATGACGGAATATTCCCGAGACAAGATGGTGATGTCTGCTCGAGTCGGCATCCCAGACGAGTGTCTGTTGCATCGTGTACGTCTTACCATAGCCGTACAGAGCGAACACGCACGCGGCGAAATGTGCTAAACCAGAGGCGCGGTACAACGATTTCCTGGCGCAGCGATTGGGATCAACCAAATGCGAGACAGCGAAGGAATGGTGCTCGAGGCTTTGGAGGCGGCCAAATTCTGGCGTTAGGCGAGTTATTTGTCGCCAAGGTTGATGGAATACAATTACACACCAGGGCGTTGGTGACAGATATATGGGGCGTATAGAACTGCTTATTGAGCAGGCTGCTCTCCAGACACCAGTAGTCATGCTGGTGATTAAGGATAGCAAGGCGTTGCTGACTGATGACGGCGACATCAGTACATTGTTAGGACGATTTACGGTGGAGGCAGAAGAGCCTCAGCGGTATGAAGATCGGTTGGCGGTGGACTTCATATGTGCACCAAGTTCCACCTCAGTGGCGGTAGCTGTGGTAATAGGCGGTTTCCCAGGCGGGAAATTCAGGTTGAACGAGAGGTGTGTATGCACCAGGGCGTACAATTACATACTGAGCGCATCCTATATTGCGGCAGATCGGCAATAAATGGTGCTGGTGTCAAATTTTAAGGACTCGTTCATCCAATGGGAGAACTGACACCTAGTGGCGAAGGTGGAACCATTCATTGAAAGGTGGCGATATATAGTTACGGCATGGCAAGGTGTTGGTATATATAGACGACTTGCTAATCTGGTAGAGGATGGGTTAACTATACTTGACAAGGTGTTACAATGAGTGGCAGATGTGGGCGTGAAGCTGAGGTTGGACAAATGCTTTTTCTCAATGGATAAGGTGGAGTATTTCGGTCACGAGGTTAGTGCCGATGACGTTCGGCCAGGGAGGCGTAAATTAGAGGCGGTACAATCCTTCCCTACACCCACTGACGTTCGGGGCGTGCGACTATTTATGGGACTGGCGTATTATCTCAGGCAGTTGGTAAAAGACTTTTTCCGTATAGCAAAACCTCTAACCGGCCTAATCAAGAAAGAAGTGGCGTGACCTTGTGCCGATCAACAGTAAGAAGCTTTTAACCAACTCAAAGGCGTTATATGACAGTTAGGTAGAAACTGAGCTGAAAACTGATGCTAGTAAGTTGGGTTTAAGCGCTTTGTTGGTACAGAGGCGAAAAGGAGAATGCGCTGCATGGTGAGCAGAGAGTAATTCAGTCGAACCACTACCTTAACCGAACAGGCGTACCATAGCTATGAACTTGAGACTTTATCTGTGGTGGAGAGCGTTAGGCGTTTCAGAGTGTATTTGATTGGCGTGAAATTTAAAATGGTGACTGACTGTGTGGTGATAAGGATAACTCTTTTGGAAAGAGATTTACTCCCTTGAATAGTTTGGTCGTGGCTGACTGTATAGGGGTATGATCTGGAGGTGAAATATTGTCCTGGCATAAAGATGCAGCATGTCGATGCATTAGATCGAAACCGCATAGGAGAAAACCACAAACCAGTTGTGTAGGCGGTAATGTGGTGACGATGGCGGAGTCTAATTGGTCCTTTACAATACAATTATAAGACCCTAATGCGCAACAGCTAATAACTGCGTTGGATTCAGGCATGACGGAAAAGGACGTCAAGGCAAACTATGAGGCGAAAGACCACAGACTTAACAGAATTACCCCAAGCGGTTATAGACTGTACGTACCAACACTGACGAATTACAGTCTGTCGTGGCGATATTGGTCACCCCGGCGGGTGACGGTGTCTAAAGCTACTCAAGGAGACTCATTGATTTTCTAAAATGACCAAGTTCACGATAAAGTAGCTGAGATAGTGTTTGCGGTGTGGATTTGAAAAAAAAAGGTATTCTGGGCAAGGAGAGGGGTACTTGCATCTCATTGAAAGACGTCCAATACCCTTTGCCACAGTCCATATTGACCATTTATGCCTTTGTGTCAAGAGCACTAAGGGGTATGTGTACATACTCATGGCGGACGGGTTCACCAAGTATGTACTGTAAAGAACCAGCGTCCTTTACGTATGCTTTTTAGAATAAATTATTTGCGGATCATCCTATATGTAAGATTTCAAAAGTTTACGCGATATTGCACAACGAATAATTTATTCATCACCGCTGACGTGTATTTCTAAGAAACCGTAAGTTTTTGCACGTCAGAACGATTACAACTAATCGCATAACGGCATCCCCCGCACGGTAGCCGCGAAGCCGCCCACAGATGCACCTTTATAAACCCGCGACGCGCGTGAAAGGAGGAAGATGAATCGAAGTCGATTCAAGTCAAGCCGATATCCAGCAGCCGCCCCCGTACCGTTTGCTTTGAGTAAGCACCGACCTGTTATTCACCATCGAAGAGTCCATCGCGATCGGGTGATAACGCGCACCACCTCGCACCGGGCAACCTAAAGTTTAATCCTGTACTGCTATTGATAGACACGTAAGTTGTAAAGTTATACAATCTGACAATTTACAATCAAACACTACAGACCGTAAATAACTCCGGGCTGAGTCTCCAGGAGTTATACAAAGTACACTAACATCTAGAGTGCCACGAAGGGTAGATCCCGTCGTCACTCGCCAATACAAAGTACACTAACACCTAGAGTGCCACGAAGGGTAGATCCCGTCGTCACTCGCCAATACAAAGTACACTAACACCTAGAGTATCACGCAGGGGTAACCCCCGACGTAATACTTGAGGGTGAAGGGTTGTTACAGGGCTGTAAAGACCTACGACCTTTCTCTTAGTATATCCAGTAAAGACAGGCCGTCGCCTACGTCTTCTGAGCATTACTCGAAACTCATACATACAATAGCTACAGACAAACACAATAACCGTACACGGTGTCTTTAATCGCAGGAGAGTACACCCGAAACCTGGTGTATAAATTTGTAGTCCATATAACCATCGTAAACACCTGTTGCGAGATTGTTTGTAAATAAGTTAGATAGTACGTAGATTATTCTATATTTACGTAAACCTATTAGAGTAGTTTTAATATCAAGTATTTTGTTCCCTTGATTGATTATAGATAATTAGACTTAGTATAGAGATCCGTAATTAATTCTGTTAGATAAATAATCTAATTGCCTAATCAAACCGGTTATTAATTAAAGAAAGACAGTCCGAGATCTCGCATTTGCATACGCGCATTTCGCGTGTATTATTTCCGGTGAGTACGACATACTCACTTCAGCGCTCCAGAGTTACTACAGTATAAGTACGATATTGATTTTCTCAATCCCCGCAACGACTCGAGTTCATTGCGCGGGCGCCTCCGACCAACAACGGTATCAAGGATAACGCTCTCGCTACTGTAAATACAGGACCGTAACCTAAATTTTACCTCTTAGGTAAGGATTAGATTAAAAAGAATATCTCTGTTCACAGAAGCGACTACGCACACAGTGACAGGCCGCCCACCAGGAGAACGAGCCGCCAGGACCAGGAACAAGAAGTCCTAATACATTTTTTTGTTAATTACTTTTTGTTTATTGTTGAGTTTGTTTAATATACATTTTAAAAAACGCTTTAAGGTATTTATTTAAGGTGACAGTGTTAAGCCCATTCAGTACTTACTACGAACCACACCCCGTTTATAAAATAAACACGATTGAGCAAAGCCGAGGCAAAATCAAACCGCGTTGGGTTACCAAACCAGAAGGGCGCAATACTTATTGCATCTAAACTTAGGGTCGTGTTACAGTACTGGCGAAACCTACAAAGACTTTACGGTCCACGGCGGTAATCTGGAGATCAAAAGAGATTTCTGGCGATTTTGGATACCCACGGCGGATAATAAGGCACGTGCAAACGGCGATAGCAACTCCTACGATGAATCGTGTTGACCGCAAGAGACCAGGTGGAAAATAGGTGAGACAAACATCTCTCCGAAATAATTTGGGGCATCGATAAAACGATGAACTCGTGTTCTGGATACCCCCCCTGCCGAGTTGATGTTCTATCGCCGCCACAGTGGTAACTGATCTGGATAATGAGGGCGAAACACTAGCTAGTGGTAAGGACAGGGTTGACACAATCCAGTGGATCAGGTTTGATCCAGCGGCGTAAGACCTTTCTCACACAGCCAAGGTGACGAGCTTGATACGAGTACTTCTAGTATGGATCAATTACAGGCAAACAGGTGACCCTTAACTCAAGGCGGGTTGATAGACGAATGCAAGCACGTTAAGACAAAACTCGTGTTCTGGATACTCTCCTCCCCCATGCCGTCATATTAAAAGGCGGAGAAATGCTACCGAATAAGGTAAGTGGATTGGCGAGCTGCAGCTACTGCCAAGCGGATGCCAAGTTAGTAACGAATTGGTGAATAATGTTGACGGATCTTATAGAGTAGCGAGGGTCTTACCTAATGACAGATACATAATTGAGACGATAGGGCGCCTTAGGGGTTATAAGCGCTTTCAGGCGAAAGTCACGGTTGACTATTTAAGACGGTACCTATGCATAGATGAATGTGACGAAACGAATGTGATAAGATGAATGCGGCAGTGTGAATGGCGATCAGACGTACACGGAGGCAGATGGGCAAGACCTATCATACCTCCTTGTAAATTAATTTTAGTAATGAGGTCATTACTATTTCAGGTTACGCGGAAAAAAAGAGCGGAGGGAGGGGCGCGGTTGGAAGACATAGACGGGGAGATGGTGGAGCAAGAAGGGAAGCACGGAGCAAGAAGGGAAGCACGGAGCATTCATTCTGACGCGGGCGTTTATAGCGGCGGGTGTAGTCGGTCTATTACACATTTACTATTCTTATCTTTCAGGGTGTTATTGTATATACTTACATATTTATGTATCAAATATTTATGGCGAATTATACAAGTTTAATTGTTTTTATAACAATTTATTTTGAATTTCTGTCATCAGATTTTAAATCTTAAAACCAATACATATTAATTAAATTAGTTAGAATCGATTACGATCCTGTAGAGTTAAAATACAGTCCGTACCAAATGTATGGAACCGGCCTTGTAGTTTCAAAACTATTCAAGCTAAATCTATAAAATTTAATATGCATGCTGCTTACAAACCTTCTATTATTCGGGTCGGGAGCCAACTTGATTTTTTTTAAGTAGGAAAGGGGGTCAAATCGCATACCGTTTGACAGGTATTTTCAAGTAAAATTCAGCGACACGCTGCTTGCCATAGTTATCTCTAAAGATAACTTGCTACTGTAAATTAAAGATTGGTAGTAGGTATTAACTGGATAACTGAAGATTTAGTGAGCGCTGTACACAATGTCGCCGAATGAACATCTACGAAAAATGAGCAAAAGTAGTTCATCTATTTAATTTCACACCACTTTTGAATTATGGCCGTTGTGAAGTACATCCAGGATAACCAGTAACTTCAACGCTAATATTCAACGGGCAACATGTGAATTTTTTCGCAACATTTGCACAAAATTTTAATTAGGTTTTATAGCCAACACCAATTACAATCGCTTTTTTTCTGACCTGCATTTCTAAAACCATAGGTTTAATCAGAGTTGAGTTGCAGTGTACTCAATTAGTATTAATAGTAATAGTAAAATGATAAATTTATTGTTCTTTGTGTGAATATCCAGAAAATTATGTTTGAAAAGGTCAACACAGCTTTTTCAATTGGCGTATAAATTAAGCAAGATTGCGAAACGATGCGTTAGTTTAACACACAAATTTTATTAGTTTATAATCTAATTTAACGTAAGCAATTCTAATTTTTTCTACCGTAAATTACATAAAAGCAATAAAACTGTTGAT
>JARFJB010000760.1:30000-68141 GCA_036346205.1 Vesta saturnalis
GATACCGTGTTTTGTGGGGAAAAATTGTTTTTATATGTTTTTATTGTTTTAGATATGCTAGGTTAATGTGTGATGGGTTGTTTGCTTCACTTTGACTTTGCTGACAATAATTGCATTAGAATTTATTTACAAGTCTTATTTTTAATTACTTGCAAACCTCAAATCTGATTTAAACGAATTGGCCGTCTAGTGGTAGGTACGTTGTGCCCACGACCACCTCTACACAAATATAAATATAAACAACAAACTACAATGCTAATTCATACAAATACCAGAGTGAGGGAGCCCTGTACTGTCTTTTACTTTAACATATTTTAGCTTAATCAGCCCGCGTGCGAATAAGATACCTTTGCATGGCAATGCTCGATTTTTAATACGTTATACAGGCTTGTAAAATTATTTGCTGCCAGCCTTAATCTATATAAAAATACCTACTTACACTTGAATTTCTTTAACTGATCACAGACACAAATCGTTAACATACGCGGTTTAACTTCAAAAAGGGCGACTATTATTTATAGATTAATATTTGAAAAACACATTAAAACTAACACGAAAGAAAATACAAGATAGCGTTGGCTAATTCAACAGAAAATGTACACGCAAGAAATATTTTAAAGACATACTGAAATATTTCCAGACATGTACGTGCTCACTATATAAAACAATAACCACATACAGTAGACTTATGACACGAGATTAAACAGAATGTTGCTCAAATCACTCACGGTAAGTGCTGTAGTTGACAAAAACTGATGAGAACGACCAAACGAATTTTACCATTTAAATATTGCATGTGATAACATTTATTAGAAAACCTAGATTTATAAGGACTTTAAATATTAAAAGTAACGTTTTATTAAACTTCCGTCATCTAGTTAGTTCAAAATCGTCCACTATGGGCACTGTACCCACTTTGGGCTGTTTAGAATCATCTCCCTCTTCAGCCATGGGTTTTATGTGTTTGTTTTGTGTTTTATTTGTGTATTGTAAGTGGTAACAATGATACCGTGTTTTGTGGGGAAAAATTGTTTTTATATGTTTTTATTGTTTTAGATATGCTAGGTTAATGTGTGATGGGTTGTTTGCTTCACTTTGACTTTGCTGACAATAATTGCATTAGAATTTATTTACAAGTCTTATTTTTAATTACTTGCAAACCTCAAATCTGATTTAAACGAATTGGCCATCTAGTGGTAGGTACGTTGTGCCCACGACCACCTCTACACAAATATAAATATAAACAACAAACTACAATGCTAATTCATACAAATACCAGAGTGAGGGAGCCCTGTACTGTCTTTTACTTTAACATATTTTAGCTTAATCAGCCCGCGTGCGAATAAGATACCTTTGCATGGCAATGCTCGATTTTTAATACGTTATACAGGCTTGTAAAATTATTTGCTGCCAGCCTTAATCTATATAAAAATACCTACTTACACTTGAATTTCTTTAACTGATCACAGACACAAATCGTTAACATACGCGGTTTAACTTCAAAAAGGGCGACTATTATTTATAGATTAATATTTGAAAAACACATTAAAACTAACACCCGAAAGAAAATACAAGATAGCGTTGGCTAATTCAACAGAAAATGTACACGCAAGAAATATTTTAAAGACATACTGTTTACAATGAAGGTATTTAATTAACCAAATCGATCTGGCTCCGTCGACATTCTGTCACTCCCTTTTCCCCCGATTTCAAACTAACTATATTTACTCCCGCAATCAATCCTCATTTTTTAAAAGTAATAAAAAAAACAAAAAATTATTATGTTGAAACAGTTTCATATTAATTATTGAACGACATCATAATTTTGAAAATATGCATTTTTCCTTAACAAGCGCTACATTTAGATCTCAAGTTTTAACGTATCAAACAAAGACGTCTTTGAATGCAGTGTAACGAATTATTAAATCAGTGACATTTTTACATCAACAGCGCGCGTATAGAAATTTCCAACAATTCGTCACGCCAGTTTCGGCAAAACACCTGTTTTTCTACCCTAATATATGTTTCCTTCTTCTCTTCAACCTTTACTCAAATATCAATTACAAACATTCCTACATTTCTTACATAAAATAAAATATTCCGAAAACATTAGCAAATTACGACGTATTACAAAGATATCAAATATCTACTAATTGTCTTTTCTATCGCGATAAAAATGGCGATTTAGCAAACGTTTATTACAATAATACAAATTTTGCGGTCCGCTACCTACATCGTTATCGTTTATTTCTTGGGGATTGGGTTACCTTCGGAACTATGGGGTAATGTCGAGGAGCTCTTAGAACTACTCTGATAGGTTGTCTGATCGTTGCAGTAGGAGTTCTGCAAGATGGTTAAATTTGGTTGTGGATTTTATCGGTAGTCGGGGTTTGTCGGAGTTTACCCTGCGGTTGAATTGGCGTGTTGTACAATTAATTGGTTAGGGTGTCTGTGATATAGTATGTGTATGGTGCGTAGTACTGTTCTTGGATTGGAGTTGCTTCGTTTTAAGGGTTACATACAACGGACCGCGTTAGTCACGTATAGGTCGGATGTGTTTTGTACGTATATCGTAGAGTTTTCAGCTGACAATCTCTGACGTTTCCACGCCGCGTTTTCATTAGTGATGCGCGCTTGCGTATCTTACTGAGTGTTGCTAGAGTCAGGCTGCCAGTGTAGTGTTCGCAAGAACGTGATGCCTATGTATGTGATTCTATCTTGTAATTGTAGTATTTGTCGACGTAGAGTGGAGTTGATGTTGTCAGAGCTTTTTCTAGTGTAGTTGGATAGTTTAGGGTGTCTAAACAGTATTGTTTGCGTTTTGTTGGGATTCGTTGTTAGTCTCCACCCGTTAGCCCAGTTAGAGAAGTGGTTAAGTTGTTGTGTTATTAGTCTATTTGCGTCGTCACTGCTCCTACTAGTTGCCCATGGAACAGTGTTCGGGTTGCTGCTTTGGGGAATGTCGTAGTCGTAGATGGTGTATAAAATAGGTGCTAGCGACGATCCTTGCGATACGTCGGCGTTCGGATGAAAAGGCGGGGAAGTAGAAGTACCTACTCGTACTTTAACACATCTGTCTGTGAGATATGAAAGAAGAAGTCGGACGAATGCGATCGGGAAACCTAACTGTCGTATTTTGTGTATTATTCCTAGGTGTCATACTTTGTCGAATGCTTGTTTTATGCCAAGGAAGGTAACGCCGTAACAGTCGGGGTGGTTTAAGGCTTTGGACGATTCCGTATATAGTTTCACGAGGGGGCATAAGCGGTTCGGTTTGAAGCCCAACTGAATGTTGGGTATGGTGTCGTTGGGTCAGAGATAGTCTCTTGGCCTTTAGGACAGGATGGTTTCTAGACATTTGTCCATACAACTTAAAAGGGAAGTCGGTCCATGGGATGAAGATTGAGAAGGGTCGGATCTAGGTTTATGTAACATGACAGTTAAAGCGGGAAATAGGATAGGGCAAGGCATTTGTTGTACATTTGGACTAACTTGGTGCTAGGTTCTTGAGTATTTGCGGGTTGAGTCCGCTTTTGTCCTGCAGCGGAATTTCTCCCTTGTCTTAAAGTTTGTAATATTTAATTGGGTTAAATGGGACTAAGAAATGGGTCATTGTAGGATGGTTCCTGTGGTCTACTATTTTGGTTTTGGAACTCCTCAAGGTTTTCCTCGAGCTCAGCATTGAAATGGTTGTCAAACGATGGATCGTCGGACGTAGTATGCACGGTTTTCAGGTAAAGGCCGTGCAGGTCGGTTTTCTGCTGGTCTGAAACTGCAAGGTTACCTTGAGAGTTGATTAGGTGGCATTTTTGTTTGGTTTTTTTGCATTGTCACGACCTTAAATTTATGCCAAAATTTAAAGCTTTCACGGCAGTCCAGTTTAGCTGTATCTTTAGTCCAATTCTCTTGGTTGAATTTGTTGGTTTCTAATCAGATTATTGCACAGAGTCGGTTTAACCTGGTTTTGAGTACTGGGTCTCCGGTTTTCAGAAAACAACAGTATTACTGTCGTTTTTTTTTAAATCCGGGGAACGATTGCGGTGGGAAGTGGTTTTCGGCTGATATCTATTGTTTTTGTGATAGAATTGCTAACTTGTGAGAATTGCTGACTTGGCTGCGTCGGAGATGAAGTGGGTTAGCTCATGTACGGCTCTGTCTATGTTGTCTGTAGTGTTGAGTGGTAGGTCTGACAGGTTATTGGATATGCGTTCTTTGAACGCATTCTAATCGGCGTTATGAAAATATCTACATGTAATAGTGGTTTGTGTTGGGAGAGTGTGAGACTTAGGGATGTATAGTAGAGGGAGGTGGTCAGAAGTTATTGCAGTGCCGAGGTGGCAGTTGTCGTAGAAGTGCTGTGTTATTTGTTCAGAGCAAATTATGTGGTCGGATATGGAGCAACCGCTACTTCCAGTAAACGTGAGGTGGATGTTTCTTATTCTAACGAGTGATAGGCTTACTAGTTCGTCTGTCAGTATTCGTTCTTTAGGGTTGTCTGAAGTGACTCCCAATTGTTGGCGTCCTGCGTTGAGTTCTCCGAGGGGCACTTCATTGTGAATGTTGGATATGTATTGTAGTAATGTAGTCATGGAGAGGAAAGTGTGTTTTGTTCAGGAGGGTTATAATAGCAGACTACTGTTATAGGAGATAAGGAAGATGCACCGTTGCTGCTACTCATTCAAGGTGCGGTACGATGTAGGGAGTGGAAGGGTATCGGGTGTGTATTAGCAGTGCGCATTCCTTTGTCAGCGTTGTTGTTCAGGTAGGTGTTGCGGTGGGTTTGTCTCCGTTATGACCAGTATTAGTCCTTGGTCTGTGTCAAGTCCATCGTTGCAAGGAAGGAAGAAAGAAAAGTTAAGGAGAGTGGATAGGAGTTTTACTCGTGTCGATAGTAGGGACTGCTGAAACCAACTCTTATACCACTCCACGCACAGTACAGTCGTCTGTCTAAGAACTCCCTCTCTATGTAGTTCATCCGCTTCGTGATAAGCTCGCGCCTATTAGGGGAGATGGTGAATAGAGTAAACGTTTCTAGCTTGGAGAGGGGGGCTACCTTGGTAGGACTAGACTCACAGTCGAAACTGTAAGTAGGATGGGAGCCACCGCAGTTGTTACACTTTGACGAGGATATGTAAGGGTAGACTTGGTATTTGTGGCTTCCGCCACAGGAGGGGCGCTTCAGGTAGAAGGTAGGACACTACTGCTAAGTCGCCCACGTAGGTGCAGGAGGCGCAGCATTTGGGCATAGGGGTGGGGTGTGAGAAGTCTCGCATTGGTAGCGTCTTCCGAACATACAGACGTTTTTATGTACCAGGATGTGTATTGAGGATTTGTTGTGGGTAAGGTTGCATACAAAGAAGGTAGGACGAGTTGTGGCGCGGGAGATAATACGGACGGCCTTGGTCGCGTGGGGCAGGTCGATGGTCTGTATTATCCCCTCGAGGTTTATGCTACGGTCAACCTCGCGGTTGAGACATGACAAGGAAAGGGGGTCGAGCGCGGGTCGGGTGTGGGTTAGGCCGGAAAGTTGGGATAAGGAAACAGTTAGGGTTCCAGTAGTCGGGATGGGTTATTTCTAGGAGAACGGTTTGGTTGTGGTTAAATCGTAGATTCAACCACAAATTTAAGTAAAGTTTTTTTAAAAAGTGTGTTTACACATTTTTATTCGATCGTTATTCAGGTATTAAAAAAAATTTAACTAGCACCTACTACCTTAACAATTTATTGCTGCTAAATTACGCGTCGTACCAAAAAAATGCATAGCTTAATCGATATGTTTTAGGTTCATATGTCGGTACTTCTATCTTTGAAGTATAGAGTTGCTTCAGAAATATTTGATAAAAACTAAAATTCATTAAATTGAATTAACCCCCTCTCGACCGGTAATCATCTCTGGAAGAGATAAAATCAAGCTGAAATACGAAATTTCAAGTACGTACGCTACGTTGTGCTGTAACTGTCATGAGTAGTAATATACATCCACACACATGCATGCACGCAAGCATGTGTCTACTATTTATTATAATTTTGATACGAAACTAAAAATATAAGACAATATTCTTTAAATATGAAAATGTAAACTTTCACCATTAACACTCATAATAAAATACTTATCTTTTTTGGGATTTTTTAATGGTGTACTTTAAATTATACAATCTAAACGTTTCGATAACACTTACAGTTATCTTCGTCAGTAGTAATGTTTCTTAAACATTGTTAAAGATGTAGTAAACAATTTTGTCAAATTTGAAAAATTCAAACATAAACATAAGCCTGCTATTAATATAACAGTTTGAGAAACGTATAAGCCAACTATAAAATTGTAAAGAATAACTAGGTCATTAAAATTAAATATTGTTAAACTGCCTCAAAGATGACAAACCAGAACACTCTCTACGACGAAAGCTAACGATGAAATTTGCCAGCCAAAAAACACATTTAACAAAATTTAATCGAGTTATGATGTAAGTGTAAAGTTGTGAAAAACTTCAATTTTAAAATGATAGAAGCATTCACAAATCCAAACATTACATCAAAAATAACCCAGTTAAATCTAACAAAGAGATATCTTTATCAATAATTGGAAGTGTTATTAACAATGAAAAGCACAATGCAGAACGTTCTTTGTAATTTTAATTTCAATTTAATTTCAACTACTTATGTTAAATTATAGTGCTGTGGAAATTTAACATATAATTGGTAAAGCATTTGCTTCAAGGTCTAGGAAAAACACAGCAAAAACCTAGACATACCAAAAGTTGAAAACAAATTAAAATCAAGGCGTATCATTATGCTCTTTTTAATTATAAGATGCCAAAACCTATTTAAACGGAGATTTTCTTCTTGTCTATTAAAATTATTCGGGTGTTTATATATTTCAATAGCTTCACGTTGCAAACGAACATAATAATGGGTTTGTCTTGACAATATTTTCATATTGTCAAATTGAATGTCATGATTTAGATTATTCAGGGCATGGTCAGCCACAGCAGACCTCTCTGGTTGACCCAATCTACAAAATCTCATATGTTCTTTGCGTCTTGTATCAAAGCTACGTTTTGTGGTCCCGATGTATACTTTTCCACATGAACAAGATAACTTATACACTCCGGAAGATGATAAAGGGTTTGACACATCTTTAGGTGATCTTAAATGTTCTTTAATTTTTCTTGTAGGTTTAAAAATAGTCCTAATGCCATATTTGATTAGGATTTTTCAATTCTATTTGTAACATTAGCTATAAAAGGAAGAAAAGCAGTACCAACATTAAGAACTGGTTTTTCTTTAAGGTTACGCCTAGAAGGTGTAATAACATTATTAATATCTGTAAGTGAATATCCATTATCTTGTAAGGATTTTCTTAAATATTTATATTCATCATTCAAAATTCAGGGTCACAAATTCGTTTTGCTCGATCTACTAAAGATTTAATTACACTAATTTTTTGACGTGGATGGTGGTTGGATAATTTATGAAGGTATCTATCAGTGTGTGTCGGCTTTCTGTAAACCTTAAAAGATAGTGAATTATTATTTTAGATATTAATATGTCAAGAAATGGTAAACTTCCATTAGTTTCTTTTTCCATGGTAAACTGAATACTAGGATGTATACCATTTATAAAAACCAAAAACTCATGCAGTGCTTCTTCTCCATGTCTCCAAATAACAAATGTGTCATCTACATATCTATACCAAACTGAAGGTTTTTAGGTGTATTTTGTAACGTTAATGTTTCAAATTTTTCCATATAAAAATTAGCTATAACAGGACTAAGGGACTACCCATTGCTACACCTTCAATCTGTTCATAAAATTTATATTCCACTGAAAATAAGTTGTAGTAAGACAGTGCTGAAAAAGAATGGTTATATCCTTTGGAAAAAGATGATCTATGTATTCAATAGTTTCTTTTAGAGGTACTTTTGTAAAAGTGAAATAACATCAAAACTAACCATTATATCACCCTCTTCAATTTTGAAACTATGCATTTTTTCAACAAAGTCGGCAGAATTTTTAATGTAATGGGGTGTTTTTCCTATATGAGGTTGTAATAAGAATGTAAGATGTTTTGCAAGGTGATATGTAGGAGAACCAATTGCACTAACAATAGGCCTTAAAGGAATATTTGGTTTATGAATTTTGGTAAACCATATAGTTTTGGTGAAATAGCTTCAGAGTTAGATAGTTTCTTTTTATTTCTTCAGGAATAGATGATAATTTAATCAGCTCTTTAGTTTTTAAAAGAAACTTTTTGTTGGATCTTTTGGTATTTCACGATAAGTTTCTGGTCCCAACAATTGTTCTATCTTAGTGTTATAATCATTCATATTTAATATAACAGTTGCATTACCTTTATCTGATTTTAATATTATAATACTTTCATTGCGTTTAAGATCAAGTAAAGCATGTCGTTGACGAAAGGATAAGTTGCTCTTTGGAGGTTTTGTTTTACGTAATATGTTAACGGTGTTATATCTAACTTCATTAGCAGCATCAAAAGGTAATAATCTAATGGAGTTTTCGATATTGGAAATTATATCTTCAAAAGGTATTACTCTTGGTGTTATCGCAAAATTTCCTCCTTTAGAAAGCGCTTCAATAGCATAATCTGAAACAACATTATCCGAGAGGTTTATAACGGTTTTTTTATAATCAATAGATGGTCTATTATTTTGTTGTGTGTATAATTTATTAAATTTTATTTTTGATGTTGACATGAGACGTCAAAACTTATTTCCATCGATTTAAACGTTATAGAATCAATTTTATCCCAACCTTCTCTATTCAATATGGATGAAATTTCTAAATGTGAATATAAAAGATTTTTATCGGTGTTATCCAGTAACTTCCTAGTAATATGTATTTGATTACGTAGAAGAGCATTTTCAGTTCTTCTGTAAATATTATTCGCTTGCTTGTTATTAAAATTTCTTTTAATATAGATAAACTTTGGGATAATCTTTTGGTCTCGGCATCGTAATAAAAAAGTGAGTGACGATAATAATTGTGCTTTACGTTTCCTTAATTTTTCAAATTGTCTGATAAAACGATAAGTTTCCTCCCCATAAAGGACTGAAATATGAAAATGTAAACTTTCACCATTAACACTCATAATAAAATACTTATCTTTTTGGGATTTTTTTTAATGGTGTACTTTAAATTATACAATCTAAACGTTTCGATAACACTTACAGTTATCTTCGTCAGTAGTAATGTTTGTTAAAAATTGTTAAAGATGTATTAAACAATTTTGTCAACTTTGAAAAATTCAAACATACACATAAGCCTGCTATTAATATAACAGTTTGAGAAACGTATAAGCCAACTATAAAATTGTAGTAAAGAATAACTAGGTCATTAAAATTAAATATGTTAACTGCCTCAAGATGACAAACCAGAACAGCTTTACGAACGTATTTTAATCTTTATTTAAATTTATAATGATAATTTTCATTAATATAAATATGTTATGTATTTTTCTAATTGTTTACATCTTAAACATTTAATATACGAAACTGTGTAAAATATTAAAGTACACCATTAAAAAATCCCAAAAAAGATAAGTATTTTAATATTCTTTAAAGTTTATTCAAGAAATATTATACCCAATTTCATTTGTATATCCAAAATAATTAGATGATTGTGAAATTCGTAAACGTTGCCTTTTAACACTACACTCATTTATTTTCACTTGAGCTTAAAATTCCGAAAAGCCCTCTTTCTGCGAACTAAGACTTTTTCATCTCAGGTAAAGATGAAATTAAATCTATGCATTAATAAAAATTATCGATAATTTTTTACTCATAACCGATAATACGTTATCTACATTGTTTAAAGTACTTTTAATTATTGTGTCATAACTTTACACACATAAAAAACAGTTTTATTGGAATCCCTATGCTTAGTTAAAATCGAAACACTTCGTCTGAATGGCTATATAATTAATTCCTTGAATGAATAAGAAACACATCAAGTTCTAAATTGAAGTAGTTTGTATACTAAACGAAATTGTCATAAGAAAGCAGTATACGCATAAAGTTTCTACAATTTAACGTCATTAATATAATTATAAGATAAATCTAATGAAATGCTGGCAATCAAGATTTAACGTTTTAATTAGTAATAAACGTGACTTTCTGTGTAAGGTAAGAATATTTATAGAACTGCATAAATTGTTTATCGTTTGCCCATGTACCGTATTGGATCATAGTAAATTACTTCAAATCTTCCCTAAGTTATGTACCAAGAGTCAATTGAAATATTTTCTTGCTCAGTTCTTGTCTGTTGACGAACAGAAAATTTTATTATACTATATAAGTATGGACAATAAAATTTGTAATTGAATAGACAGACTTGCTTATTGTAAGTACCTATGTAGAATTAAATCAATAAATCATAATTCAGGATACTTTGCAAAAAAACTGAAAGTTAAGTAATGTTATTAAATTCACCATCAATATTGTGTCCATTATTAAATGTTTGTGTAGATAATTTGGCTGTAAACAGTGGTCGAAGTGAGGCGGTATCCGGCGGTATGGTATAGATTTTTAATTTTTGTTAAACATACCGGTAATAATTTTATTCACGTAGGTATACCGGTATGCGGCACCTGAACATCTTGTTTTGTTGCTCTATTCGATCTACAGGGTGATTCTAAATAGAGTAGCACAAACGGTACCAGATGAAAAAATAAGGCGAATGTAACAATGTCCTGAATGTCGTAGAGCCAACCCACGTTTCCTTCAATTTATCTGGAACGATGTGGTGTAAATCATTCATATTTGGTACAGATATTTGTCCAGTGGTGTCACATACTTCTAATTAATATTATTTTCAATAAAAGCGATAGTTTTTCAGATAATTTACAAAAACAAACTGCAGAAATTTTACAGCGTCAATTGATGCAGTAACACAAAAACTTCAACACACCACCCTTTAATAGCAAAAGGAAATCGCTTTTCTCGTAAAGTAATTTTAATAGATGTATTTTGAAGGAACAGTATTCGTTATAAAGTCATTTTAAGTGTGTAATTTAAGTAATAATTTCTTCATTTAAAACTATCTACTATAATTTCGAATATAATATTAAAAAGTTTCTAAAGAATATGTTCAAAATAGTTCCTATTTTCCTATAAAAACAATCTAACACGAGGATTTGTTTGATGATTTTCTCCTTAAATTGTATGGCGAAAAAGTTTGCTGAGTAAACAATTTGATATTTTTGTGTTCATGTGTCATTGCTCGGTTTCTAATAATAGTTGTGTAATTATGGCAAATAATTTTACTAACAATGAGTATTTAACATGCTTCAAGTATTTTTTAATGTCACAAAAATTGTGCTGTCGTAACAAGATTTTACCATGACAGATATCCAAATCGCCGTGTTCCTCACAGGCAAACTTTTTCAGCTGTGGAAAGAAGGTTGCGAGAAATGTAAACCTTGAAGAAGCTATACTTATCAATTTAGAAGAAAATCCTCAAACAAGTACGGGAAGACTGGCTATAACGTTCCACAAAGCCTTGGTTGGAACTTATTTCATGATAACCTTTTACACCCTTTTCACCAACAGCCGGTTCAAGAATTAACTGCAAATGGTTCACCTCCAAGGAATGCTTTTTACCAGTGGTATGTTAACATGTCCAGCCACGACTTAAATTTTTTATCTCATATTTTGTTTACCGATGAGGCACGTTTTCAAAGACATGGCATAGTTAACCATTGTAATAGTCACACTTAGTCTAATGAAAACCCCCATGAAATATGTCCTTCAAGATTTCAGCACAATTTTAGTGTAAATGTGTAACAACCCATTTTGAGTTGTATTAAAATATACCGTAATTTAGGTCTTTCGTTCATTCAGTTGTAAATATAAGAAAAATTTTAATTATTTTTGCATTATAGCTATGAGGTAGGCAACTTAATTTGCATTTTGGTGTAACTTAAGCGCATATCTTCTTAAGGGTATATATTTCTTAAAGGTTTATACTCCCACTTCAAATTATTTTTCTGCTCATATCTTTTGCGCACCGCTATATCATCATCTAATTTCAAAGCATCCATTTTTTTTTCACTTCCTGATAAATGTTGTATTAGGAAGTTTTTTTGGGTTTTCCACCTACATTTTGTGAAAGTGCCATTAATTTGATGGTAATATAATTTAACTCGTAATACTAAAGATTAAAACATTTGCTCTTTTCAGGCACTTTCTTTTATTTTTACTTTGATTTACACTTTAATTACATTTTAAGTACGCATTTAATTTTACTGTTGCGTACGCTTTCATTTTGTGATTGCAATTTTTATTTGAAAATTTCAAGAAAATGCATTAAGCGGATTATCCAATTTCAAGAACACAAATTTATGAGAAATAAAATTCCAGTTTGGGTGTGGTTGGCAACATAAAAGCATTGTTATTGCAATATATTGCGCAACATTGGCACAAGGATTACGTCATCTTGGTTTGCATTTCTGCATTATTTTTTATAATACCAGTGGTTCTGAAGAAGATGTATTTATTATATTTTGTAACAGGTATTTAATGTTTAATGATTTTTTAGTAATTTAAGGCTATTTTTAAGATATATTTTATTTAACTCTATCATTTTAACTGTTAATAAACATAGTTGTATATTTTTTATTATTTTACATTTTGATAAAATTTTTAGTGTAGAACTCGGTTTAGTTATTCCGAGCATTATTAAAAATAACTTGGCGTCCGTGATCATTTTTATTAGTGTTACATTTCATTTTTATTATTTATGTTCAGTGGAAGGAATCAAACCTAAATGGTGGTAATTAAGCAAATCGAAAGAATGGACCACCCTACGTTAATCTACCAATTTGAGTCAAAGGCATTATTTTTGGTGAATGCTTTGTATCTCCAGTTAGTTTAATGATTTGTTTTTGGAGAACTTTTTACACTTATTTCTTTATTTATATTATTTAAAACATATTTTATACTTTATACGATTAAATTTATTATACCATTTACACCACTATACATTACAAATGTAGAGGCAGGAATTTTTGGATATGCTATAATAGGTCCATCCATTTTTCCCCGTCGGCTAACGGGTCTTTTCGATTTTTAAATGATGCTATGCTATGCTACCCCTGTCAATACTGTTGAATAATTGCGGCAAAAAATCTTTCGCGCAGCTGACGAGATTCGTAACAACCCAGAAATATTTACAAGAGTACGTAATAATTTTAATCGTTGTGTTAGGTTATGTTTACAGGAAAATGGGAACTACTTTGAAAACATTCTTTAGACATTTTTACTTTAAAACAACGTTATGTTCCTTATTGTTACATTCGAAATTACAGGAGGTGGTTTTAGATTAAGATATTGTTACTTAAATTAAACACTTAAAATAACTTTATTCGTTACATAACAAATACTATTCCTTCAAAATACATTTATTAAAATTATTTTAGGGGAAATACGTTTTCCTTTTGCTATTAAATAGTGGTGTGTTGATGTTTTCATGTTACTGCATCCAATGGCGCTGTAAAATTTCCGCAGTTTGTTTTTGTAAACTATTTAAAACCTTATCGTGTTTTTCTCAAAAAAATGCAAGAGAGAATGGCTATCCTTAATTGGTTCAGCGTAAAAACACTGCTTCTTATCTTCAGAATTAGAATATGTTAGTGTTGGACGTGACAATGGTACCAATGAACTAAGTGTTGAAACTGAGAGTGAAGCAAAAAAAAAAAATTTAATAATTTACCCTAAATTCCCGAAATATACAACCGAAAATGTTTAGAATAAACATGTCTTCAAACAAAAGTAAAAAAACTAGACTGTAATGCGTGCAAGTGAATTAAAAATAACGGTCTTCAAAAGAAGGCTTTAAAGTGTCATCTGAGTGGGTTAATTGATATCGCAGCGTTTGGAGATAAGGAAAATGCACAGATTCTGGGTTTAAGATTAACAGAAACTGGAGTCGTTTATAATTTGGGTTTATTGTATGATGTATTATACGCGTTTTGTAACTGTGGTTTCATATTAGTTGAATTAATCTGCCTATTTCCACAGTTTTTACTTTTATTGCTGCGCGACGTTTCCGAAGCAGGCGCTGCTTACGTCATCAGGCTCAGTTCTGAGAAGGACAGTTTTCGCAATTAAGTCGAATTCATATGCTTTTTTCCAGAATATGTTTGGATACATATCTGATACAAGTAGAATGTGAAAAGAGTATGCCCACGAACCAAAAGAGACACCTACGTATAAAAAACTATGTCAATCAATACAGTGATGAAGAGTTTAAAGAAGATTTCCGGATGTCTACAGCGTACACGATTATTAGTGAGTAAATAGAGAAGTTATAGAAAACTTAATTAACGTTACATTTTGCAGGTATATTAGAAACGATACGTTCTATACCGACACATTCAACGGGTAAGGAGATAGTTATCGCTGTAAAAGCATTTTTCCTAACTCTTTAGTATTTAAACAATCCGGAATCATTTAGACAGGTTTCAAGTTGCTTTGATGTCACATACAGCTCAGCTGATAGATGCGTTTTTCGAGGAGTCACCAAAATCAACCATTATCTGTTAGCCTCAAATGGATATTATAAGTAGCAACTTCGAAAAAATTAGTAGCATAAAAACGTCCTTGGTTGTATAGGTGGCACTCATACTGAAATAAACACACCTCGTTTGCGTCAGGATTCATATATAAATCGCAAGAGATATCACAGATTGCTAATTTAAGGTATTGTTAATGACAAGAAAAAATTTATAGATATGTTTGTGGGGAGCGTGGTTCTACGAACGACGCCAAACTTCTTCGTAAATTGGGAATGGGGAATAAAATAATATTAGGTGATTTTGGGTATCCAAATTTAGATTGGCTCCTGGCACCGTTCAAGGACAATAATCGACTTATTGCTCAATAAAAAGACTTTAGTTATAAAATTTCAGCTACATGGGTTACAGGTGAAAACAGTTTTGAGTTGCTTAAATGTAGATTTCGACGTTTAAGAAAGTTAGAAAACATAAGTATATAACTTTCTTCTAAATTAATAATGACTTTCTATTTTACATAACGTTTATATTGACGAACATGGCTATGTTGAATAGGATCAGGAAGACAATCCTCAGCCAGAGAAGGTTGCATTTAATCCCATTGTTGAAAAGGAAGGGATAACAAGACAGCAGCAAATCTTTTTTGAAATGTATTCAGAATTACTAACACAATGTTTCCAGTGCATTTATTTTTCCCACTTAATAAAATACAAAATAAAAAGAATACTAACAAATGGGATTAAAGTTACTAAAGGGTATAATAACGTTAGCAACAAGAAATTAAAGTATTATGAATTAGCAGTCACTGATTTTCTTGCATTTTGATTAGTTTTTCAATAGGAGTAATTTTTTGTTTTTTTCTCACGGAGTTTCTATAGTAGCCTATTGGAATTTTTTAGTTTTTTTTTCTTATAGCATATACAGGGTGTTTAGGAGCTGAATCTAAAAACAATTTCAACTATGTACGGTCCATATCAAAGTTATATTTTTTTGAATGGAACACCCTATATATTATATGTTTTTTAGAATCTACGAATAAAATAAAGGCAAGTTGCAATAGCATTCCCTATAGCTAAAACCTACCGTTTCAAAGATATTTAATGATTTTTAAAATTACAAGCTAGAATTCAAAATTTATTTTTGCTACGTTTATTATTATTGAAACAGCATAGCCTCTGTTAGTACTATGCAAAAGGGTTGTTGTGTAAGACAGCATGAAATTTTTGTTAAGAAAATATACAGGGCAGTCAAAAATCAAATGTCAACTGCAGGTACCTAATATTGCAAATAACTGCCTTATTTTAATAGCACACCCTGTATTTAATAAAAAAAAATTGTTGTAAAATTTTACACCCTTTCAAATTATACTAGGTTCCCTATACTTAACTCTAACAGTTTTTCAGTTATTTTGAAATTTTTAAATAAGTTATAGTAATTTCGATACTCTTAGGTTTACTTAAAGATGCAAGGTGGCGTTGACAATATTTAATTATTATTTGATATTTGTTAAATAATATAATGTCATAATATTGTATTTCTAGGGTAGTCACTTTGTAATAATAAGCGAATTATTCCTACGAAAATTGTGTAGAAATGAACACATACTCTGTACACAAAAGAATTGATATGAGTTTGATTGGAGAATGTAGCAAAAAGAGTTTATACTCAAAAATATCCCACTCGCAATCATCCAAACAAAAGAGTATTGCAAGGATTGTTGGAAGTATTCCGTAGAACGGGAAGTATAGCATACCAGAAAATTAATAGACAAAAGCCTGTCACTGGAAATTGAGACAATATGTTTGAGGTAATTGTCGCCCTTGTTGAGAATCCCCACACCAGTCAGGGTAAAATAAGTCGAGAAGTAGCGTTTAGCAAACGAGGCGTTGGTAGTATAATTAAAAGACACAAATTTCACCCATACCGTATTCAGCTACATCAGGATCTGCTTGCGAATGACAGGGGCGGATAGGACCGGCGGGCTACCAGGAAAATCCCGGCGGGCTGCAGTTGGTAGATTCATATTAAATTAATATTGGAAGAAAACATAAATTTTACTAAAAAGATAATAAAAGCAATTCTTAGTAAGTATAAAGCTTATTGTGATTGGTACATTAAATCAGTTGTCTGCGATAATACTTAAGATCAGGTATACTATTTAGCTTTTACTGCTTTTAGAGAATAAGAGAACAATACCTACAAAAGAGAATTTCTAAGAATGCATTATGGATACAGATACAAGGAAAATTAACAACTTGTTATTTCAAAAAGGAATAAACGGGATAAATTTTCTATACATATAGGTACCTAACCTAGTACTACATAAATTTTTGGAATTGTTAAAACCGAAAGTATTGAGTAAAAAATATCATTCAACGCCGAAAGCATAGTTTTAGCCACTATT
Source organism: Vesta saturnalis (assembly GCA_036346205.1). NCBI lineage: Eukaryota > Metazoa > Arthropoda > Insecta > Coleoptera > Lampyridae > Vesta > Vesta saturnalis. The sequence continues at coordinate 46,938 of JARFJB010000760.1, forward strand.
TTTGTCAAGCAACCACTTACTATCGGTATCGGTTTCAAAAAACAAGACACCTGAGTTTAGAATGTTATAATTTTTTTATTTGGCGTTTGATTGTTTTGATATTTGGCATGAATGTATCTTGTACACATCTACCAACGGTCATTAAAAATGAAAATTGTAAGTAAACCTCTTCGGCAGTTAATTATAAAGAAATCAAAAGAAGGACTTTTTTTGCACATACATATTTTATATACGGAGACTTTGAAGTAATGTAACTTCATTATTTTTAGCTCAAAATATATGAAATTTTAACCAATAATGCATCCATCCTATTCGAACGGGTTAGTAATAACAAATCTTCCGAAAGTTTTCAAATTTTGATAAGAATCAGAATGGACAGTGGCGTAGTCAGGATTTAGTCTGGGAGGGGGGCCCAGATAACAAATGAGTTTTAAGATCTCTTTCTACCATAATTACGAATAAATAATAATGGAAAAATGATATATAATTTTGCATCCCTTGGACCTCTTGGTAAATAAGCATCTGGCACTAAAGTATTAACCACTTAAATGTAGAAACATGAACAAAGTTTATTGTACGTCACTTAAATACCCTAATAAATATATATTTTTACGATTTCTGGGTGAATGTAGTAATTTGTTTTGGATTAAACGAAAAACACCAAATGTACGTTTTGTATTATTTAAAATTTCATTTTTAAAGTAGAAGCGTTGTGGATCATAAATATATGTCCCTAAATGCTGACACATTATTGTTTATTGTGGTTTGCTGGAAGTAGGTACATAAACCGGCAACCGTTGAAATCTGGGAAGACAATTGACCAATTACTAGAAAAATCTCCATTTATGTGTAAATTTATTTTAAATTCTGTTTGAATTGTCAACAACTGTGTGATAATGTGGTTATTTAGGTAATTTAAATTTTTCAATTAAATTGAAAATATGAGGCCGCAGCCGCTTATGCCGCCAGGCGCCATGGTTAATACGGCACTGATATTATTTATAATTCAATTTGCTTATTATCACAATTCACAATTGGTAATATTTTAAGTTTACAATATACGATGTTAAACGTTCCATGCCTATCCTTCTTGGAAAGATTAAGTGGTAGAAAAATGTGTCACTGACATCGAAATTTGTACGAAGATAAGATAATAAAATAATTTACTGTACTTCTCTGAAAGAAAATGCGGAACCACCTGATCGTGACATTCGTGGCAAATACAGGATTAAAACCTATGTACTGTAGTTATACTTTTTACATTTAAGAATGCGTTTAGTTTGATTTAAATTCAATAGGTAGTCTTATGCGAGTTCTAGTGTTTAGCTGTTTAGTATAGTGTCGGATTGTAAAAGTGAAAATCATAACCCACGAGTATATGCATTTTTTATTTTCAAATTTCAAATTGTGACTTGTGTACATAGTAATGGCAATTAATTTATTATACAAAAACATGGATATTAATAAACGTAAAGCGAAAGGTGGTGCCGAAAAGGCTAGAATAAAAAAACACAAACAAATGGAAATCGAAGCTAGTAAGTGTATGAAATTATCTACCATGTTCAAATCTAAAACCTCAGATACATCGAAAGTGCAAGAAGAAGCAACAGATATTTCTCCTGCTAATTGTGCTCAGAAAACATCTATTTTAATTCCATTGCAAATAAAAGGAACAATTGAAGAAGACCATACAACAACCACTACGGAAACAGTTAAACAACCACTTGAATTTTCGTCTACAAGTCAGGTCAATCTCAACTTTTCGCGCCCCAAATATCAACAACCAAGCCCAATTTTTAAGTTTCATCCTCAACAACCAACTACTAGTATACCATTTACCGCCAGAAAAGCTTATTATAGACAGGATAATGTGCAACGTGTTTGGCTTATGTATTCTAAAAATTATGACGCTTTATTTTGTAGTATTTGTTTGGCATATGGGAAAGCAAAGGACGATAAGTCATTCAGGAATGGTGCAAGAGATTGGAAACATATTTATGATAGAATTAAAGAACACGAAAGTAGCAAAACTCATCAAATATGTGTGGATGCTCATATAACGGCTATGGAAGGAAAAAGTATTGATAAGTTAGTTTTATTTGGCTACACAGAAAGTAGGAAGGAACAAATTGAGAAGCGAAGAAATGTACTGAAAAGAATTATCGATATAATAAAATTAATAGGAAAAAGGGGATTAAGCTATAGAGGGAAAGAAAATGAAGCAGCGTATTCACTGAAAAATACAGAATTGGACCATGGTAAATTTTTGGAAATGATCATATTGTTAGCCAAATATGATCCAATTCTAAATGTTCATCTAGATGAAGTAATAAAAAAAAGTTCAGCACTTCACGAGAAGGGTTCTAAACAAGGTGGTGGCTCGATAACGTTTTGTCAAAAACAACTACTAATTATATTTTAATTTCTATAAGTAAATTAATTAAGAAGAAAATTTCTGCAGAAGTTAATAAAGCTACTATGTTTTCAATTCAAATTGATACGACTCAAGATATTTCTGTAGCAGATCAGTGCTCCATAATAATTAGAATATAATGGATTCTCAAGAAAACTAGATGAATTATGACCAGTTAATATACATTTGTGGTGTTATGCACATATTTTAAATTTAGTAATCACAGACACAACTAAATCTGTGATTGAATCTGTTAATTTATTTGGATTGTTGAATGAGTGCGCAGTGTTCTTAAAGGATCCTTATGTTAGAATGGATTGTTGGATTGAGGTGTGTCCAAATAAAAGTTACATTCAATCGGTGAAACAAGATGGTGGTCAAAGGATGCTTTATTAAAAAAATATTCGGTAGTTATGCTAGTGATAACAATGGTTTGTTCATAGAGTTAGTAGTGACATTAAACAAGATAAGAAAACTTGAAAAGCAACACCCGAAACTAGATATAAAGCTACAGGTTTGATAGAGAAGTTATCAAAATATGAAACTCTTTTGACAGCAAAAATTTTTTTACGAATTTTTGAAATTACTTCACCGTTATCCAAATATTTACAATGTTCTGGCTTAGATACATTACAAGCTTCTCGTATGGTAAATGATACATTGGATAGTTTAAAGGGATTTTCAAGAAATAAAAAATAAAACAGAAATGTTGGTAAAATTTATTAATAACCAACTTGAGAGAATTTCAGAAGATTTTGATATTCAGGTCGCGACTGATCTAGCTGAAGTACGGCTGAGAAAAAAGAAAAAATGCATAGCTATGAAGGAGATGATGCAACTTTGGGTCATGGATGAAACAAATTTAAGATTGATGTATATTATAGGATAATAGATTGTGTCATTGAAAAGATTACATCTATATTTGAAAAAAATATATCTGTTAACGCAGATTTTTCTTGTCTAGATCCTAAAAACTTTGAGGAAATAACAAAAGTCGGTAATCTTCCAGAAAACTCGTTACTGAATTTATCAAAAAATTTAAAACATTTTAATCCTGAAATAACACAGTGTGCACTTCAAGATGAATTATTAGACTTTATAAGAAAGTGGGACAATCTAAAAAAATCTTTAAATGACGAATATGTTTTAGATTGTTCTAGTGGTTATGATGATGACAACAATGACGAGGAATTTGATAAAACACAATCATTACCATACTGTAGATGTAAAAATTGTATTAAGTGTTGTTATCATGTTCTTCTAAAATACAATATGTATTGTAATGCATATCCATTTGTATTTTTAACATATAAATTAATTTTAAGTTTATCAGTAACACAAGTATCTTGTGAACGGTCTTTTCTAAATTAAAATTTATTAAAACCATTTACGTAGTACATTGATTCAGGAACACCTAGAAACATTTATGCTAATGTCAACTGAAAAACAGTTATTGGCAAATTTAGACGACGACGAAATAATAGATACAGTCTCCATAAAAGTAAAGTTCTCAAGAACTTGCTGTTACTGTAATTGACGTAATTGTAGTTCATTGCCATAAAACGCTTAAGTTTTTTATAATAATAAATTGCATATTTGTTTTCAGCAGTTGTAAATATTTGTTTATAAATTACGCATTTAATTACAAAATACTAAAACACTTGAGGGCCGCTTTGTAATATATTTCCCGGGCCGCAGCCATGCTACCTATCCGCCCTGGCGAATGATTTCATTGGAAGATTTGGTTTTTGCCTATGGGCTCTCGACAAAGTGAGTGAAAATGATAATTTTTAGGACTCTGTTTCAGACGAATCTACGTTCCATAATAACGGATTGGTCAACAGACACAATTTCCATTACTACAGTGATGAAAATCCCCATTAAGTTTGCACCCTTGATCATCAGCACCGATGGTGTGTTAACGTGCGGGGCGGAATTCTGGGATCGCACGTAATAGGGCCTCACTTTTTTAATGGAAACTTAAATGGTCAAAAGTTTGTAAGATTTTTGCAACATAATTTAACTGATCTTTTCGAAGGTATTCCAATAGATATCAGAAGACAGATATGGTTTCATTTAGATGGTGCATTTTGGCACATTTTGAAGTCCGAGAATATTTCAATAGAACTTTCACTGATAAATGTATAGGGCGGGGAGGACCACAAAATTGGCCGGCAAGATCCCAGATATGACTATTTTTTTTATGGGGCTACATAGAAGGTATTGTTTATAACGTACCTCCGACGACACTTGATGGTATGAAGGTAAGAAAACGCAATGCGTTTGAAGCACGCCACTTCGGACATTTATTAAAGTAGAAGCATGTGTTTGTAGTTGTAATTATTTTTTAAATTCGTGATTAAATCATTTCCATGTTTTATTAATACCCCGTATTTTTTTTCAATTAGTACTAAGTTTTATTTACCCTACAAAATAAAAAAAAGATGTCAACTTGTATATCAAGGCCATCATAATATTGAAAAATTAGATGTAATATTTAAAATAAAAAGAAATCAAAACAACTCAAAAACTATTAGAGTTAGGTATAGGGAACCCTAATGTAATTTGAAAGGTTATAAAATTTTTTTATTAAATACAGGGTGTGCTATTTAAAATAAGGCATTTATTTGCAATATTAGGTACCTGCAGTTGACATTTGATTTTTGAGTGCACTTTATATTTTCTTAACAAAAATGTCATGCTGTCTTACACAAAAACCCTTTTGAAAAGTACTGATAGAGGCTACGCTGTTTCAATAATAATAAACGTATTTTGAATTCAACCCTGTAATTTCAAAAATCGTTAAATATCTTTGAAACGTTAGGTTTTAGGTGTAGGGAATTATATTGCAACTTGCCTTTATTTTATTCATAGATTCCAAAAAATATTTAATATACAGGGTGTTCCATTAAAAAAATATAACTTTGATATGGATCTTTTTTGTGATCACCCTTCTTTTAATTGCTCGTGTTACTCGAGCAACTGCGAAATGCATGTCTGACATTTCACAGTTAGTAAATTGAACCATTTTAAACTGCAAATAGTTACCAAAACTACGTACATAAATTGACAACTATCAAGTTGTCCTCTAGTTACTGCGATTGTTTTCAAAGTACATTTTGCTTAATAAAATAGAAAGGGCAAATAAAAAAAAAATAGAAATCTATATTTATGAATAGCCCATTTTAAACTTTCCTTAGAAGATTTTCAAATTTTTAACGCGTATTATAGGTTTTTCACACTTCGCTTATAAGAGATTTAAGTTTATAACGCGTATGTAGTCTGTAAATTTCCAGAAAAGTTTAAAAATGTCTTTATCATTATTTCAACGTCCCTTTCAGAGTTATTTTCAGATTTTTCTCATAATACTAAGTCAATGACGTGCCATTTATTTGTTTGAAAATCCAAAGAAGATTACCCACATCTATGCCCATGGTTGAATTTAAAATAATTCAATACTTGCAAAATGTACTCTCTGACTATTAGTGTGTGCAAAGTTTTGATTAAGTATTCAAGAAATAAATGATAACAAAATCATAATTTTTTTCTAATTTTAACACCCAGTACCTTGAAAACAGAGCTGTTGCGGATCGATACTTATATGAAGGTTTTGTCTTAAAATCAATCATAGATTAATTCCTTGAAGTTTCTGCACATGCTTAATTAACACCCTGTATCTAGATTTAAAAAAAAGGGGGAGGGAGATTATTTTGATATACCTGATGGCCAAGGTGAGATCCTTTTGGAAAGTCGAGATCCATTTTCGGACCTCACCTCTTTCTTGTGTATATCGAGTTGTACTATTATTGCCAATACTGTAGGAGTCTATATTTCAATTTTATTCGATCTCATTTTTCAAGTTTTTTTTTTCATATTTTATGTACTTACGAAGCTGTATAAATTATATCGTATCTAAGAAAAACGAGATCCGAATATATGGCAACGTTGTAAAAACTCTATATGTAATGTAATGTTATTTCTATTAAAAGCTAATAATATCTCATCTATTCGCAACACAAACTTAGTAAGCGGTAAGAATATTACATTTACAGTCTTTCTGATCGCAATATACCAGTTTAATAAAATGTAGGTAATTAATTTTGTAAATGTAAAGAATAATAGATTCTAATTAAACTAAATGGACGTTCCAAGCATAAATATTTGATTTCCATTGTTCTTTGTTTTTCCTAAGTATACCGACTTATAAATTGAAGCAGCATAACTAAAAATCCAGTAAATTATTTGAGCAATATTATTCGTAGATAACTTTTATGGCCTAATGCGTTAAACGGATAAGTAAAGGTATTTGGTGTTACGTGAACCGTTTTCTAGCTACAGATTGGTTTTTAGTAGCTAAACTATGTTTTAAATCAACTCATTTTAACGATTAAGATGACGTTATAATCGTACTTGGTTTGTTATGTTTGAAAACTGTTGGTTTGAAAAGTATTAATCCAAAATTCGTATAAAAGTAGCCTAAGAGAGTAGAGTAGGGCAGTAATAAGAACGTACACTCAAATGGCTTAAGTGCAATCAGAAGATGTATTGTGTAGACCACGAAATGCAAATAACAGTTCAGTTACAAAATGGTAGGTGTGGTATTTTACTTCTTATTCTGCACTTTTTTTCAGAAAATAAGAATATTAACCTACTCTTTCGGTTTTAAAGATAGCCTAACCCCAAACTGCATAAAATATTGCAAGCATAGTATGTTTTTCTTATTATTTCATGACTAGGATTTATCTCTTTGCACATTACCATCGATTTAAACATTAGTAAAACACAATTCCTTCCATTGTACACATCTTCACCATGTACTAAAGCATTGTGTAAAAAAAAAACGAAAAAAAAATTGAAACATTGGGCACACTTACGAGCGAGAACGAATATCTAACTTTGCTTTCCTACTATGTCGCTTCCTTTAGTTTTTCCCACCCTAACTAGGTACAAAAGCATTTTGAAAAAAAACGAGTAAAACTATTTGAACCTAAGACGTTAGTCAGCATTTAGACTGATGGCAACATGGATTCTCTTGATGACCATGACCTAATTTTACGTCTATGGGTGTAGGTAAGCATTTGGGCCAAATATTGCTAAGTTCTGTATTAATAGTCCAATGTCATTGGGGTCACGAAAAAATTGATTGCCTCAATGGCCAAGAGCTAAATTTTGTCACCCATGAGTGTTGGTTGGTATTTGCGATGAATTTTGCGGTAGACTTATGTTTCTACACTAACTTAGTTGTGAATTCAGCAAAAAGGATTATCTCGATGATCATGAGCTAAATTCTGTGAATCGTGAGTGTTGATGAGCCTTTAGGTCGAATGTTGGCCAAAATCTATATTTACACACTAATTTCGATAGTAGAAGCTAAATGGTGTTGCCTCTTGATCTGTGTTTGGGCCAAGTTTAGTCCATAATCTGTTTCTATACCAATTTCGTTGGGGACGCGACAAAATATATGCTCTCGATGACCAAGAGCTAAATTCTGTGGTCTATGATTGTTGCTTTTAGGCCGAATAATGCGCAAAATCTATATTTACACACCAATTTCGTTCGGGTCAAGACAAAATTGATTGCCTCAATGTTTTCGTAATTTTGTCACATATTGGTCAGTATTTGGCCTGAATTTTACCCAAAATCGATGTATGTATACCTATTTTCGTTTTTTATGCCTCAAAATGGATTCTCTCGATGATCAAGAGCTAAATTGTGTGGTCCATGGGTGTTGGTTAGCATGAATGCCAAATATTGCGCAAAATCTATGTTTACACTGCAATTTCGTTGAGGTCAAGTCAAAATTAATTGCCTCGGTGGCCAACAGCTGAATTCTGTCGCAAATGTTGGTCAGTATTTGAGCTAAATTTTGCTCAAAACGTATACGTATGCATCCATTTCGTAAGAGATGCAGCATGATGATGATAAAGATTTAAATTCTGTGGTTCCTGAGAGTAGGTTTGTATTTAGGCCAAATCTATATTTATAAACCAATTTAGTTGAAGTTACGGCAAAATTGATTACCTCGATGGCAAAGAGCTACACTGTCACCTATGTTGATCAGTGTTTAGGCTGAATTTTGCCCAACACTTATGTTGATCAACCAATTTCGTTATTGATGCCTCAAAATAAATTTTATTAATGACCAAGAGCTAAATTCTGTGGTCCATGATGTATTTAGGCCAAATAATGCGCAAAATCTATATTTACACACCATTTGCATTGGAGTCAATCCAAAGTTGATTGCCTCAATGACCAAGAGCTGAATTCTGTCGGTGTTTAGGCTTAAACCTGTGCTTATATACCGATTTCGTTGGAGACGCGGAAAAATGGATTATTTTGGTGGTAAAGAACTAAATTCTGTGGTGTCTGGAAGTTGGTGAGCATTTGAACCAAGTATTACCCAAAATTTATATTTACACATTAATTCCGTTAGAGTTACGGCAAAATGGATTGTTTCACAAAGGCAAGGAACAATAAAAATGGGACAGCCTAGGTTTCACCACGTTTTTTTTTATTTCTTGATATAATTGATGATGTTTTGGGAGACAAACCCACAAATTATTGTGAAGATTCTATCAATTCTAGCGATGAAAGTATGTCTAGTGAACAACTATCTGATGATGTCATTGAAAATTAAAAAAAAACATCTGGAAAAACCTTACATTAGATTATGTTAAAATAAGGAGGAAGGATTATAGGGCTAGAGAAGAACGCCATATATACATGTGTGTGTGTATGTGTGTGTGTGTGTGTGTGTGTGTGTGTGCGTGTGCGTGTGCGTGTGCGTGTGCGTGTGCGTGTGCGTGTGCGTGTGTGTGTGCGTGTGCGTGTGCGTGCGCGTGCGAACGCGCGTGCGCGTGCACGTGCGAGCGCGCGTGTGCGTGCACGTGCGCGTGCGCGCGTGCGTGCGTGTGTGCGTGCGCGCGTGTGCGCGTGAGCGCGTGTGCGCGTGTGCGCGTGTGCGTGTGCGTGTGTGCGTGTGTGCGTGTGTGCGTGTGTGTGTGTGTGTGTGTGTGTGTGTGTGTGTGTGTGTGTGTGTGTTGTGTGTGTGTGTGCGTGCGTGATTGCGCCCGTGCGTGCGTGCGTGCGTGCACGTGCGCGTGCGCGTGCGCGTGCGCGTGGGCGTGGGCGTGGGCGTGGGCGTGCGCGTTCGTGTGCGCGTGCGCTTTCGCGTGTGCGTGCGCGTGTGGGTGTGCGTGTGCGTGTGGGGGGGGTGTGTGTGTGTGTGTGTGTGTGTATTTATGTTAAAATTACATAAATACAATCTATTCTTTTACATACAGTAAAAGATTAACTCGAGTTGGACTTGAAACCACAACTTCCACTTTGCTATAGGGGCGCTCTTCCAACTGCACTATCCAGGAGCCAAGTCGCAATCGATTCAAACTTAAACTGTATATACTTCCCTAATTACGATGTATTAGAATTTTTATATACAAGGTAATTGTTATGTTGAACTTCTATTCGTTCACTAAAAATTAAACTTCTTTGATCAGTCCATCTCTCATTGTCTGCGTTCTTGTTTTAATAATATTTTTTCTAATCTTGTATTTTAATGCATACTTATTATTTTTAAGTTTCCAAAAAGTTAATAATTGTGTTATCAACTCACATTCCATACTTGCACATTATTTTGAATTAAATATTTAAAACGTTCTGGACAGCGTTAAACGTCTAGTAATAATTCATTGTACCTGATGAAATATACATCCTTGAATATTTTAAAATTATGAGCCTTGTATTCAAATATATGTGCAGAAATACGTGTATCATGCCAAACTTCAAATTTTTCTTACTTAGCAACAAAGATTATATAGTATTTACTTCAGTTAACAAACAGGCAAGCAATGACACAAACAATAGACAGACAAACGCGCAACATAGAATATTAACATAAGGAATAAAAAATGTGAGGGACATGTAGCTCACAATAAGTGTTTGTCATACACCATACACAAACCAATAAATTTACTACATCATAAACCGTTATTTATTAGATCTTTTTAATATAGTAATTAAAAAAATCCATATTGGGTTCATCGGCAGGTTAGAGTTCAGCATTGGTTAAACCATTTTCGCGATTTACACCCTTTTTACTTAATGCTATCAAAACATTTTATTTTTCAAACATACTCATAAGTCATGAGTAAAATACAACACTTTCCATACACTCATTCTATAAACTAAGTCTATTCGGATATATGTATTTTGAATCACCGTATAGTCGTATTTAATCCTGTAGAGCACCTTTCTAGTTATTAAACTCTCACCTATCTATATTATGCAATTCACTTCATACTCTAGTATTTTGTTTATTATGCTTCTTTATGCCAGTCTAGTATCTGTTACCAAAAACGAATAATATTTCAAAACACAGGAATCAGTATGGTTATAAATGTTAAGCTAGAATTTTGTTTGAAATCCATCTAATTATTGCCCGTATTGTTTGAACAAAGCTATATTTATTTTTAAATCCAACGACATTTTGGATCAACCATTTTTATCTTTTAAATATTTCATATAAAAGCACTATTATCAGATGGTTTTCAAATTTTCTAACGTTTTTACGAAAATTCTTTAACTAAATGTCTAGCAATGCCTGCATAAATCTGTATACATTAGGAAAGTAAAACCTCAATTTTATTGTAATCATACAGTGTTTACGTATGTGTTTACCATGTTTACAGAATAAAAATAGAGCCAATTTATATTAGTTCTCTTTAATAAAAAGAAATGAAAGGAAGGTTTATAATTTAAAATTCTACCAAGCAAGAGAGTACGTAAACAAGATTAAACTAAATACTGAAAATTGATTTTTATCAAAACTGAAAGAAACTGTTTACAAATAATTGAGTTCTTTTAATATACCATTTTCTTTGGACATCACGCTTGCTACAAACATTGATCTTAAAATCCTGAAGGAGAGGATTTATACTTTTTTATAAATGCCACACGAGCTCCTCAATTATTGTAAGCAGCTTTGCTCCATTTTTTATTATTTATATGACGTATATCTGCTTTATAATTATTTTAAACGAAACCTTACTGAAATAAAAGGAATATAGCTTTATATAAATAGGAGGTTAAAGAAGACCAAAAAAGAAAGAAATTTATTTTCAGTGTAAGAACTTTGTGCAAACTAAAGGTTCCCTAACTTCATTAATTTTGACCAGTCAGCACCGCTCGACTTGGGATAATAAAGTCTTTTTCTTCTATTTCGTCACATTATGTAATTGAAAATAAAGCATTTACATTAAAGCTAAAGAGCGACAGTACAACTTTATGCTTTTATAAGAGTAAAATTATTTTCCATATTGTCAATAAAACCTAAATTGCATTTAAAAATTATATTGTGTCCAATATTAAACGCTTTGCCTAATTTTTCTAAATCATTAACCAGATATCTTAAAAAAATGTTCTCACTTGCACAAATGCGTTACTCTGCAGGACAAAGGTGGCATACCTTTTTAACGGATAAGACAGTTCTAATAATCATATGAGTGCCAAAATAAAACTTTCAGAAATTAAATGAAGATAACTGTAACGAATTGTTAACTTATTCAGATATTTAGAGGGACTTCAAACTTTACAACTAAATATATGTAACTCTACCATGTGTTACTTAAATATTTACTTCTGAACAAATGCAATATATATCATTGTCAAGAACAAATATGTAAGTAAAATAATAAGTACTTATGGTATCAAATAAATTAAGGTAAAACAACATACTTGATATAAATTATAACTCCAGATTAAAAACTTAAAGGTGAGTCAACCTGTTCGTTAACTAAAGGTACCTTCTGTTTAGGTTTGTAACGTTTCAATGCTTCTAAAACACCCAATTGTTCTTTTTTATTCTAAAAACATACAAATTTAATATTGTTTTATAAGTAATAAGGTAATTATTTATTTTAAATCTAATATCAAAGTTCTTAAGCGTTCGTCCAATGTAAACAGAATTACTTCAAAACGACGTTAGTTGAATCTTTGGCATTAAAGAACGTTGGTATTAGTTTTGAAAGCTACTTTGTACTTCTTTTGTAATATTTCAGCTACTTCTTCTGACATTTTCCCAAATATGAAATATTAATGGATAATTTGCACTTTTGATTTTTAAGTAAATCGTCGATTATATATGAAATGTAACCATTTGCTTGTGCTGTTTTTTTTATAATTGATATTTCTTTATTGCAATTTCTTTAGTATCATGGTAATGACATTGCTCTATTGTTCACATTAATTAAGATTTATATGCTCTAACCTTACTTCGTGGAATTCCATGTTTAAATACAAAATAATTCAAAAATTTCTTATATATAATTACATATTTCTATACGTGTTTCAATACAACATGTCGGAAGGTGTAGGTATTCTCAATATGGAGAATTCAAACTTCTTCTGTGTATTAATATTTATGTTTAAATTTTGGAAATTAATGCCTACATTTTGTTCTTTCGTTAGCGTAAAGTTTATGTTAAGATGTAAATTGCTAATATTAATTAGAAACGCATCAATGTGATATCTGTAACATAACGAAACCAATATACAATATCATCAGAACCATTTAATCCAAAAATTTGATCTAAATTATCCATAAAGGTGTTAGCTAAAATGAACAAAATTTGACTGCCCACAGGTAAACCATCTTTTTATAGATAAATCTTGTTATTGAATATGAAGTAATTTTGATCAACACTGACATTAAATAATTGAATCAGAGATACTTTAGAAAACATACTAGTAACATCAAAACTTACAAGCATATTATGTAGTAGTAGTTTTATGTTTTGTAGTTTATGAATTAGTTCCAAAGAATTCAATAGAATGCTTTGATTTGTACTTTAAATTGTTTGTTACTATGTGTTTTAGTTTATTTGTTGTTTCCCTAAATCTGTAAAGCAGATATAGCAGTTTTGTAAGCTTTCTTTCACATCTTTTTAAAATTTTGTTCTACGATCTATATTTAAAAGTTCTTCGTTAGCAACAAAATCATTAACTTCATGCACATAATTATCTTTTGAAATAATTACTAAAGTGCTACCTTTACCTACTTTAACAGACATTAGCTTATTTCTGTTAATTTTTTTTTAAGCTGGTTTTATTAAGTAATTACAAAATTTGGTGTTGTAAGCTTTGTCCTTTTTTAATGAGAACTCTCTAAGTAATTTATCAAATTGAAATTTGGCATAATTATTGTAATCATTTCTAAGATGCGTTTTGCATTTTACTGCTAAAATCTCTTTAATTTTGCTAACGAATATAGGAAAAAGTAAAACTTAAAATATTTGTTAAAAAATTCTAATTCTTTGGGATTAAATTGAATATTAAACCTACACATACACACGTTACAATACCATACGATTCATTACACCATAAAACATATAAATTAGCTGCATATAAATCATTAGTACATAGAGTAATGCCATTACCGTTAAACCAAACAAATTTCAATAAGATGTCAATTATGAAACAAATTGCACAAGCAAATGGTTACATTTCAAACATATTCGACAGTTTAGTTAGAAATTAAGAGTGCAAATCGTCTTTACCAAGTTAACACAGAATCGAAAGGAAATAAATACTTTCATATTTTGGAAGAATATCAGAACAAGCAGCTCACATATTACAAAAAGACAAGAATTACAAAGTAGCTTTCAAAAGTAATACCATTGTTCTTAAATATTTATTTAATGCGAAATTGAATTCGGGTATTTATAAATTGAACTGCACATTCTGTTATTCTGCTTATATTGGACAAACTTTGACATTATATACAAAGTTTAGCTGTTACAAATAGGAAAACACAGACTAATCAAATTATGCCAAATATTTAACAGTAAATAATCTATACTTGTCAAAAAAAAAAACTCTGAATCGTACATTATTTATTAAAACGTTACTCCAATCATATTTTCAAATAATATACATATCAAAAAGGCGCCCTTAGATATGTAGGTGTACTCAAATTGGTACAGTGGGAAGATAGGAGGAATACTATACACAATGATATACCCTGAAACAGTCTCTTTCAATGCAAAATGTTACACCACATTTTAGACCACACCAACAGGCTCTTTGATGATACCAAATACATCGTAATTGCTTTTGAAGAAAATGCCCACAATCATGTGTCCTCAGCTAGGCACGACTTCACTTGGAGGTCTCTTTTTTAAAGTGGATGCTTTTTGATGAGAAGACAAATAATGACGTATAATATTTCTTTGGAACTGTATGAAACCCGTGGGTTGTTCTCTGCCAAGCTGATACAGTCTCCATGTATTTACGGCTGCCGTATTTATCATATTACAGAAGAGTACTCACCACCACTTTTTTCCACGTATGCCAATTCTATAATTGTTAATTCCTTGATCGTGTAGGTCAACACCGCCCATTGATCGATTGTAAGCTTGGACAAGGGCTGGTTGTGGTACGTCTACTTTCGATTTTGCAATTGATGACCAACGCTTGACTTTGCCTATGGGTTCCAAAAAAGAAAAATTGGTGCACATAGTCACCATATTGTTATCCTTGCATGTGACAAATAACAGTCCCTGTCTGTTATCGTATTTGTATTGGTACTATCCTCTCTCCTTTTTGTTAATTGTTTAGGAGGTGGCAATGGGCACTTTTCGATTCTGTTTGCTCGAACTGTTCCTGTTGTCCGTAATTCTTTACCTTTCAGCGATTTCATCAAATCATAACTAGTAAAATAATTAAAGTCAAAATAGAGGCTATGGTCGGGAGGTACTGCCAAATTATCTGCCATATCTAAAACAACTCTGGAACCTAATGGTGGTTGATTTTGTTGTGTAAGAGTATTTTTAGCTCCGCAATACGTTTCAAAGGAGTAGCAGCAGACAATTCAACTACATAGTAGCCAGTTTTTGTAACCAAACCTAATTGGCTTTCCTTTAATAAACTGTTTGCTTGAATGTGTGCCAAACAATTATACTATTGATTTATCAACGTACAGATCCTGATGAAAAATGCCCTACTGTTTGAGTTTATGGTTAGCATGTTTACTAAATGTCTAAGCTTTACCATTTTCTCATTTACATCTAAATTAGTATTTTCTGCAAGATTTATATACCTTTATATCTTGAAATCTATTTCTCGACATAGCGTTAGCTACAACTGGTAGTCCCACATCTGCGTCAAGGCTCCAGTAATGCCTTTCACTAAGTTACTGGTGATATTCACTTAGCAAAAGTATACCAATAAATATTTGTATATCGGTTTTGGAGGAAAAAAAACGATGGATATTTTTTTGGTCTGAATATAGATTAGTTAGTTGAACAAGATGAGGCAACACTTTAAGTCAAATGACTTTTTTAAAATTACTACCTCTGATAAAGTTGCGAGGTCATATTGGTTAATTTCCATACGATCATAACTTCCTGATGTACTCTGTTTACTCGTTTTACTGTTGTAGTTTGAGATTCCTGCAGTTTTTTATTTCTTACAGATAAATACATCATCTTCATCAACATTTTCGTCATCACTTTCGACCGACACATCGTCAAAAGTCTCTTCATCTGTTTGCTGATTGGAATTATTACTACATCGACTTCATATTGTATATCTCATGCAACTAGATCAGCAACTGCCGGTGAACCCTCGTAAAACTTTCCATAAAACCTACGCACGCTTACGGTTTCAGTCTCCATTAAAGTTTTAAAACAGTATCTGCAAAGCAACTATTTACTCAATTACAGATATTTGGCCGAGACTATGAATCTAACCATTATACTCAAATAAGTACAGCAACATTTTTTTACCCCCTCCCCCTTATGTGTGTAAGAATATTAAAATAATTATCATACCCAATGCTCTTCACTGACATGTAAAGACACCCACATTTTTTTTACCCCCTCCCCCTTATGTGTGTAAGAATATTAAAATAATTATCATACCTAATGCTCTTCACTGACATGTAAAGACACTAAGCTCAGTGTTACCCGAAAACTTAATTACAAACACAGTTTCAACAAATCTTAGACGTACGTGCAATACCACTCACGAAAACACTCTGTATGGGTGTAAACAAGTCATCATAAACCTGGAAAGAATTTAAAATACGTTGCAACATCTTCTAATTTACAACTTAAACATATAATTTCTGTATATTCCAGCTTAAACTATTATTCCTTAGATGACCACTGAAGGCATTTGAAAGATGTACTTGTTTGTGTACGGTGGGTTATAATGGGTTAATTTTTATATTTTTGAAATAAAAAAGAAAAAAGTAAGTGTTTTGGAAGCATTGAAAATTTATAAACATAAAGAGAAAGTACCTTTAATGAACGAATAGATTGATCTCATGGACCTACCTTTAACAGATATTCTAAATATAGAATTATAATTTACATCAAGTTTGCAGTTTTATCATAATGATTTGTTACCATAACAGACTAGAATGGAGCAACGAACGAGCGAATTGGGCGCAAGAATGACCTCAAATTGTGTTTAGTGAGTGGCAACTTAAACGCCGCTGGTTGTATTGTCAATTTGCTAGAACCCGTTGCGCTTCCATATCTTCAGGGGCTGGAAAATCCCATTTTCCAACAGGATAATGCGCGCCTTCATACGGCAAAGGCTACAATATGTTTTTTGGGAAAATCTAACATTTCCGTCCTCCCATGGCCTGCTCGGTCGCCTGATTTGTCGCCCATTGAACATGTATGGGATGAGGCCGGTAGGCGACTGGCTAATTTACCACACTCCCCAGATAACTTACACGATAGCTTGGGTTGATATATCATAGGCAGCTATAGATCACTTGATTGATAGCATGCCACGCCATCTAAATGAGTGCATTATAAATCGTGGCGGAGCAACCCATTATTGAAAAAAACATTTTTAGTTTTTGTTATTTTGTTTTCAAATTTTAACCGTTTGTTTGTTCTAATGAAAGACATCGTTGACGAAAATTTCAATAAAATCGTTCAATAAATTCTAAGTGTTGCAATTTTTATGGAAGTCAGTATATAAGATGCCAAAACCTATTTAAACGGAGATTTTCTTCTTCTTCGTCTATTAAAATTATTAAGGTGTTTATATATCTCAATATCTTGTCTTAACAATATTTCCATATTGTCAAATTGAATGTCATGATTTAAATTATTTAAGGCGTGCTCAGCTACCGCAGACTTCTCTGGTTGACCTAATCTACAAAATCTCATATGCTGTTTACGTCTTGTATCAAAGCTACGTTTTGTGGTTCCAATGTATACTTTTCCACATGAACAAGATCATTTATACACTCCGGAAGATGATAATGGGTTTGAAACATGTTTAGGTGATCTTAAATGTGCTTTAATTTTTCTTGTAGGTTTAAAAATAGTCTGAATGCCATATTTAATTAGGATTTTTTCAATTCTATTTGTAACATTAGCTATAAAAGGAAGAAAATCAGTACCAATATTAAGTACTGATTTTTCTTTAAGGTTACGTCTAGAAGGTGTAATAACATTATTAATATCTGTAAGTGAATATCCATTATCTTGTAAGGATTTTGTTAAATATTTATATTCATCCTTCAAAAATTCAGGGTCACAAATTCGTTTTGCTCGATCTACTAAAGATTTAATTACACCAATTTTTTGGAGTGGATGGTGGTTGGATAATTTATGAAGGTATCTATCAGTGTGTGTCGGCTTTCTGTACACCTTACAAGATAGTGAATTATTATTTTTAGATACTAATATGTCAAGTAATGGCAAACTTCCATTAGTTTCTTTTTCCATGAAAAACTGAATGCTAGGATGTATACCATTTATAAAAACCAAAAACTCATGCAATGCCTCTTCTCCATGTCTCCAAATAACAAATGTGTCATCTATATATGTATACCAAACCGAAATTTTTTAGGTGTACTTTGTAACGTTAATGTAAAAATTAACTATAACAGGACTAAGGGGACTACCCATTGTTACACCATCAATCTGTTCATGAAATTTACTATTCCACTGAAAATAAGTTGTAGTAAGACAGTGCTGAAAAAGAATTGTTATATCCTTTGGAAAAAAGATGATCAATTTATTCAATAGTTTCTTTTAGAGGAACTTTTGTAAAAAGTGAAACAACATCAAAACTGTCCCATTATATCACCCTCTTCAGTTTTGAAACTATGCATTTTTTCAACAAAGTCGGCAGAATTTTTAATGTAATGGGGTGTTTTTCCTATATGAGGCTGTAATAAAAATGTAAGATGTTTTGCAAGATTATATGTAGGAGAACCAATTGCACTAACAATGGGCCTTAAAGGAATATTAGGTTTATGGATTTTTGGTATACCATATAGTTTTGGTGAAATAGCGTTAGGAATAGATGATAATTTAATATCTATAGTTTTTAAAAGAAACTTTTTGTTGGATCTTTTGGTATTTCTCGATAAGTCTCTGGTTCTAACAGTTGTTCTATTTTAATGTTATAATCGTTAAACAGTTGCATTACCTTTATCTGATTTTAATATTGTTATACTTTCATTACGTTTAAGATCAAGTAAAGCACGTCGTTGACGAAAGGATAAGTTGTTCTTTGGAGGTTTTGTTTTACGTAATATGTTAACGGTGTTATATCTAACTTCATTTAGTTTTCAATATTGGAAATTATAATCTTCAAAAGGTATTGATTGCTGTTGGTGTTACCGCAAAATTTCCTCTTTTAGAAAGCGCTTCAATAGCATAATCTAAAACATTATCAGAAAGGTTTATAACTGTTTTTTTATAATCAAAAGATGGTCGATTATTTTGTTTTTTGCATAATTTATTAAATGTTTTTTTGACGTTGACATGAGATGTCAAAATTTATTTACACGATTCAGATATTCACGAGCAACCCGCGTATTGTGAGCTGGTGCTCCATCTTGCTGGAACCAAAAGCTCTGTCTTTCAGCTAATGGTATACCAAAGAAAACTTCAACATGTTGATGTAAGAGCTGAAGATACCTTTCAGCTGTTCAAGTGCCTTCATATATTATTGGACCGAATAGTCCATTTTCCAAAATTCCACACCATACATTAAATCCAAAACGCATTTGTTGTCTTGATTCTCTTTTTAAGGGTGGATTTTGAGTTGAACAGTAATACGTGTATTTTCGATTAAATAAACCGTTTTTACAGAAATAACTTTCATCGGTCCATACAATTTGATGGGCCGAATTTTCATTAATTTCACACTGTCAAGTAAACCATTAGCAGAGGGATCTCCATAGATCCATATCTCCTGGAGGAAGGGCTTGGGTAATTCGGTATTTATATGGGTGATATTGGTGCTTCTTTAGAATTAAATGAACTATAGATCTTGTTACACCAGTAGTATTTTCAATTTGTCGAGTTGATGTTGATGGATTTTCAACAACTATCAACAAAACCATATTTTCATTTTTAGGATTATTTTAGTCTTTGCGCCTTCGAACAGGTTACTTGAAACATCCTTAGAGTTTTAAATGCTCACACAGCCTTTTGAAAACCATGCGACAAGGCTGCCTTCATTGTAGGTATTTGTTGAGGTGCATTCGGCCAGCTACTACAGAATTTCTTTGCTATAAAATGTAACATAATATTATGTCAAACTTTTCACTATTACTGAAAGTTTCTATCAAAAACTTTCAGCACGAACCCCAAGAGCACTTGTGACGGATAGAATGAATGAAGTTTTATTTCTAGATATGTCACAATGTCATAGCCAGATACGAAATTTTAATTGCAAAGCCAACTATTCAGAATGAAAAAAATGCGATATTAATAAAATGAAACGACTTAAAGACACATGTGTGACCAATTGTTGAAAAAAGGAAGAAATATGCTTATATTAAGCCTGCCACGATCCATAACAAAAAACAAAGTTGATGTTATTTTCAATAAAATTTTGTTAGTATTAAGTAAGCCATGAAAAGTACGTCATACGTTTTTGGCCTATTAAATTAGGCCTAGGACAAGGTAATTTTTAGTAATTAGACCAAAGTTGTAACTCCTCAAATAAATGAGATTCCCATGCTGAACATTTTTATCCTGGACGCGCTGTATATTCACCTAAGATGCTTGAAACGCAAATATAAATATTCGTTTCTATAGATTTTATCATTCTCTGTATTTAAAATTACAACGTTTCTTATAAAATACCTGAAATGTCACATTAACAAAATTTGAAATAGTAGTAACTCATTTAATCTACATTATTTTTAAGTTTAAAACTACTAGAATAGAAAAATTATGTTAAATATTTTTATACTCGGAAGGTAACATAAAGCATACGAAATATTTTTGCTAGCTACACATCGGATGTTTGATCTTGAGTTTGAAGTACTTGAAGCATGAGTGCGCTTGCATATTTTCTTGCTGTGCAATGATTTTTGCTGCACTGAATAATCTAATGCTTTTCTTATTTATGTAGACACATTGTGTATTGCACATTGTGAATAATCAATTGTATATATGAATATATTTCTCTAGATTTAAATTTAGAAATGAAAATATTCTGGTCTTGGTGAATTGTACTTCAGTCTTACATCAGTACAAGAATTGTTACAGTATCAGTAATTTTTTGATTGTAGACGTGCAAACATATTGTCTTAACGTAACTTTCTGAAATTAATATTCGTTATACAGAACAAATTTGAAAAAATAGATACATGTACAGTATGACCCATTTGAAAACACCCTTATAAAACGTATCATATTCGTTCGATTTTTATAGTCTACGTTTTTAGGACAATTAAACCTACTTAAAAACAGAAAAGTTGTATTTTTAGCCAAAAGCCACAGATACAAACTCGCTTCAGAAAG
>JARFJB010000761.1:0-132584 GCA_036346205.1 Vesta saturnalis
AACCTTTAACTTTTTGACACTTTAACCTCCTATTAATCCATATAAGGCTTTATGTATTAGGAAAGGACTTACTTTCGTAAATTCGCCTTCCTTTCTTTTGATTAACAGGAACCGGGGACATGAGTCCTCCTTTTCCTGTCTGATCTTAGTGGAAATAGGTGTTCCACCATCACCACCCTCATTTATGGATGAGGGCGCTCCAGAACTAGAAAATGTTAATACCATACAGTTCCCACGAGTAATGGTGAAATAAACGTCAACTACGGCAGAGCACCGTACCGCAGCAAGGCTACATACTCTCAGGAGTCGCCTGTTACCCAAGAGACACCGTTAAAGACCACGTGACGTGTGGCCATTCATCCTTCAACACGGTACGTATTACATCTTGGATTACGCCTTTTATAGAGTGAGGTCTCCGAACATGTAACAAAAAACAGAACAAGAACCATCAAAAGATAGACTAAGACAAACGACCTGGGATAACTTAGCTTCACCACTGCTGGCAACAGTGGCTACTGAGCCCCCCCACCGCGACAAGGTGTATTCCTTGGGGGCTATTTATTTTTTCTTTAAATAAAATTATAAGCTATTTTACTAGTAAAATGTGCATGGAAAATATAAATACAATATACAAAAATAAATTTATAGAAAAGTTGTTAATTTATATTTAATAACATAATAACAGTTGTTTTCCAAAGAATCAAGCTGATTATTATATTCTGGAAAATCAAATTCTATAATGTCATTATTAATTTGTATTGCTTCTTCTACAATATTCTCTGCAAGCGTGCCACTGGATTTTACTTCAGTTTGTGCTCTTTCTAATTCTACAATATTCTCTGCAACCGTGCCACTGAGTTTTACTTCAGTTTGTGGGTTCTCTAAACAGTTAAGGTCCAACTGTTCTTCATTGTGGTTGTCGAAATAATCGTCTAATAAAACTGCCTCATTGTTAAATTGCATCCATACATCATACAAACATTTGTTGTCAACTGAATATGTGGACTCTCTAAATTGTTTTAAAATATTAGGTGCAATTTTAGACTCTAGGTATTGTAAATGCGTAAGCTTGGATTTGGTTTTATTCGAAATAACTTTAGGCAATTCTTTTAAGGTAATTTTAGAGTAATCGACATTATTTGGTGAAAACGGATATAGACCGCATGATCTAAATCCATTTTGAAGGCATTTGCTGAAATCAGTTTCGTCCATAATTTTTTGGAGCAATAAAGGAATGTCAAATTTCTTAATATCTCTACCGTTCTGGAATCTGAACATTTTGACTTCTGTTTTCCATTTGCTCTTCAATGGAAAAAAGAAACTCACATCCAGCGGTTGAAGTATGTGTGTTGTATTAGGATGTAAGCATACAACAATAATCTTGTTTTCTATGCATAAACGGCTTAAAGGTAGACTTAGGTGTGAAGAGTGGCCATCCAGAAAAGACGATAATAGGTAACTCAATATTCCTTTTGGTTGATAAAAGGTATAAATATATTAGCAAAATATTCATAGAAACATTTTGCCGTCATCCAGCCTTTTGGAGATTTTCCAATTCCCCACTCAGTTGGAACATTTTTAAAAATCCTTTCAGGAAGACGATCGTATTTAAAGAGGCTTAGTGGTGGAGCCAGTTCTCCCGAAGCGTTTGCTGTAATTAACGTTGTTATGTTTTCCTTGTCGGAGCTTGAAGAAGTATTGTAGACGGGGCCACCTTTTTCAGCCAGAACCAGGCTGCCTTTGGGACATAAATAAAATGATGTTTCATCCATGTTCCATATTCTTGTCGTGTATTCTAGAACTCCTTTGTCATTTTCTAATAGATCCAAGGTTTCTTGAAACCAATGTCGAATCTTCTCTTCAGTGATTAATGATCTTGCCCTGTTAATGTACTCCGATTGTTTTAAGGATATTTCGGGACCCCTACGTTGAAACAGTTTAAACCATTTTCTACCTGGAGTATTCGCCTTGAAAGGTGTTTTCAATTGACATTCTTCTACTAACTTTTTGATGGAAAAGTTGAGACCTTCTTGACATAGTGGAAATCCCATTATCGCTGTGGTTTTTATCCAATTTACCAACTGGTCTTCCACTACCTTGCCTAAAACAGGGCTTCTTCCGATTTTGCCTGTAGCTTCTGGAGCTCTTCCACTTAATTTGTTTCGAATTGTGGTACGAGGTACTCCATATAAGTTGCACGCTGTGCTAATTTTCAGTATTTTCTTTCTTACTAGGTGCCATAATCTGTAATAATAATTACGGATTATTTTAACATGAACATGTCAATATTATAAGTAAATATATGGTGTTGAAATAATTAAAAATGTAAAGAACACAAATGGTGCATAATGTTCCGTAAGTGGCCATTAAAAAATTAAAAGATATGTTAGTTATTTTACGTTAAATGCTTAAGTGGCCACTAACGGTGACATGGCCACAAATGATGCTTCTACCCTACATTTTTGCTTAATTTTAATTGTATAAGAAATACCTTTTTTTAAATGTTTTATTGTAGATACCTTCCGTTTTTGCTCAAATGATTCAAAAAAATTATATTATTGGAATTTTTGTTGTAAACATGTTTCTTCTTAAGCAATAAACTTTGTTTTTATATGTGAACTCTTAATTTTTATAAAATTAAGGAAAAAATGGCTTTTCTCTTTGTCAAGTCCTCCAGACTCCACGTCAGCGTTATAGTCATAAAATGAGATGTCAGCAGTTAAGGGTTAGCGACAACTATAGGCTCTCGGGTCATAATGACCCAAACACAATAAGTGAAACCAAAATGTTAACTCAATAGGAGGGTTAACCCTTAACTGGTCCGGCGTCGTCTATCAGACTACGCGATTCAAGTAATTATATCCTATTGGTCACTGGGGCCATTCTCAAACATGTTATTCCATCTAATCCCCACCCTATTCGAGCATAATAGGTGGGTGTATTTCTAGAGTGATTGCGGTAGTCAGTTACTAGTTACACTACGAGTTAGTTATACCGTCTTCTGGGAGACTCCACCGGACCATTTGTGCAAGTTATTTGTGTGCGGCAGTGTTTGAGAAATATGGCTGGGCCGAGTAAACGGGTACGATTTGGGAATCCTACTTAAGGAACTCTTTTAAAATGGTTTAGCGAAGATAATTACAGTGATAGTGATGCTGACGATGTGTCAGAAAATTACAACATTGAGCCAGAACACGATACTGATTCAGAATTATCTGATAATGGCAAGACTCATATATGGGGCAAAAATCGGTACCGATGGTGTAACTCAGAAGTACGCCCTTCATCAAGAATACGCAAACATAATATTATAGTAAAAGTACCTACTCTAAGAGCGAGGGCCAGAAAACTTCGCGAAACTGCGGATCCAATGTCCATTTGGAATTTGCTTTTCAGTGATAATATTTTGCAACATATTCTGCAGTACACAAACAAAATGTTAAGTGTTATTCGTGAAAAGTATTCTGTTAATTCCAGACATCATGTAAAAGACCTTGATATAACAGAGCTGAAGGCTTTTTTGGGTCTTTTAGTATATACGGCAATATTTAATTCCGGTCACGAAAATATCGATCGGCTATTTGCAACCGATGGAACTGGAAGAGAAATATTCAGATCGGTTATTAGTAAGAAGAGGTTTACTGTTATATTAACTGCTATACGATTCGACAATCCTGAAGATAGGGAGGGGCGAAAGAAGGAAGATCCAGTTACGGCAATTTCATTTATATTCTCTACTTTCATAGAAAACTGCCAAAGTGCTTATGGACTCGGTCAATCTGCTACTGTTGATGAAATGCTAGTGAGTTTCCGGGGAAGGTGCCGCTTTAAAATGTATATGCCTAATAAACCGGCAAAATACGGTATCAAAATACAGTGCCTTACGGATGCGCGAAACAGTTACCTATACAACGCATATATATATATATATATATATATATATATATATATATATATATATATATATATATATATATACAGCGGAAAGGATTCGGATGGTTTTCGTCTCAGTGATGAATATAATAAGTTCCTAAAACCTACCCAAGCTGTATTACGCCTAGCAAAACCTATTTTTAACAGCAATTGTAATATTACAGCTGATAATTGGTATACGTCAATACAATTAGTAGATGAATTGCGGAAAAATAATCTGACGTTTGTAGGAACAATGAAAAAAAATAAAGCTGAAATACCTTCATTGTTCCTGCCTAATAGAAAAAGAGCTGAGGGATCAACAGTTTAGGATTCAGAGAAGAAAGCACTCTAATTTCATATGTTGGGAAAGTTGGAAAAGCTAAAATCCTTGTATCTTCAATGCATGATAGGGTTTTCACTGATCCCTCCACAGGAAAGCCAGAAATAGTTGTATATTACAATGAAAATAAAGGCGGGGTAGACTCTCTCGATGAGAAATGCTCTAAAAACACCTCGAGTCGCCGAACTCGAAGATGGTCTTTAGTAATTTTTTTCCGTCTCTTGAACATTTCTGTAATAAATTCATACATCCTCCACAATTGCTATAAGAATAATCAAATCATAAAAGAAAAGAGTGTGTTCGGTTTACAGTTGGCCAAGCAATTAGTGCAAGATCACATGAAAGACGTTTAACAATTACTGTTATTCCACGTGAAATTCGCACTATTATTAGGAGAATACTTGAAGTACCAAATGAAGAACAGGAAGACAACAGTACTATCCTAGTCCTGGAAAAGCCCATTTGTCTACAGTGCACGAAACCAGTTTGCAATAGCTGCGTTTATAAGTATTCTACTTTGGCTTATGCTGGATGTAAGAATTTTAGATTTATTTTATCTTTCTATCAATATTTTGTTTATTTCCTTCTTAGAAAACGTAAATATAATTGTAAGCCTTGAATTTTTAGTTCCAATATTTTTGTAGCATCTTGTTTGCAAGTAGGTATTTTATATTAATTTTCTGCATGCCATCTTATTTTCATCACTATGTATATATGGTTTTTAATTGTATTTATTTTCGCACATCGTATTTTTAATGTATTTTTAATCCATAGCGAATAAAAATTTTATCTATTTGGCTTTTGAATCTTTGTTTGTCCTGTCAAAAAAGTAGTCTCAGAGACTATGCCAGACCTTTAACGTAGCAATTTGTAAGGTCCTTTCTCACAATTTTTATATTTGCCGCGGCTAAACTGCAATCGGTCTTTAGATTAGAAACTAAAGAGGGGGTGGGTTCGTCGGAATATTTAAACTTTAGCTCTACACTGTCCACATAAAATAATTACAGTAAAACGGTTTAAAATATATTATCCTATTATTTACAAATCTAATATATTCACACTTAGACTAAATAACTACCTTGTTAACAACTAACATAAACGTAAAAATGAGAAAACAGTTTGACGTTAAGATTGAGACGGGGGCGTCCATTCGGTTTGGACGGCGAATTTGGATGTCCTCCTTCCTTCCACTCGCTCGATACGACGGCTTATTGTTGTCGAAGTCGTTTCTGTAAATAGATATTAACACTCCCTAGTTACACTCAATGAGGAACGTAATATTTAAATGATAAATAACGTTGCGTTTAATTAATTATTTATGCTGGATACGGCCCTGACTACAAAAGAAAAGAATGTATAAAAAAACTACTGGTTATTTAAAACGAGGGTTCGCAGATCTAGGTCACTAGTGAAAATCGATATCCCGAGTTCACGGTTGTACGCGGGACGGTTGTGCAGGTCTAATTGCTTGCTTCTCTTTACCTTCAGTAATTTCTGGAAGACGGACAGGCGCGTATGCTTCGTGAAGCAATTTACCTTCGCGATCTATTACGTCCGAAAATATGACTACCTCCAGAGGTTTACTCTCGCATTAAATTTAGACTGGGCTGATTATACACGTTTGGTTGTATAATTAATATATATGCGCGTTATCTTCTGGGATGTAATTTTATGGTGGTTATTTCCTTTATGCAAACGAAGGAAATCGTGAGATATAGATACAAACAAACGTTACCTACTTGTATACGCACAAAACGCGTATTTATTAGAGGCGGTTTTTATACTTGCGGAATAAGCTGGTGGAAAACAATTAATTGATTGCTTTCTTGAAATTCGATTACTAAGCGCGTGGTTATCGATGTACGGTTTTCTTCTACTACAGGTCTTTGACGGATACTCTACGTTTAATTCGTTTGTGATTACAGGCACTTCGGTCTTCGCCAGCGAGCTGGTGAATTCAGGTGTTTAGAATGTAAGTGAAGTAAATGATAAAAGCTGCAGGTCTATACAGTCCTACTTAGCTCCGTCGTCAGGTATATGGTAAGTGGTGTGTGTTTTACTCCCGACTGCTCGGGGTGACCCGTCGCTCTCTGGGGGTTTGTGTGTGTATTATGCGTGTGTATACTCCCGACCGCCTCGTGGCTTTAGCCCGTTGCTGTCTGGGGTTTCGTGTGTGTTATACTCCCGACTGCTCCGGGTGACCCGTCGCTCTGGGGTTTTTGTGTATTGGTGAGTACTCCCGACTGCTTCGTGGCCTAGCCCGTTGCTGTCTGGGGGTTTTTGTGTGTTTTACTCCCGACTGCTCCGGGGTGACCCGTCGCTCTCTGGGGGTTTTGTGTGTGTTTGTGTTCTGAATTACTCTACAGACTTACGTGTCGTTAATCACAAAGATCGAGGATAGCTCTATTTACAAAAGGTTCGCGGTGCGCGGTCGCAAATACAGGAGCTAAACTCGCGGTGGCTATCACTAGGTCTGCGGCGATTTACTTTAACGCAACCGTCACGTGCAGGTGTTTCTGGAACCGGAGTTAGTCTAACAGACTAACTAATACAGGAGCTGGTAAAACCAACTAAATAATTCTCGGCAGCGGGATGCGTTCACGCGGCGCGACGGAACTCTTCTACTACTGCTGCTGGTCTGATCGGCTACAGCTACTGGTCGGCTACGGCTACTACTTACTGAATTAATAATATTCATTCTTAATTAATTCTTAATTTCAAAGGTGCGCGCGCGGTTTTTATAGGGACTCTCGGTAGGCGGTGGTGGTTCCGTTTGGGGAATCCTATCTGTAATTGGCGGAGATTACTCTGACGTATAAAACTTTCAATGTTTATGAAATCTACGTTGGAGGAAACAAATTAATTTTGTTGTGCAATCACACGAAATAATAAGAAATATTAAGTTAGGTACTGAGTAATACGGAATACTAAGAAATATTAGATCAAGTCTTGCAGGTGTTTGAATACTAAGAAATCTTACATCATTTCTTTTACGAGGGCTGATTGTTAAATAATTAATTAATTAAAAAAATTCAGTAGTAATGAATTGCGGTTCGTTACAAATTTTTCACCGGACCAGTTAAGGGTTAAGAATGTTTTATTACATTTTTTAAATTTTTCATGATAAAGTTGGTATTCGCGAGAAACGTAGGTATATGGCGATTTTCCCATTTTTTGGCCATAAGTCAAAAACAAAACTCACGTATCTTTTCTGAATCAGCATTAATTATTAAAAGTTCCAAATTTTATTCTATGTTCCTATCTCTCGTTCTTAAAAACGACAATCATTAACAAACTTAGTAAAACGATGTTGGATTCCGAACTAATTCTATCAACACAATCTCATCTCTGCTCGTTATTCAGAACGCACCAATCGTCAATTATGAAATAATAATAAACAAATAAAAGGCGAAATAACAAATCGTCAATGACGTTCCCCTTCGTATCTGTATAATTGAAGTGGTAATAAAAAAGTTTTGTTTAAGGAAGTTACGCAAACCAAACCATAAATTCATCTCACAAAGCTGTGGTAGAAACCTCATAAACTGAATAACTAGTAAATGAATTTCAAGTTACTAAAAAGTTTAGGAATTTAATCCATTTCTATTATTAAAAAAGATAAGTGGTATGCGAGAAAAATTATTTAATATTTTACATCCAGCTGAAATGTTCTAAAATTTCACTTACAACATGAACGTAACGAAACTTAAGACAATAAGTGCGATTTGAGTAAACAGTTTATCGTTCGTGTGCCGTTTTTGTTCTAAAAAAAGAAAATGTTATTGCGGTTAGGAATGCAAAGTGCGAATTCTTTTCTTTTAACAAGTGGAAATAACGTTCAAATCGAGTAAACTGTGGTATGCTTAGAAACAAATGTTGGAACCGTAAAAATGTAGTGTGTTTATTGAGACCCTATTCGATTCTTTTCATGCGTTAACGTCAATATTGTAGATAGGATTTCTATATAAACATTTGTTTTCCTTGTCGCCAACGAAACGTAAACAATTTTCCCTTTTTTTCGTAAATAACAAATAAAAATAATCCGATAGCCAGATGTTACTTGTACACGTCACTTAAAAGAAAATTATATGTTCACTTGCTATAATTTTGTACGTAACACTGACCAGACGCAAAAACCTAAATATTATGACAAGTTTGGTCTTCCATCCACCAGACACTCTTGAATTATCGTAGCAAATAATAACCTTTGATCCTTTTAGACTGCACATTCATTGGCAGATTACTATCAATTAAGTGCTTTTAATATGTGGCTATATATGAAATAAACGTCATATTTGAGTTATTTTAAGTTCTCAGTGTTTCTTAAATGCGTAGAAAATTTGCAAAACATAAGCATGTGGATTTGCGAAAAATCTGATCTGAGTAGTAATAATTGTTTTACGCACTTGATGCACTTCACGATTGTCTCAAGCGGTAATTTTGCGTATGACGCTTAGACTTTTAGCTAAAACTATACAGAGTGGCTCTAATTATAGGGGCCAAACTTTACCAGGTGATAAAACTTTTCGAAATAAGATATAAAGTTCTCGTAAACATAGATTGAGAAATATTTCTGTTCCGAGATACAAGTGTAGATTTTAAAAACCAACAATTGCACTGTTAATAGAAAACTGACATAACTCAAATGAGTATAGTTTTGAGTAAAACCGTCCTAAAGTTTTTTTCCATATTAAATAAAATATCTAGACAGGTTTTACAGTTCTCACTTTTACAATTTTATTTAGTGTTATAATAAAATTTTTGTCAATTTTGTTTTACGTTTTATTAGTTATTGTGCACATTAAACAAAACAAATTGTTTTAATAAAAAGAAATAAGTGCAACAAGAACTATTTAAAATTACTCACTCTTTAAATTAAGATAAAAATTCTGGTAAGGTTTTTCAATTGGATTTTTGTTACATAACGTGACAAAACCCTACATTTTCATTCGCAAATCTTTAGTTCTTCTTTAGGCTTGTTCTAAAACCAAATTCTTAGGACGACCCGAGTCACCACGTTTTTTTATATTATTACCGGTTACAATCAATTCTTCAAAGAACACTTCTGAACTATGACATTCCTTTTTATAACATCTGTATAACGTAGCTAGAGTCAAACTGCCTTTGGGTCTGCTTTCTCAAATAGTGAGACTCTACTGTCGGTATTAACTCAATATGCTTCTTCACTCGTCTTTGAGAACAGGATCTAACTTTTGTACATATTACGTTTTTTATCTTTGATTAGTCATAGCATTGTTTTTGTCGTCCCTTTTTTTAAATGTTGTTCTGATCATGGTATCTCCCACATCCAGAGTAGCCATAAAAAATTTCTTACAAACTCGAATTTTTATATTTTTAACCGGTAAGTAGAATTCTTGATTATTTTTTCTTTGGCTGCCTTCTTTAGTATAACGATACTTTGGATCAATAATTTTAGTGTTAGAACAAATAAATTGACTTTGCCTCGTGTTGTCGAAGTTTCCAAAAAGATGTTAAAAGGTCTGGTCGCTGCTCTATATTTATTTTAGAATTGCACTGAAATTTACATTTTTCGCCACAGGATCTTTTAAAAATCTTGCAGAAACAGTTTTCTTTGATTTGGTTACTAGTTCTCCAAATTTCGTTTCTGTTTCAAAACAGAAGCCCATTGATTTGGATTCCTTTTCCGTTTTCTTGATTGTCCACTGTTTCTTTTTCTTTGGCTAATTCATTTTCAATGGTAACGTTCATTTAAGTGAATTTCATTCAAAACTCCATCGTAAGTTTCCTCTTGGTGGTCAGGACTTAGTTCAGCCTTCTAGTTCTAGTTCATTTTCAATCGTAATAATATTATTCTCAACATCCTCATTCTGAGTTTCGTTTGAACTTCATTATCCATTGCTGTACCAGCAAATATTAGTACAGACGTAATAATGCCTGCGATGTCATTAGATCTCCTATTATTACGTTTTCATCAACTGTGTAAGTAATAACAGTACTACTTGACGGTGAATGAATCTGAAAGCAATAATATTATTTTCACTTGTGAAGTAGAAATGGATACAAAAATTAGAACTTACATTTCTAACGTCTCGTCTGAAAAATTCATGAGTTCATTGGTTAAACCTAAGCTGGTTTGTTTTGGAAAACCTTCTTCGATTCATCAGTTTTAAAAGTCTACAAATTAGTAGTAAAGTTTAACAACTTTTAATGCATTTAAATTATTATTTTTACTTACATTGTCGTTTTCAATTAAGTTTCTTTATTGGCTTCAAGTACCAATAATTTGCCACGACGGTCCTGACTAGAAGCTTTTTCTTTATTGTCATTTTCCGTTGTTCGTTTGCTCTAACGTATAGTCGATCTCGACTAAATATTAGAATTAATTTTAATTCAATAACAACCAAATAAAATTTTATCAGCTTACACAATCAGTGTTGGGTAAGATCCATTTATTTAGGATCTAGATACAGATCCAAACACATTTTTAAAAACTGATCTAGATAAAGATCCAAGATCCGTACGTAAAATGGATCTAGATAAAGATCAAAGATCCTTGAAATGGGATCTAGATCTTTTATAAAGATCCGACATTCCTAAAATTGTTTCGAGATTTTTCTAATTATTAATATTATCTTTAATTGCTAGTATTGCTACTGATGAGTAGTACTCCCATTCCCATGATCATTTTCGATGTAATACAAATATTAGTCCGTAAGGTTAAATTATTAAGAAAAATAATATACAAATATAATTTTTATAGGTTTTTATTGAAAACTGACATTAATTATTTAACGCACTACAAATTACAAAATTAGTATTAGGTACACATTTACACTTGCAAGTTGCAATGTTAATTGTTAATTTAACTTAACACATAGTTGTTATACAATTATAAGGATAAGGACATTTATCTAAATTATTATAAGTATACATTACATAATTACATTTTATTATCTAATTTTATTTTATTTTGTTTTAAAATTAATAGCATCTCAAATATATCATCACCTAATCTATTCCTACGAGGAGTTAAAATTAGTCCACCCATACTAAATATCCTTTCAACGGGGCAGATGAAGGAAGTATAGAATTATATTTTAAAAAGATTTCTTTTATAGCAGGGTACATATTTAATTGCTCATAGTTAGTGCTTGTGTCTTTAAAATAATTTGTGCATTCTGAATCAAATGTTGTTTGCGATTGAGTATTTATTTTAAAAATCAAAGAATTCGTCCGTGGCAGAGGATTTTTTTCAGTAAGTGTGAACTGAATTTCTGATTCTGAATTATTAAGATTTTCTTGAAATCCGGAATTGTTAAGTTCACACAAATAATTGCGTTTGACAGAATGCTGTTTCATTTTAAAGGGGTAATTTTAACCACCATAATTTAAATTTTGGGTTAGAAATTGTGGATAACAGGTATGGTCGACTACTAGAATTTTAATATCCATTATATTAGAGAAACGTCTTGTAAAGCCGTTCAATAAACATTCTCTTAATTTAGAACAAAATGTCAGTTTTGTCATTGCTTCTAAGCTAGCTTTAATTTTGAAAAGTGTTGGCAAAACAGTACCTAACTGACAAGTTTTTTCATCTTGTAAAATATCTATTGCAACGGCTATAGGTTTTGTAACAGAAATATATTCGTTTAAAAACACAAAATCTGACAGTTGGAACACGTCTAATTTTAATAACTTACAAACATCACTTAATTTTGCTTCAATATTAATTAGTTTAACACATGCGTCATACATGGAATTCCAACGAGTAGGACAAGGAACTTTCAATTTGACACCGCAAACATTTTCTAACTGATCCGACGCCTTAGTTGACCTACTCACTAAATTCCATAAAGAATAAGCTTTCCCAAAAACAGTATCGTACATTTTTTTATACCTTATGTTTTCAAATGCTTTAGCTGCATCTACCGTAATTACAATGCTCAGTATATGCGAACAACACTTAAAATGTTCGGGCAAAAGCACGTAAGTACTGTCAGTATCAAAAGCAGGTAATGATTCAACATCATTTTGATTTTGCAACTCTGTTAATTCGCTATCGCTGCTCTTATTACATATAGAAGCAGTAAATACGTTAAAAGCTTTATTAAAGTTGCTTGCGTTATCTGTTACCGTTCCTGAAATTTTACCGAGATTTAATTTGTATTCGTTATGAATTTCACTTATTAATTCCGCAATTCTGTCAAATGTGTGTGCAAATTTAAATCGCCTACAGCTTAATGCAAAAGATTTACGTTGGAAGCTATTACTATCGATAAAGTGTGCAGTCATACCAAGATAACTTTTGTTATTGGTGCTCCAAACATCTGCAGTTGTACAGACGTATTTGGTTTTATTTAATTCTTCTATTACAGCACCAATAACTGCTGATTTCTCTTCTTCTAATTTACTCTTGAGCGTTTTTCGGTCACAAGGTTTTTGCCAGAAAGTCCTTCTACTAACCTAATAAATGCGGGTTTTCGACTGTACAAATAGGCCTCATCTCTTCAATTATGTAATCTAAGACGAGTTTGTTAACCGAGTTCTTTGTGGTAGAACTGGTAGATCGTTGAAAAATGTTAGTCTTGTTGAAATTCTTCATTGATAAAATTTCGGTTTTACTTTTTTTTGTTGTCTTTTCTGCATCGAATTTGCTAAATGTTACTGGATGCTTTCTCTAGAAAAAAGGAGAAAGTGTATGTTAATTTATAAAATTCAGATTGAAGTCACTTCAAGTTTCAGTCAAAATTTAGATAACACCAATTTTGAAAGCGACTGAATCCCATCTTTTATGAATACAGGTATCATAAACATTTAAAAAGTTTTTGATGCATTAGGGACTTTAAGAAATAAATCTCAACCTTTTGTAAACGTTCTTTTACACACGAGAAACTAAGTATTTTGCAACAAAAATACTTTACGTAATTCATATAGAATTTAATAAGAAAAATTAAGTCTACAAATCACGTTGTGATATATCAGATGATGTATTTCGTAAGAATCCAATAAATGATACTAAAATTCTGCCAAAACTATATTAATACATACCTTCATATGCCGAATAAAATTTCCTGTTGAAGTCACATGACCTTGTATTTTTGCGGGACAATTTAGACACTGGGTCACTATCTTGTTGTCACATTTTGATAAAATTTTATAAAATTTACCGCTTAAGATTGGCGGAACTTCCATTAATTCAGCTTCGTCACTCATTGTTGATCTAACTAACAATTAACAAATGTGCTTTACTTAAAGTCGTATTCTTAAGAACTGAAGACAAGATTGTTGTTTTTCTATACCTCCTTTTGTTCGATTAAATTAGCAACAGGGAATTCCAGTTCCACTTAACTTAAGTACCTACTTTAATGGATGGATGACCCCATTGTCATTACTCATTAAGTCATTAGATTAGCACTTAGCTGTCATTACCTGCCTTTGTAGCTTTGGGAAACAAAACAACCGACGGAAATATTAACAAAGGAAATGAATAGTTCTATTATTGGTTATTTCGGAATTTAACATGCCTCAGGCAGTAGGTAATTGTGTAAATGTGTATGTATCTCTGTGGGGTACGGATGTAACGGTCGTAACGGAGCATAATGTATTTTTAAATATAAAGCTCTGTTGCCTCAAGCCAGTTAAAAATTTCACAAAATACCCTTAAAATACATTTTAAAATATTCTAATGGATCTTTGGATTCAAGTACTAAAGATCTGTTAAAATGTGATCTAGATCCAGATACTAGATCCTAGCAGAGCAAAGTATCTAGATCCAGATCATAGATCCGTTTAGTGGATCTAGATCCTGGACCTAGATCACTTTGATCTAGATTCTACCAACACTGCACACAATCAACATAACGCAAATTAATTTGAGTGCTAATTGTCAACTAAAGACCAACATATTTCCGTTTAATTTGCTTTTAGCACTTTAAAATATGATACAAAATTACAATTTGAAACCAACACATTTTGTTTTATGTTGGTATACCATTACTTTTAGATATAAATACAGGCGCAGTAGCAACGAATAAGTAACATAATAGACCTTATGTTAGTTTACCATTTTATAAAAATGCTCATGATTTATAATATAAAACTACCATAAGATGATATGTGTTACTATTCCATTGACTAAATCGGATTACTACAGAAAAATTATACCACCATATCCTTTATTTTTAGGCACTTCTGATAAATTAATGAGATGTGGTGGTATTTCATTGAAAAGTTTCGGGGTTCTTCTATTTAAATACCACCTTAACTAAAATTTGACTTTTTAACTTGTGTTAGTTTTCTATTAATGTGCGAATTGTTTAATTAAATATTTATATTCGTTAACCATACTTCACAGAATTCCATTTTTAACCCTAGATTACTAACCTCATTTTGGACTTCCGCAAATACTGACCATTCGTATTTTTTACGATCCCTTAATCTAATAGCGATAAAAAATTGTGAATACAATTTTATTGCAAACTGTTACATGGGGGCATTTTATTGAAGTATAAGGACTTAAAATAGTAATAAAAAAGAACAACTATTTTTAGCATCACATGTTACACAACAGAGCGCACGATGTTCCGCACAGAAAGCATGCTGACAGTGATTACAAAAATTAGATGTCATCCTTCGTTTTTTATATGTGCAGATGGAACAAGTAGTGCGTCGTGGTACAGTAGGTTTCCTTTGAACCTCCTGTTGTGGAATTTCAATGATTTCACTTATGAGAACTTTGAGTGACCGTTGCAAAGTTAGCATTGCCAAGCGCTGCTCTAGCCATGGTTTTGTAAGCTGCTCATGAAGTTTATTCATAAAATCTTTCCTTGACATAATTTTTTGTCCTGTTCTTTGTAAATTGTGTTTAAAAATGATCCATGAATTTATACACGCCATATTTAACATCTCATAGAACATGCACAAAGGCCACTTTCGAGTTTTTCTGGAACAGCTTCTATGTCCACACATCTGGTCGAACGCATCCACTCCGCCCTTAGTTTTATTATAAAACACAATCATTTCTGGTTTTTTAGTTTCAGGGCAGATAGATGATGCTTTATGCATCGTGGACAAAAGCAAAACACTTTTATTTGGTTTAGTTTTGCATGAAACTAATGTCCTTTCTTTGTCGTAACAAAAAATTGACGTTCCACCTTCCTGTCCTTCAGGCTTATCAATTCAGGAGGCACCTCACGTTTGTTGTGTCGCATAGTACCAACCATTGCTAGATTGTATGGTGGTTTCAAGAGATCGTCCGCCAGCTTTAACGAAGTAAACCAGTTATCCATAGTTATATTTCTATTACTTCCATGGATACAAGTAGTCAATTTTTTTACATAGTACTCGCCTAATGGCAGTCCACCGGTTTCTGTATTTTTGCCAAGGTAAGGCTCAGCATCAAACATTTTATTTTGTTCCTACATCACAGCACATAACAATTTTTATTCCATATTTTGAAGGTTTATTAGGAATGTACATCCTGAATGGGAAATCCCAATAGCTGCTCGTCAATTGTTACATAACTACCAGGTTTATAGGATTGTTTGCAGTTTGAAATAAACTCATTTCAGATCTCCCGAATAGGCGCGAACCGCTCTACTTGCTTTCTCTCCGCACGTGTAGCTTTATCGTCAAACCGCAGATTGTCTAATAAAAATTCAAATCTCTCACAGCTCATTGTTGCTCTGTAAATTGAACCAGACTTCTTATAATCAAACATCCCTCTGGTGCTCAAATGGTTGTCCTTTTGAGCAGCTGCAAATATTAGCAGTCCAATAAGTGCATGCAGTTCATCTTGATTAGTATAGGAGACTGTGGACTTGGTAACTTTGTAATTTTGTGATTTAACTGTAATCTCTGTGTTAGTGTGAATCAAAATTTTTCAAAGATAGATGAACCAAGCAAACAATGAAAACATCTATTGGTGTCTGAGCTTCAAGTGTCGGACGGTCCTTGTCTTACGTATACTATATTCCGTTTGGCTATCCTTTATACCCTGAAGCAGCAGTAGTACACCAGCGGTGTCCGCTTTTACCCTTGAGAGATCGTGGCAAGTTTTTTTCAGATTTTATTTATTAGATCCTGACACCGCTTTGTTTATTTTCTAAGTCATGATCGTTTTCTTTGTCACTTTGTTCATTTTCTAACATTTACAAAGATTCAGATTCCATTGGTGCTTCTACCTCTTTTTGATCATTCTCTAATGCTTCCAAATCTTGAGTTTCCACTGGTGCTTCTAACACCCTGATCATTATCTGATGCTTCCAAATCTTCAGTTTCCTCTGGTGTTTCGTCCACAGCATTTCTTTTTAGTGTTTTTAATCCTTGAATCAAAGTTAATGGTACTCTTTTTTTTGTAACTTGTTCGTAGTTGACGAAAATTTTGATCAGAATCGCTGCTTTCTAGATCGGACACATTGCATTCATATCCTGATTCAGATGGCTAAAGCCATTCTCTAAGTTATCTTCATCTTGGCCTGCATCTTCGTCATCGGAGGATCTGCTAAATCCTGCTAGCCCTGCAGCCTCTAACTCTTTCTGACTCAACGGCCTTATATCTTCCCAGCGTGGTCGTTTAGCCATTCTATCATAAATACAGCTATCCTAAGGGACAATACGTTAGGAATATTCACAATTCTTGTAATATAAATACTAACCTTAAGGTGAATTTACTAAATTATGATGAAATCAAATAAAGCACTAATGTGCTTGATACTACAGACTCCGAAAACTGCTTGTCGGACTGCCTAATGAAGTTTATTTACGAAACTGAGTGAAAACTGTGGTCATATTAATAATAACGTAAACACTAACCATTCGTAAAAATTACGAAACGACGCCGATATCACAAGTACGCACAGACCTGTTTGCCGGCACAGACTGAGGAAACTAGTTTTCGAACGGTTTAATGAAGCTAGACGAGCACACAAGGTCGTACGAATAATGCACAGTTGCCATATCATAATTTACCAGATCGCGTTCGTATATTTTACGAATGGTTAGTATTCTAGGGTTAAGAACACTAACGTTTTAAGTTGTGGAATCATATATCTAAAACATTAACAGTTTTCCATTTATTGAATTAATGACCTTAATTATAACATTAAAAATTAGAAAGTTGCACATATATCTATTACTTTATGCTGTGTTTTGGGAAAAATATTATTTAGAACACTGTAATTGGCGAAGTCTCGTCACCTTTTCCTCAAATATTTTTCAACGTACGTCTATGATCTTGAAACTACGTTTATTTGATAGCAAATTTAATTTTGCGAAATTTTCCGTCTTTGGCAATCCTTTTTTAATTCTTATATTTTGATAGAACGCCTTACATTATTTCCCAAACAACTGCTTGGTGTTGACTTGAGACACCTTTGGTCGCCATTTTTATATGCCCACGTGGGTATCGTATTTTTCACCGAGAATAAAAGATTTAATCTGTTATTAATATTTATTAGGGCTGTTTTTATCAAGGAGATTGCATAATTATTATTACATTTCTTTTAATCCTATCTACAGATTGTGGCCTTTATAGCTATATGAAAATTTATTTATGCATTGAGGTTGCATTCTAATAAGGGTTCTAGTCTTGTAAGACAGAAATCTGTTTGCGGGCTTCACCCCGTCATAAAAATTGTATTCTAATAAGAGACACTAGTCTCGTGAAGTATAGATCCCGTAAGACTAAAAATTAAATGTGAATGAAAATGATTAAACCGTATTATTGATAGTCGATGTTCAATATTTTACTTCAATTGATAGCACTATTGAAGTACAAATGAAGCGTAAAACAAACTATAATGCATATGTGTAACCATTTATCGTATTAATGCTTTTTATTTCTGCTTAGACCTTGTACACATAATTTAACGTTCTCAAGGTAGAAATCGTTCAAAGCATGGCAACGTAATTACTCATTTTAATTATGTATAATGTTGAAGGTGACTTTCTCAAGGTAAAATAAGCATGTTGTTGTAATAAAATTCGTATATAGGTAAAGGTCACAACCGTCAATGGAACTCAAAAGAAATGTAATAATGATTTTAATAACAATATGCAGTCTCCTTTATAATAAAACCCTATTGCGAAAACACATTCATTTAACACGATGTCAATAAGTGGTTGTTAATTTCGACTACATTGTATAACAGCTTACTAAATGCATTCTATAGGTAAAATCATTTTAAAGCACGTTATTGCCGTAAGTAAACTAATTACACCTTTTATTTTAATGACATCCAGTGAAATAATTAAACTATGTATAAATAAATTTTCGTATAGGTAAAAGGTCACAATCTGTAGATAGAAATTAAAACAAATGTAATAATAATTTTAAGTACAATTATGAAATACCTTTTATAATAAACGCATTACGAAAAATAAACCACATTGTAAAAACAAAACATTTATCTCTGACAGAATGATATTTAAACTTCATGTTAGACATAAACACCAGCTTTAAAAATACCAGGGCCATCCGCTTCTATCAATAATACGGTTTAATCATTTCATTCATATTTAATTTTTAGTCTTACGTTATGACTTACGAGACTAGCGTCTCTTACTAGAATACCACTTTTATGACAGGGCGAAGCTCGAACAGATTCGTCTTACAAGACTAGAACTTACTAGAATGCAACCCCAATGCATAAATAAACTTTCGTAGGTAAAAGGCCACAATCTGTAGATAGGATTAAAAGAAATGTAATAATAATTATGCAATCTCCTTGATAAAAGCAGCCCTAATAAATATTAATAACAGATTAAATCTTTTATTCTCAGGTGAAAAAATACGATACCCACGTGGGTATTTAAAAATGGCGACCAAAGGTGTCTGGTACTACTGACATATAGTGTCCCGAGGTACCTTAAGGTAGCAATAATTAAAACACTTTAAATCTTTAAGAGCATAATAATAAATTTATTCGCAAGAATGCAGTTTACTAACTAATGTTAATCTTCTATAAAAGTAGAAAGAGGTCAGCTTACCACTTTTAATCAATGACGGAAGAAAGGGTCGTGATTACATTCCACGTGACCACGCCCATTTTTTCTACGTGATCGCGCACTTTACCTCATTGGTCCTGTGCGCATAAAGGCTGAACGCGCTGATTGGAGGCAAACGCAAAGTACGCGCTCTGGTTTTCGATTGGTCCTGACGCCGACCTTCAGGCCCTTTCCAGATTGGAGGATTTTAAGTCTGGTTGGAGCTAACGGCATTATGATTGGTTGGCTTTGTTTTTGACCTATCGTTTCACATTTTCCTTTCTAGGCCGTTCTCAGGTTCATTTAGGATAGAACGCCTTCATAAAAAAGTATTGCACGTTCTAACCTACTTTTTTTGTAGTTTATTAGCATACTACATGTACACCAGGCGCCGTCGACTTAGAATGCCGTTCAGAGGTACATTTAGGATAGAATGCCGTTCACAGAAAAAAATATTGTTTTGGCCTACCGTTTCACATTTTTTTGTAAGGTAATTCTAGTAGCATAGACTATATGTACACCAAGCGCCGTCGACTTAGAATCGGTTCTGAGGTACATTTAGGATAGAACGCCGTTCTCAGAAAAACAATTATTGCCTTCTGAACTACTGTTTCACATTGTTTTTGTATAGTAATTCTCTAGTAGTATATACTACATGTACACTCCGTTGGCTTAGAATTCCGCTCTGGGGTTCATTAGGATAGCCTTTACAGGAAAAAATTATTGCGCCTTCTAACCTCACATTTTCCTTTCCAGAGTCATTCTTCCGTATCATATCATACGTGTACACCAGGTGCTGTCGACTTAGAACGTCGTTCTGGGGTACATTTAGGGTATCACACACTTCACATAAAAAAATTATTGTTTTGACCTATTGTTTCACATTTTCCTTGCTAGGTAATTCAACTATATTACATATACACTAGGCTCGGTCGACTTAGAATGCCGTTCTGAGGTTCATTTAATAGAACACTTCAGAGAAAAAAATGATTACGCCCTTCTGACTTACCGTTTCATATTTTCCTTTCTGGGGTAATTCTGTAGTCGCGTATACTACATATACAGCAGGCGCCGTCGACGTAGAATACCGTTCTGTTCATTTATGGTAAAATTCTCTTTAACAAAAGCATGGCGTTGTTTTGCCTTACCGTTTCACATTTTCCTTTCTGAAGTAAATATGTAATAGCATATTTTTATATGTACACGAAGTATCATCAAACTGTCATGTTCTTTATTGCGCTACTGATTTAAAATGCCCTTCTAATTCTGTTCGATGAATGTGGTAATGGTAATGATAGTACTGATGGTAACTATTAACAAAAATGATTGCGATAACGGTGGCCATGATAATAATCATATTGATGATTCTAATCAGCAGGTTCATAATTATGATATTGATACTAATATTGATAGATAATGGAATAAAGAGCATGACAACTTAATGATGTTTCGTGTCCATATACTGTATGCTATTATTTATTTACTCTAGAAAGGAAAATGTGAAGGGCGCACGATTTTCTTCTGCAAAAAACTATTACCCTAAATGAAGCCCATAACGGTATTTCAGGTCTACGGCGCCTCGTGTCAATGTAGTATACACTAGTAGATAATTACCCGAAAAGGACAATATGAAACGGTAGGTCACAAGGAACAATGATTTTTTCTGTGAAGTTTTTACCTAAATGAACCCAGAATGGTATTCTAAGTCGATGGTGCCCGACGACATTTAGTATGTGCTACTTGAGAATTGCCCTAGAATCTAAAATGTGAACTATATTCATAAATAAGTAATTACACAAGTACATTAATAAATCAAATAACACAAAAAAAAACAATGAATGGGTTCAATATAGAACTAAACACCATTAAATCAGGTTAAAGTGCGTACAAAATTATAACATTAAGAGAAAATGAATAAAAAATAGTTTAGTTATACATAAACACAATAAAAAATTGCACAGGTGATAATAAGGTAAAGGCAAGGATAAAAGAAAATAGACAAGGGATTTCACGTACAAAATTGTTTAGTGACTACTAAAGCACAAAATACATACGTAAAATTACAATGAATTACATGTAATGAGAAATTAATTCGCAGACAAACAATTCTTAACAAACTGACACAAAAAACTCATTACACAAAGCCTTACAAGGGTAAGTTGTAAATAGATCATAACATCGTGACTTACATATAAGGTTGAGTGCGTTAGAAAAATACAGCGCCCCTTTCTCAGGTTACACATCATCTATACAACAATAAAAACAAAAATAAAATTCGAGGTGTTTAATGGTCATCTGGCACGGAGTATGTACATACTCTTACAATTAATAACAAAGCGGTATCCTGTACCCGTTCGCCAGGCTCACCTCTACACAAATATAAATATAAACAACAAACAACAATGCTAATTCACCCAAATACCAGAGTGAGAGAGCCTGTACTGCCTTTTTTAGCAGATTTCGCTTACTGAGCACGCGTGCTTTCAAGGCAATGTTTGATTTTTAAAACGTTACATAGGGTTGTAAAATGATTTGCTGCGAGCTTTTATTTATATAAAAATACATACTTACACTTGAATATATTCCCTTTAGTTAAACACTACCACCATCACGACTTGTTAAGTACGCGGTTTAAAACTACGCCGCCGACTATTAATTACAGATTAATTAATGGGAAAATTTACATTAAAACATACAGAAAAAGAAATAACGAATTAGCGTTTTAGTTTTGCTAAAAGGTACACGACAAAATATTTATAGACTGAACGGTTTACAACGGGAGTTTCTAATTAAACAATAAAAGCAATCCGGCTCGATCAAAATTTCAAAAGCAACTTTCTTCCCTCTGGTTTCCAACTAACCATGTCTACTCCCCAAAAATCAATTTACGTTGGAACAGTTTCATATTAATTATTCCACATCTTAATTTTAAAATATGCATTCGTCCGTAACAAGCGCTACATTTAGGTCTCAAGTTTCACGTACCAAACAAATATCCGTTGGATTTGCGCTATGTTCAGCCGTAATTAATTATTAAATCGATGACATTTTTACATCAAGAGCGCGCGTATAGAAATTTTCAACAATTCGTCACGTCAGTTTTGGCAGAACACCTGTTTCTCTGCCCTAATATATTTTTCCTTTTCTGTTCAACCTTGACTCAAATATCAATTACAAACATTCCCACATATCTTACATAAAAATACATAAAATGAAATATCCGAAAACATTAGCAAATTACGACGTATTACAAAGATCAAAATCTACTAATTATTTTTCTATCGCGCTAACAATGGTAACGATGGAATTACGATAAGCTGAATTCCATCCATTAGAACATAGCACGTTATGAATCCAGGCTCTGGACATACGAGTTATCTCTCTTCAACATGTGAAGAATTTATTCAGCTTATGGGATACAAGGTTTTGAAGACAATTGTAATGGAAATATTAACAGCTAAGTGTTTTTCTCTGATCATTGACTCGATGCCAGATATATCAAACGTGGACCAGCTCACTTATGTAATGAGATATGTCCTGCGTAATGGATCACCTGTAGAACGTTTCCTCAAGGTTATACCAAACACAGGCCATAAATCACAACAAATAACAAATGCTGTTACTTCAACGTTATAATTGAATTTGAATTGACATTTCAAACTGCCGAATGCAATCTTGACAACGCAGCCAGCATGTCTGGCATATACCATCTCATTTTAGTAGCAAAAGATATAACTTTAATAAAGCAAATTTTCCAGATCTTTATAACGCTTTAGCAACAATTAACTGAAGGTAACTGAATGTATTAATGTAAACGATGCGTGTGATAAGTTTTATTACATTTTATATGAAACGTTTAATGCACATGTACCCTGTTACGGAATTTTAGAACTAACAAAAGTATCCTGCATGGTTTGATAAAAAATTATATCGAACATTAGAACGAAAAGCAGATTCTACCATAAATACAAGAATCTCGGATGCGGGTATAGTT
This sequence comes from Vesta saturnalis, assembly GCA_036346205.1. Classification (NCBI taxonomy): domain Eukaryota; kingdom Metazoa; phylum Arthropoda; class Insecta; order Coleoptera; family Lampyridae; genus Vesta; species Vesta saturnalis. The sequence goes on from JARFJB010000761.1 coordinate 23,217, forward strand.
TCATCAAATTTAAGGAATTGCGATCGTTAATTAAACATCAAATCAACACTGCCTACAATGAGTATGTTAGAACAGTCGAAGTTTCTATCACTTGCAATAGTAAGACCTTTTGGTCGTTTGTTAGAGCTCGAAAAGGTTCTTCTAGAATACCAGGAAGTTATATAAAGACAACAATGTATTCGATAACCCACAAAATATAGTAAATGCTTTTGCCCATGAATTCCAAGCGGTGTATCAGATTTGACGATGCAGGACGTTAACGTCATGCATCCTCAAATCTTGACTTTAAATATTAATATTTCAAATATATCAGAGAATGATATTAGGTTGGCTATCTCTAAACTAAAAATAAACCAACAGCTGGTTTTGATCAAGTTCCGAGTTATCTTATCAAGGATTGCTCAGACATACTTATGCAACCACTATTAGCAATCTTTAATCTATGCTTAAAAACGGCAACGTTTCCTGATAATTGGAAAATCACGAAAATCTGCCCTGTACTAAAATCTAAGGATCCCGCTGATATACGCAATTATCGACCGGTTGCAATTCTTTCCAATTTTTCTAAATTATTTGAACTGATTCTGTATAGTCACATTTACAGATCTGTAGAACCATACATATCACCATATCAGCATGGTTTTGTTAGAAAACGTTCCACCTGCACAAACCTTTGTTCTATCTCTCAATTTATTGCAGCAAATCTAGACATTCAAAAGCAGGTAGATGTGATTTATACTGACTTATCTAAAGCTTTCGATTGTATTGATCACGATCTATTATTGGCTAAGTTAGAAAGTTACGGTTTCAGTAGATTATTGGTTGGCTTTTTTAAATCTTACCTAGGTAATGGGAATCAAATAGTAGTATACAATGGTTATACATCACCTCCATAGGTAGCAAAGTCCGGCGTACCGCAAGGTTCACATTTAGGTCCTTTGCTTTTCGTATTATTTATAAATGACCTTGCTGAAAAACTTGATTGTAAAACTTTAATGTTTGCCGATGACGTCAAAATTTTGCATCTGTCACTAATCTGAAGGACTGCGTTGCGTTGCAGCGTAATCTTTCAGCTCTTTCTAATTGGTGCAGTTATAATAGGCTTAAACTTAATATTAGTAAATGTAGAGTTTTATCGTTTTCTAGAAAGCGCAATCCTATACATTTTGTATATGAAATTAATTCTATGACAGTCGACCGTTGTGCAGGTATGAAAGACCTGGGTGTACATTTTGATATCGAATTATCTTTTAATCAGCACATGATGGACATCGTTTCATCAGCCAACAAATTATTAGGGTTCGTAATACGCCAATCTAAACAATTTACGAGTATCCGTACGATTAAGATATTGTTTATGCCTTTGTGAGGTCTAGGCTTGAATATTGTGCATTAGTGTGGTCACCTCGTTATGGCTGCTACAAAGTTTTAATTGAGAATATTCAACGCAAATTCCTGAAGTATTTGTGATTTAAGATGTTTAATGCTTATCCTGAGAAAGGTTGTTCAAATACAATGTTGCTTAACACCTTTGATATGCAGTCTTTAGAGACTAGAAGGAATATCATAACTTTGTCATTTTATACAAAATGATACATAATTATATTGATTGTGCTTCTATTCTTGCCAACATTTGTTTTCATATTCCTAGGTTAGAAACAAGACAAAGATGTACATTTCATGTCCCTTTTGCCAAATCTAATTTACTTTTAAAGTCACCAGTGGTTAAAATGTGTCAATTGTACAATGAGATATGTTCTAATTGTGACATATATTGCTCTCCATTAACTTCTATAATTGACTGTTATGTTAACTACAGTAATAGGGCTTAAAGGTGTTCAAGGGACTGTCCTATTGTCAACTATGTGTCCTTCTTGTAAATCATTTTTGTTTTTAGTGTTTACAGTCACTTAACTCTGTGGGCATTATTGTTATTATTGTTATCATTATAATTATTATATATTATTATTATTATCATTGGTAGTACACATAATTAGTTACTACTCACGTTGATGGGTTGATTATATATTTATATAAATCTTTGTATATGTGTAATATTATATAGTTTGCTCTGTAATTGGCTTTTGCTGTTGGGCAATAAAGGTTATTATTATTATTATTATACAATGGCCTACAAGCTAAAATAATGGAAATTTTCCACTTGCCTAGTATGTCCCTTGCTCAGCTCACTCGCTCAATTTAGTAGGCAACTGAAAGTAGCCAAGAGGCTTCCTCGTTATTTTCTCTGCTCCGAGTTATACAATCTCTTTACAACGTCAACTCAGCACTGGGAACTACTTCAAGACCATTTTATCAAAATCTATCAACGACTCGTTGGTCAGCTCGTGCAGATGCATGCAAAAGTTTGCGCGAATCATGTAATGAAATCCAGTCTCCATCGAAAATGACACACAACAGAAGAGGACCTTTATATGTGTATTCGTTTGAAATGGCCTTCATGGCCGTTTTTTTGGGGAGTTTTACTGGATCGCATGAACGCTACAAGTAAGAAACTTCAAAGTGTGGAAATTGACATTACCATTGTCATGGAACTGTATAATGTACTAATACATTTTATTGGCGAAACACGAGATAACTTGCATGATTTCGAAAACAAGGCCAAAAAACTGTCCTTTGTACAGGGACGCAATCTCAAGCGTAAGCTACTTCCTGGTGAGACTAACACAGGTGAAGAGATGCAACAAAATAGTGCTCAAAAACCTCAGAATCACTATTTTTGTGATAATCGATACATTGACAGGACAACTCTAAAAACGACGGGACGCTTTAGAATTTAATAATAAATTTTATTTTATTACTAACCTGACGGAGATAAGCACGTGAGAAGTCGAAGAAACGGCGAAAGCATAACTAATGGTTTATTCTGCTTACTTAGAGGACAACTTTTCAGAAGAATGTCTCCATTTTCGTGCTCACTGCAGTATAAAAATGGCTACGAACTGAAGGTCTTCAAACTATTTACCCAAACGTGGGTATCACTCCGTATGTGTGATCATTTTCTGGTTTGCGACGATTTAAAATATTTACGCACAACAATGACAGAGCAAAGGTTAAACGATCTAGCTTTGCTCAACATAGAAGCGGATTATTTAAAGAGATTGGATTGCGAAGTTTTAATTAATAATTTTGCTGCGCTTAAGTGTAGACTCGTTTTGTAACACGTAAAATACGTTTTATCCCTTGTATGAGAATAAACCTGTACTTAATTAAAACATGGTTTCCTAATTTTAAACCTATTCATTTACGCCTCAATTCTGCCATATACTGGGTGTTTTAAAAAACGTTCCTCTAATTTCTAGGGTAAATAAAATATTAAAAAATAACCTTAGTTTGGTTAATGAATATGTGTCCGAAAATGGCTTCTTAACCCGGCGGAAGTACGGTGGGGTATATCATACCCCAGCACTTTTCCGATCGCCAAAGCGGATCCGTCTGGGAGCGCACATGGACGCTGCTTTCAGTAGCTTCCCATTTGACTTCCTACAATGCGATAGTGGTGCCCGGTCAGTCATCACGCACTCCGATCGCTTCACATGGCCGTAAGCGAGAAGTGTAACCTTATTCCCCACCGTACTTAACAAGTGGCATGTTTATAACAGCTATTTATCGATCCAGGTTAGATATTCCAGAGAGGAGAAAAGTTAATTATTTGCGCACCAAGGAACGCAAGAAGAATAAAAATGTTGTCTTACTGTCTACTTACATCATGACAATTCGATTGACAACAGTACTGGGCATGAACGAAAACCGGATATCGTAGCGGACAAACTTTCAGCCAACTGTAATGAAGCACGCAACAGTCGTAGATGACCTTTGACTACGTTATATTTCTTATTGAATACAGCCTCCACCAATTCCCTTGTGGTCCACAATGTAATCAACAAAAATGCTAATCCCATTACTCGTCGACTAATTCCTGAAACAGTATTCGATCTGATATTGTCTCATATGAAGATTAAACAAATGAATCTAAGAATACAATTGAACCTGAAAAGGAAGCTGCTGGAAAGAAACAAAAAAAAAGCAGGAAGATGTCACATCTGTGAAAGAAAGGCAAAACACAAGTCTGTTTCAGCAGATACCCCATCGTACGAGCAAATTTCGGCCGATAGCCCACCGTATAAGCATATTTCAGCCCATACCCCACCGTACCAAAGGTGTTACAAAATGTCACCGTACTTCCGCCGGGTTAATAAGACCCTGTAAAAGTGGCCCCAAAAATCCTTTTTTTTAAATCTCTGAAACGGTTTAACATACCTACATGAAATGTAGATCACAAGTAGCTTTGATTAGGTCATAAAAGATAGTGTTGACAAATTTTTAATACTTTGTACAGGAGAGTCGCTGAAGGGGGGGTTGCCACTTATTTTTTTATGGGGATATTTTTAATTTTTTGGGCAAAAATATTGTTTTTTAAACAATTTGCTACAAAATAGATTCTGTTGTTGAAAGTCTAAAGAATTACTGGTTTGGAGTTATTTGAGGTTTTAGTAAGTAATGCTGACCGAATTAATAAATTATTTTAAAATGAAACAATTAATGATTTTCTTGGGTGAGAACGAACTACCTCAGGGACTAATGATTGTTTCAGAAACAACTATGGGGTAAAAATTTTGTAAATTATTTAGAACTTAAAAAAGGTTTTAATTGTATGACATTAACACAGAACAGACAAAGGAAACAAAAAAAAAACGAATAACACAAAATAAACAGAAAAAAATGTATTAAATAGGTGCAGGTTTTTTACATTAATTGTTCGAAATGCCCACCATTTTCACGAATCGTAAACGTTTTTCTAGTGAAAACATAATCCTTTGGAGTGGCCGTGGTTCTTGAATTAACATTCTTAAATTATTTTCAACTTTCGCTTGAAGTTCTTCAATGGAATTTATTTCACTTGAGTATACTTTTTCTAACTAAACTCCACACATGAAAATCCAAGAGATTTAGGTCAGGGTACCTTGGTGGCCAGTGGATAGGAGCATCAGCATCTCCCATCAAAAATTTGGTATGCGGTTGCCTATTGAAGCAGCCCAAACATTCATCTTCGAATTACGTTGATACCCGTTTAACCTTTGATTTTCCTCTGCCCAGAACTGACTGTTATGAGTATTAAACATACCTTGTGTAGTAAAAGTTGATTCATCGGTGAAAAGAATATTTTGTAAAAAATCAGGGTTCTGTAATTCTTGTAATTCGCAAAAGTCTCTTCCCAAAAAAAGATCTTCTGTCGATAATTCTTGTACTTGCCTGTAGTGGAACCCAATAATTGTTCTTTTAATACACCATGTATACTAGAAACACTTGCGTTATTTGCCCTTGCCACATTTCTTACACTTATCGTAATATCCACAACAATTAGATTTAAAATATTTTCTTCTGTTTAAGGAATTCTTGCCACTCGTGGTCTACCAGAATTTACCTTTTTTGGTTTAAAGGTGCCAGTCTCACGGTACCGCCTCACTAAATTCAAAAATGTTTTTGAATCTGCTGCTTTAGCATTTCCATCACTTTCCCCTAATGTTAACAACATATCGGTATAGTCACTATTAGTGTATATATTGACTTTCAAAGTTTTTAAAAGCGTTATTACTCGTTAAACAAACCAAAACTATCGCGAGTCTGCAGTCTAAGCCTACTTAATTCAAGTAAATCAAATTAACTCAATATTTCTTTTATTTTCTTATTTTAGGTAAATATGTTGAAACCTCACTCCAAAAATAATAAAAAAGGATTTTTGTGACCACTTTTACACAAATATATATATATATATATATATATATATATATATATATATATATATGTAGGTGCGGCATTAGTGCGTCGAAGTACGATATATCCGTTATTAAAGATATCAAAAAAGTTATTTACAAAAATTATAGGCAATTTCACATTATAAAATTATTTTCGTATCTACAGGGTGTTACATATTACCAGGATGACCAAACATACTTTTTTAAATAAGACACCCTATATATTATTTCAAATTTAGATTAAGCTCATCTCCCATACTTCCAATATAGGGTTTCATTACGTTATACAGGGTATTTCAAAAGTTATTGTCAATTGTACACGAAAATCATTCTCATTTCAATGTCCTGTATACCCTAGACAGAACAACCTAACAGTAATTTTTTCCAGGAATAACTTTTTGGCATTGGTACAGTGTTACGAGAAAGTGCTATTTCTTTATTATTGCACCAATTGGATATAGAGCGAACCAAAACTCGAACACATGGTTTTATGAATTTTTTCAAATGAATCACCCTGTATTTTATTTTAAAAATTGAAAATACTTTGTTCTTTCATTTTTATTAAGATTTTTTTAGAAATTTCTATTATAAGTTAGCCGTGATTAATGTTATAAGAATTTTGTTCGATATATTTTGAATTTTTAATAATAATTTGTCACACTTTTATTTGTTCACGGCTATCTTGTTATAATAGAAATTTTTTAAAAAATCTCTTTCTGTTATTAAATTGAAAATATCTCAGAAATAAAAATGAAAGAACATAAAATGTATTTTCTCTTTTTAAAATAAAATACAGGGTGATTCGTTTGAAAAAATAGACAAAACCGTGTTCGAGTTTTGGCTTGCTCTATATTCAATTGGTGCAATAATAAAGAAATAGCACTTTCTCGTAACACTGTACCAATGTCAAAAAGTTATGCCTGGAAAAAATTATTGTTAGGTTCTTCTGTCTAGGGTATACAGGACGTTGAAATGAGAATGATTTTCGTGTACATTCTTACCATAACTTTTGAAATACCTTCTATAACGTAATGAAACCCTATATTGGAAGTATGGGGGGGATTAGCTTGTTTTAAAATTGAAAATAATATATAGGGTGCCCCATTTAAAAAAAATCCTGGTAATTTGTAGCACTCTGTAAATAGGAAAATAATTTTATATTGTGAAGTTTGAAGTTGCCTATAATTATTGTAAATAACTTTTTGATATCTCCTTTAATAATGGATATATCGTACTACTGCTCTAATGCCGCACCATGTATATATATATATATATATATATATATATATATATATATATATATATATATATATATATATATATATATATATATATATATATATATATATATATATATACAGTTTGTCCAAGATAAGGATCCTCACCATGGGAATCTCAGTACTTGTTGGAGATACAGCTTAGGTTAAATTAGGAAAAGTTGTGTTCTTTGAAGCTTATTTACATGCCGTTTAGAAACTTGAAAAATTTTCATGCCCTGCTGAGATATTTGGAAAAAACGGGAATTTGACAATATCGATTTTATTTTTTTTTGACTTTATTTGCAGAAATATCAAAAAACTAATAACACGTTCTCATTGGCACTTTTAAGGTACTACATGATGGTATTTTTAGATTTTATGTCCGACGTTTCGTTTTCAAGAAACCATCATCAACTTTATTTTTTTATATGGCCCGAAAAAAATGTACACCCTGTATCAAATTCCATTTTTTATTATAAATTCAACGATGTATCACATGCCATATTTTATTTAGTTAAAAAGAAAATTAATTGCATTTTTTCTATTTCTTATAGGTATTTTTAAGTAGGCGAGTAATGAAATTTTTTTTAAGTAACGAAAACAAAGAAATTAACGCATTTTATATTTAATTCAAAGCAGGTGTTCAAACAGGTTTCCGTTATTTTCTAAGCTTAAGTATGATCTTCTAACCGTAGAGCTTAAAACATCACGTAACATCTCTGGTGTAATACTGTTAAATGCGGCCGTTACACATTCTCGTAACTGCTGTTCAGATTTTAAAGAATATTGGAAAACTCGGTTTTTAACAAAACCCCATATGAAGAAGTCCAGAGGGGTTAAGTCCGGGGATCGCGCTGGCCAAGACACTTCACTAGAGGTTCCAATCCACTTTCCAGGAAATCGCCGCGAGAGATATTCTCGAACTTGCCTAGAATTTTATGTGCAGGAGCACCGTCTTGTTGAAACCAACAGCTATTGACCTGTGCCAGAGGTAAATTATCTAAACAGTCTTCTAAATCATTTCGCAATAAATGAAGGTATCGTTCTCCGGTTAATGAATTATGGTAAAAAAATGGACCTAGGATTTTAGTTCCTAAAATTCCACATCACATATTAAACCCAAAACGTTCTTGATGTCTCGATATTTTCTTAACACACGGATTTTGTTGAGCCCAGTAATGCGTATTGCGGCGGTTGAAGATACCATTATTAGTGACCATGCTTTCGTCGGACCATATTATTTTTGAAGGGAAATTTACATTTTCTTCACACGCGCGTGTATACCACTCGCAAAAATGCCGGCGCCGTTCGAAATCCCCTGGTTTAAGTCCTTGGCAAATCCTAAATTTATAGGGTGATATCTATTTTTACGCAAAATAAATTGAGCTGTGGATTTGGCAACTACATTATCTTTGATTTGCCTAGTTGATATTTCAGGGTTCTCAACAACTGCTTGTAAAACATTATTTTGGGTTTCTTCTAAAGACTCCTTTTTTCGAGTTAGAATAGGCTTTTTAAATGAACCATATTCTTTTAAATTTCGAGCCAGCTTTAAGAAAATGGACTTACATGGCTGCCTTCTTTCTGAATATGTATTAAGATACATTGCTGCCGAATTTACATCATTTTTGTCGCACAAAATGTAGCACGTTAGCATATCAAACTTTTCTTCATGGCTATAATGCTCACCCGGCATATTCGACGATAAATGCACATATTAACTATTCAACAATAAACAACAATAACGACAACAGTAAAAATAACGACAATTACTCTAAAAACAACAACTCGGCAAACAGGGTAACAACAAGGATAATTACAATTTTATCATAATATTAAGTGACAGAATCGGTGACAGGTAATGACGACAAAGCATTTGTTTGCAACGCCTTCTTAAAAATACTTATAAGAAATAGAAAAAATGCAATTAATTTTCCTTTTAACTAAATAAAATATGGCATGTGATACATCGTTGAATTTGTAATAAAAAATGGAATTAGATACAGGGTGTACATTTTTTTCGGGCCATATAAAAAAATAAAGTTGATGATGGTTTCTTGAAAACGAAACGTCGGATATAAAATCTAAAAATACCATCATGTAGTACCTTAAAAGTGCCAATGAGAAAGTGTTGTTAGTTTTTTGATATTTCTGCAAATAAAGTCAGAAAAAAATAAAATCGATATTGTCAAATTCCCGTTTTTTCCAAATATCTCAGCAGGGCATGAAAATTTTTCAAGTTTCTAAACGGCATGTAAATAAGCTTCAAAGAACACAACTTTTTCCTAATTTAACCTAAGCTGTATCTCCAACAAGTACTGAGATTCATGGTGAGGATCCTTATCTTGGACACACTGTATATATATATATATATATATATATGTGCAGGGTTATTCACGTTATTCGACACGGAAGGTTATGGCCAAACGACTTGACTTTCAAAAAGTTTTATTTTTGGAGGTAATGTAGACCTACAGGCGGTAGATTTTAAAATTATTTTCGTAATGTATGGGCTGTTCCAAAAGTATGAAACATATCAAAGTTGCAATTTTTTCAATGTTACACCCTATGTATTATTTCATTTTTAGTTTCTGCGATCAAAATAAGAATGAGTTTTACTAAGGTTTACCCGAATTAAATCGTATGCTTTGGAATATTTAGCATTTTCCGAAAATGTGGTAATAAATTTAAACTTTAAGTTCTCAACAAGTATTCACTTTTTCGTCAATTAAAATTTACACTTATCTTAATATTTGATTATGTATTATGACGCACTGAATAAAACATGGACTAACATGTATAAAGTGTTTATAAATCATGACTCAAAAATTTCAAATTTTAAATAGTAATAACCTGATTAGTTTAAGTAGAACAGCCTGTATTTTATGTCAACAGCAGAATTTATTCCCTGTCGAATACTATAACACATTTAACACTTAACAAGCCTATGGAAATTTGGGAACACAGAATTATTGTTTGTAGCTGTCAGTTATTCATGAAAGTCTGCAAATCGTTCTGTCTGATCGTAAATCGTTCACTTTTTTTGTAGTGGTAATTTGTGATGTAATTAAAGCTTATTTGTTGAAAAAGAGAGTTTATCCAAAAGAAGAACGGATTGACATGATTCTTATTATCGGAGAATGTAACCAAAACGCCTTACTGGCACCACGAGTTTACGCTCAAAGATTTCCCAACAAAAAACATCCAAACAAAGCTGTTATGGAAAGATTGTTGGCTCTATTTAAACGAACTGGAAGTGTTCATTATGATAAACCTATGACAGAAAATGAAGAAACAGAATTACTGGTAATTGCTTCTGTGATCGAAAATCCACATGTAGGCAAAACCAAATTGCGCAGCGCATTAACATTAGCCAAACAAGTGTCTCGAGAATTGTTAAAAGCACAGTTTACAAAATCCAGCTCCATCAAGAACTTTCCGAAAATGACTTCAGAAAACGAGTTGAATTTTGTATGTTGGCGTTAGATCGAGTGGCCGAAAATGAAACCTTTTTCAATTTTGTACTGTTTAGCGACTTATGCACATTTCATAACAATGGATTTGTTAATAGACGTAATTTCATTATTTCGCTGATTCCAATCCTACAACTTAGAATGATTCATAATCAACACAGGTGGAAATGGATATCAGAATTGACCTCCACGGTCCCTGATTTGACTTCACCGGATTTCTTCTTTACGTTTACAACACACCTCCAACCACACCAGAGAATATGAAGGAACGTATTAGGGAATCATTTAAGCCGGAAATGTTAGCAAATGTTGGTAGAGGTTTCGAAAAGAGGACATGCATGTGTTTAGAGACAGACGGTCGTCATTTTGAACACATTCTATAAGAAATGTTTTTACAGTTTTTCCACCATTCTATTACTTTCATCATTATTTTAATTAGTAAGTAAATTGTAATATATCATTATTCAAATTTGTTTGCCTAAACCTTCTCTTTAATGCCAGCAATTCTGAGTTGTCAAATTTCCATAGACGACTTGTTAAGTGTTAAATTTGTTTAATAAACTTGCTTTCTGAAAATGTGCATTTTCCTTGAAAACAAGAAGAGTTAGACATATGACAGTGTTATAGTATTTGATAGAGAATTAAATTCTACATCTGATGTTGACATAAAATACAGGGTGTTTTTTTTAAATTAATCAGATTATTACTATTTAAAACTTTAAATTTTTGAGTCATGTTTTATAAAACACTTTGTATATGTTAGTCGGTGTTTTATTCAGTGCGTCATGATACATAATCAAATAGTAAGCAAAGTGTAAAGTTTAATTGACGAAATAGTGAATACTTGTTGAGAGCTTAAAGTTTAAAATTATTACCACATTTTCAGAAAATGCTAAATATTTCAAAACATGTAAGGTTAAAGTCGGGTAAACCTTAGTAAAACTCATTCTTATTGTGATCGCAAAAATTAAAAATGCAATAATATATAGGGTGTTCCATTGAAAAAATTGCAACTTTGACGTTTCATACTTTTGGAACAGCCTGTACATTGCGAAAATAATTTTAAAATGTACCGCCTGTAGGCTAATTAACTCAAAAATAAAACTTTTGAAAGTCAAGTCGTTTGGCTATAATCTTCCGTGTCGAATAACGTTAATAATATATATATATATATATATATATATATATATATATACAGGGTGTTTCATTAAGGCTGGCCACCGGCCATATTTCAGAAACTAGTGGACATAAAAAGTGGAGAAAAAATTCATTATAAAAGTCGCCACGAGAAAATCCTGGAAATTATTTTAAGTTCCGTAATTCATCGCAAGGCGCAATTGAAAATTAAAAATAAAATTATAAATTTCTCCGAAAATTCCCACATTAAGGCATACCTTTGGTAACATCGTTAGAAAGCTTAGACAATTCTGCATCATTTTGGTCTAAGGCTCATTGGCGTACCGACCTTAATAAGAGTGGGGGAAGCTATTGAATGTGTAATCATTTAAATCGCTGTTATTTTTAAACGACTTATCCGATTGTAGTAAACCTAGGCTTGTTTAGAAGAAAAAGGTAAGTACTTTTAACTGTCGCATCCATTGGTACGCGATAGCTCATAATAAAATTGTTAGAGGGCGCAATTTGTAATAATACCAGTATTTTTGATTTTATTCAGAAAAATTAAATCATACGGTATAATTATGACATCATAAGCGGAAAGTAGCTTAAATTTGTAACAAAAACGTAAATAACGCAATTTGATATCTTTATTTGTTCCAGAGTTATGGCGAAAAGAAGACTTTTAACCGTTTAATTTAATAATTGATTGTTGCTATGGTTTCTTAAGGTGTATAGGTTGGATTAGTAATGAGGAATCTGCATTTATCATAGTCTGTGCCTCCTTCACACTCTATCTAGGCTTAGGACTAGTCCAAACTAAGCAAATTGCAAAATTTGGAGCGTGTTTAGAGCCAACGGGCCATAACAACGATATCAAAGTAATGATTGATTTTGTTTAAGAAACTTTTCAATAGAATGGTACAAAATCATGAACAACTGTTAAAAAACTATAAATGTTCAAATTGACGGCCGTTTTGTAAAAACAACTATTAATTCTTCTTCTGTACGTTTATAACATCATATAAAACTTCGAAGGCATAATTCTAATGTGGTGTGTTTTAAAATAATAATCTAATTTGCTGCGGAACAAAGTCGGCTCGTTTCCATGGAGGTAAATAAATTGAAAAAGTTGTCAACTTACTTAATTTTGATTGATGTTGTGTTGTAAAAATTTTTCCTTCATTAGTTTTGGGTTTCATTGTACCTTATCAGAAATTAGTGCTATCCTTCAAAATGTCGTATACCAATGCCGAGGCTTACGACATGCTTGCCGTGATTATGAATGTTTTCAAAATGCAGCTATTGCGGAACGACAATACGCTATCAGATACCCTGATCGAAGGCACTACACTAGAAAAGTGTTTCGGCGAATGGCAACACGTTTAAGATAAACAGGAAATGTACGACGTATTCCACTTCCTGTCAGAAGACGTCGCATAAGAAATGAAGACAATAGTATTAATGTTCTTGCGTACGTAGAATCGGAGCCTCACGTAAGCATCAGGAGATTTCCACAGAACTAGGTGTAAGTGTTGCTTCTGTGTTCAGAATTTTAAGGATTTTAAGCTGCATCCTTATCATCTAGTTTTACACCAGGCTTTATCAGACACTGATTTTGACAGGCGGCTCGACTATTGCTGTTGGCTGAGAGACATGTAGTGAAAATCTTCGATTCCTTTCCAAAGTTTTATGGACCGATGAGGCTACTTTTACTAGCTGCGGCAGAGTTAATTTGCACAATATGCATTATTGGTCCCAAACAAATCCTCACTGGATGCGCGAAGTGGATCACCAAAACAGATGGAGTGTAAATTTGTGGTGTGGTGTTTTAGGTGACAGAATTATCGGACCATTTGTTTTCATGGACACCTAAATGGTGAATCTTATTTACACTTTTTACAAAATGACTTGCCCAATCTTTTAGAAGACATTCCCTTGACGTGAGAGCATCCCTGTGGTATCAACATGATGGATGTCCTTCACACTATTCCCGAAGAGTCCGTGATTTCTTAAATGTTAGATACCCAAATCGCTGGATGGGAAGGGTAGTTTGTTTCCGTGGCCACCTAGATCCCCGGATTTAACTGTATTAGATTTCTACTTGTGGAAGAATAAAAGATATTGTTTACGAAACGAGACCAACCACCCGAGAGGACATGATTCACCGAATTGAAATTGCAATAAATTCGATTCCACGAGACGAAATCGAAACAGCTGTTTCAGTACAAGAAGAAGAATTAATAGTTGTATTTTACAAAACGGCCGTCAATTTGAACATTTATAGCTTTTCACTTGTTTTTAACAGTTGTTCATGATTTTTACCATTCTATTAAAAGTTTCTTAAACAAAATCAATCATTACTTTGATATCGTTGTTATGGCCCGTTGGCCTCTAAACACGCTCCAAATTTTGCAATTTGCTTAGTTTGGACTAGTCCTAAGCCTAGATAGAGTGTGAAGGGAGGCACAGACTATGATAAATGCAGATTCCTCATTACTAATCCAACCTATACACCTTAAGAAACCATAGCAACAATCAATTATTAAATTAAACGGTTAAAAGTCTTCTTTTCGCCATAACTCTGGAACAAATAAAGATATCAAATTGCGTTATTTACGTTTTTTGTTACAAATTTAAGCTCCTTTCCGCTTATGATGTCATAATTATACCGTATGATTTAATTTTTCTGAATAAAATCAAAAATACTGGTATTATTATAAATTGCGCCCTCTAACAATTTTATTATGAGCTATCGCGTACCAATGGATGCGACAGTTAAAAGTACTTACCTTTTTCTTCTAAACAAGCCTAGGTTTACTACAATCGGATAAGTCGTTTAAAAATAACAACGATTTAAATGATTACACACCCACTCTTATTAAGGTCGGTACGCCAATGAGCCTTAGACCAAAATGATGCAGAATTGTCTAAGCTTTCTAACGATGTTACCAAAGGTATGCCTTAATGGGAATTTTCGGAGAAATTTATAATTTTATTTTTAATTTTCAATTGCGCCCCTTGCGATGAATTACGGAACTTAAAAATAATTTCCAGGATTTTCTCGTGGCGACTTTTATAATGAATTTTTTTTCTCCACTTTTTATGTCCACTAGTTTCTGAAATATGGCCGGTGGCCAGCCTTAATGAAACACCCTATATATATATATATATATATATATATATATATATATATATATATATATATATATATATATATATATATATATATTCTACGAATAACGTGTGCATCAAATTAATCAAATAATCCTGGAAAAGCGTTGTTTCCTTAAGGGAACCGCTTTTGAGTCGGGCTCTTTAACTTTTAACCAACAGAGAAAACCAACTCATGCATTTTCCAGGCAACACCGCTTTTTCCCGGATTATCGATAATTTTGGACGCACTAGTGGTATTATATATGAAAATGCTGAAGCTGTATTAGCGTTATTTTTATAGAGGCGGGTGGCTTTGAAATTTCTTTACGTTAACATGTATTTATGTCTATTAATATCTATCTGACATGAAGTTTTAGACGTCACTCTGACAATGTTGTCTGTTTTCGTTATGAACGTATAAAAAAAGAGGTTGCATCCTAAAAAAATGAAATTAAAATTATTTCTTTTTTTTTTTGTAATCGTTACTTTTAATACATAAACAAAAAAGTGGTATATAACTAAATACATAAACTTTTATGTTTATGTATTTAATTTGACATTTGTCCTCAAATATTTCAAAATTTATTTTTTTTCTAATTTTATGGAAACGATACCAAAAAATTTTGTTCGCAACTCGTGCTCTATCACATTTTTGGTGCTCGGCCTTATATATTATCCCTCGGCTAAAAAAGAACGGCCTCGCGCCAAGAAATATGTAAAAAGCGCACTAGTTACGAAAATAACTATTAAATTTAAGTTCCACACCAGATATTTTATTTTACCAACGCATGTAAGCGTGTGGGTATTCAGGTACTTTCGTATTTTTCTGGTGTTATCTTTCATTTCTGTCTTCACAGAGGTTTACTCCTCTCACCCTGCATGTATTACTTTTTAGCTGACCATGTATAATTCATATTCGAAATGTGGACAATGAATCTCAGTTGCCTTTGGTACACCCTTACGGTTAGGACTGTTAGGAGTCAGCCAATTGCACTAATTCATAATGTTATTGTTACATAAACCATGAAAGCTAGATAAACAGTTTGCAGAACAAGCGATCCTGCTCACTTAAGAAAAACATGATCACGCTTAATGTAAGATTAATGTGTTATTTTAATTACACATTAAAACTTTCATGTACATTGATGTACACTAATTGAGTTTTAATTATTTATCTGCTTCTTTAATAGTTAGTGAAATTGATGTTTTAGAAAAGCGCTAACATTTGCGAGATTTATATACATGATACTATAAAGTTTCAAGTTATACAAGGCGTCTTTGAAGTGTATTCAGAAGTAAAATTTAGAATAAGATATAATGTAATATAAATATTTGCACACGGCTTTCAACTCGGTGGTTGTTTCTATTTTAGGTGCTTCAACACATTTAACCATTACCGTTGTATACGTGCATATCAATACATTTATCTTTAGTTTTATGTTTGTATTTTCCCTTTTTTCTCTCCAGTTGTTCATTTTGTTTTTACATAGGTTTTAGCTACTTTAGAAAACGATGCAATGTATTTAATCCCCCACATCATTTTGTATACTTCCCTTTGTACAACTAAAAGGAAATAACTTTGTGCCGTTCTGATTTATACGCCGTTAGGGAATGAGAATTAAAGCATCGTGAAAAATGTGACTGGAAATGGACAAACTATTTTCAGGAAATTGTCGTTTTTCCTTTCCCGAATAATGGATTTACTATTTTTTGATCATTTATTTTATTTTACAGATCAAGATGGTGCTGAACCCTGTGGTAATTCAGTGTCCGTTCATAATCTTCTTAGACTAGCAGCATATTTAGATAGACAAGATTTGCGAAGTAAAGCTGCGCGCACACTATCCGCATTTTCTGAGAAATTAACAGCAATCCCGATGGCGTTACCTGAGATGACGTCTGCTCTACTTTTGTATCACGAATCTCCGACACAGGTAAGATATTAATAGTGTATACATAAATTAGACTTTTAAATGTTTAGGTTTTCATCGCCGGAGAAAGGGAGGATAACAACACGCAAGCACTTCTTGATGTGGTGCGTAACAGCTTACTACCCGGCCGAATTTTGGCCGTTGCTGATGGACCGACTGGAAGAGCAGGTTTACTGTATAACAGACACGCGTCATTGTCGCGATTGCATCCGGTTCATGGAAAATCAGCCGCTTACGTTTGTCGAAATTTTGCTTGCTCACTTCCCGTCACTGAACCTGATGAACTTGCCTCCTCCTTGGATACCGAATGGAAAAACAAAGAAAAATTCGCTGTTAACCAAAGCCAACAGTAAAATGTTTGTTAATTTAGATTTAAGAATTGTTAAATTTTTGTTTTATGTAAACCAAGAGTAGAAAAAATAGTGTACTAATACGGGCAATATTTGTGCGAATTTTTTTGCGTATCCGTCTCTTGGCAGAATTAAGTCATTAGTTTATTAAAGTTTATAAGTTAACCGTTAACTTTTATTATTAATGGAGTGGCTTTGGCATATCGCACAATCTCATTTTTCTCTTTTCTTACAACTTTACCGTACGATTCCTAAATCTTAGTAATAATCCAACCTAAAAGTTAGTGATTAATGAGTTGTGCCCAATGCGAACGGATTGGATTGTGATATTCTCCTGTAATCTTCAAGATTGCTCAATTGGTAATAATACAAAGTAACCATAATAAATTGGAGTTAATTTAATACTGTTCAATTGGCCGAAGGTATAGCTTTAAGTGTTTAAAAAAAAAACGCTAAAAATATTTGTTTTTAAAACAATAGCCAGAACTTGCTTAAATTTGATAAGTACAGGAATTGTTTGTGATATTTAGAGAAAGATTGTATTTTTATAATTGTTAAATAACAATTTATTTTGACACGCTTCAATGGCTGTAATGCATATAATTTGCATCCTATCAGTAAGTTGTAGCTGATCTAAAACATATTTGTCGTATCTAACTGTATGTAATGTATACATTGAATCAATAAAATTTCTTTCCAGCTGTTAATTTTTTGTTTTCTGACATTATTGTGGAGCCGAAATATCAATAATTTTATAATTTAATTATTGTTTCGATAGAAAGTGGTGGATTATTTCTTAATAGCATTTTTCCTAACAAGTGTGAAAAGTGGACTTCTCTCAATGCTGCTATTGACCGAACGACGCACGTGTTAGAAACTCCTTTTTTCTATGCGCATGTTGAAACTAAACTAAAAATACTAGAATTTAATTTTTTTCAATAAATTCATTTTTGGAAAAATACATTCGAAACAATTGTTTTGTCTCTAAAAGAGTGAGAAAATTTGGACTTTCTTCTCTAGTGAGGAAAGTAAAAAAAACAATGTTGTTACGTTAATCATTACATTTAATATGAAAAATATCCGAGTCAATTTTTTCGGCGTCATATAGTTTTTTTCTAAAATTTTTAATATAACTTGCAATAATATTCCAGTTTACAAAAGAATTTTATTAAACTATCATCCTTCTTCCCTTGACATTTTTAAATAATGGACAATGCCGTACCAATAGGAATCATCAGCAACGGTCGGGTGGCGGAAATCTGCAAAAACCGAATTTAATCGTAGAATGTAAGTGAGACTTGAGGTCAACCTCCACCAATACACAGATTAAGGCTCGTTTGGAAATTTTATTAGATTCAAATATAATTAAATGTATATTTACGATACAATTCCTGAGCGGAACATGGACAACAGCCACAGTCCCTTGGATGCCACTCAGTCCAGATTGTCTGTAAGGCAGTACTAAACTCCAAACAGAATGCTCCAAGTTCCTCAGTGGAGGATAACTTCGGGGTTTGAATGGCGGTTGAAGATGTTGCTAAAATAAAATTATTTCGGGCGTTAAGGGAGTTCGACAATGGTAATAGTTTCCCTATTTACAAACACGGGTCCTTCACCAATGATTTATGACGATTAATGTGAGTCTATCTAAGTCTATGCGGTCGAAATCTAAAACGGATAATTTTCAGAAACGACCAATTTTCGCTAATTACTTTCAAAATTAATTTTGAGCTAGTATCTACTAAAGTACATTTAATCAGAAAATTTCAAATACTGTTTTACCATAATGTATGCACGAAAGCAGTACATTAATCAACGCAAAAATATGACCAAATACTCGGGCAATCTGGCCATATAGCCTCGGCTACATTAGTGGTAGGACATTTTGAAAATTTCAATTCTCCGTGTTCAGGCGGCAGCCAGGGAATTATTAAAATATATAATTAAAATTAAAATAATTGTTGATTGGCTAAATATTGATTAATAATTGAGGTTCAAATATAATTAAATGTATATTATTTTTATTTATTTACGGTAGTATAGTCCCAGGAGGTTGATGCGGGTTAATAGTGCTTCGGACGTCACCCAAAGATATGCTACAGTCCAGATCGTCTTTGGGCAATACGGTTTCCAAACGGAATGCTCCAGGTTCTTCAGTGAATGTTAATTTTAGGATTTGAACGACGGTTAGGGAATTAAAGGTAACATTTTTCCTATTTACGAACATGGGTCCTTCACTCATTGATGATGACTATTGAATGATTTTTAATAAATACAAGGTCTCTTTAGGTCATTTAAGTTTATGCAGTCAATCTTTACTACCAGTATTAATTTAACTTACTTTCAAAATTTATTTTTGAACATGTATTTTTCAGAGTAAATAATTCAACAAGTTAAAATAATATTTGACCTCATAGTGTATGTACATTGTTGCACGAAGTATGAACGCAAAAAGATTGAATACTTGGGTAACCTCGGCCACATTAGTGGTGGGGCATGTTGAAAATTCCAATTCTTTCTATGGTCAGGCGGCCGCGTTGGAATTCGTTTTAATTAAAGTTAAACTAATTATTGTTTTTTTATTATATCAGTACGCTAAAATTAATTATCATGTCACGACGAAGGGATTGGTATAAAAAAATTACCACATACATAAATTTAAATTACTTTCAAAATTAATTTTTAAATGTCTTTTCAGAGTAAATTCAACAAGTTATAATATTTTACCTCATAGTGTATGTATGTCGTTGCACAAGGTACCACCGCAATAAATGGAATACTTGGGTAGCCTGTGCATGTAACCTCAGCCACATTAGTGATGGAACATTTTGAAATTCAATGTTTTCTGTGTTCAGGCAAAATTCACATTTATACGTAACGGTAGTTGTGGATGGCAAAAAATATGATAACACTGTTTGAAATTCACGTATGTTTTCTTTTAAATGAAATCCATCCACAAAGGCATTTTTCACGGTTTCCCTAAAAATGCCCCCTCACTAATTGGATTTTGGTCATTAACGAACTTGACCTAGATTTTATGGCATTATTTTTTGCTACTTAATCACAATTTCAATGAACGTTTTGCTCTCCACTAGTTTGAACGTATTTTGCTCTCCGTCCAAGTCATGCAGATTTTTATCAAAAATATATTTTTTTGTGAAATATAAGATAAACCTTTTCTCTAAGACTTCTTGGGACACACTGTAGTATATATATATATATATATATATATATATATATATATATATATATATATATATATATATATATATATATATATATATATATATATATATATATATATATACATCGGGTGTCTAGAATCTACCACGTTCTACAGCTATCTTTATTATTATAAGAGATACAGAGTCGGTTAAATTAGCAAAGTTGGGCAGAATTACAGGATAATTCAAATACCGATAAGAAAATTCAACATTGTTTCCAACTTTCTAAGATATCTAAAATAACTAAAATCGTCCAAATTTTCAATCGGCTATATCTTATTTAATATTCAGAATACGAAAATGTGATAAGAGAGACTATTGATAGCTATTTTATGCAAAATGGGAAAATACGAGTAAAAAATTTTTAGTAATTATTTTTGGAGCTACGACTTATTCGATGACTTATTTTGTTCTGATTTGAAATACGTATAGCTTTGTACGTTTAATATTATTAGTTAACTCACAATTTTCAAAGAAAGGTAATTATAATATTTATTAAACAAATTAAAGTGTGCCGTGAACATTTAAATAACATAAATTTGTTGTATAGCAACAGGAATTTTATTTTTAAATCGTCTAGATTACCAGTTTTACTGGCACACTTTGTCTTTAACTCCACCTCACAAGAAAAGTCCAGGGGTTAAGTCTGGTGATCGGCCAAGCTATTGGACCTCGATTTCCTATCCAATTATTAAAAGGTTCCTGTAAATAATTACACACAAGTAATCCATTGTGTGCTGGTGCCCCGTCGTGTTGAAAATAATTCAAATTTTGAACTATGTTCAACGGAAGATCAAAATTTCTTCAAATTCGTTTCTTAAAAAATTAGATATCTTTCGAATTTAAATTGTATTTATAAAAACGGCAAGGATTTTGGTGCCAATCATACCGCACCAAACGTTTACTGAAAAATTGATCTCTCCCTCAACAGTAACATGCGGATTTTCTTGGGACCATTGGTTATGATTTTTCTATTGAAGATGCCGTTTGTAAATTTTGCTTCATCGGTAAAAGAATGGTTTTCGAGAATTGATTGTTTGCTCGACTTTCATTAATCAACCATGTAGCAAAACGTAATCTTTTCTGATAATTAGAGTGAGGATTTTACGCAAAATGCATATCGCTTATTTTTATAGTTGAAGAATATCGTTTTGTTTTTAGACGAATTGCACTAAATGCAATCATTTGACATAAATTAATTTTTGCATATTTCGCCAAATACTGCATATATTGCAATTTTATGCATATTTTGCCTTTTTATTCATAATTAACATATATTTCGCATTTTTCTATATCTTCCAAATTCGCTTTAAAATACATTATTCTAACTTATTTTAAATTTTGTTATTGTGTCTAACTAAGAAATGTATTTTTTATGAATAAGACAGGTTTAAAGAAAGATTATTGCCTGCAGTTAAGTGCAACGTTAATACTTCCGGATTATGAAGTTTCAATGCCGCTATTTCGTAGTATTTGAAAATTCCAATGGTACCTAAGTAGATAGTTAAAGCATTGATTGAGAATTCCCTCAATCAAGGGTTAAAGTTATTTGGACTTTTCAAGGTAAGTGTTTAGTTAGTTAATCTTCTTGAAAATAATTTGAGAGTAACGGACAAAATGCAAAATTTTAAACTTTCTTTGGGCGAAGACGTAACTGAATGGTACGGCTTTGTTAAGTGAACTTCAAGATGCCGAAAGTTAAAAATAGTTTAGTTCAAGTATGGATAAAAATATATCCGAGCTACCATTACATATTTTTAATTGATTTCAGAAATTAAACCCTTATTAATTGATGTAAGTTATTGAATTCACCGTTTTATCAGTTTTAAACGCAATTATATACTTATTTTTAAAATTAATTTTTCCTTAGATCATGTGCGAAAGGAAATCTCAAGTTACACAGCACATTGAAACCTCTCTTCATAAAAGAAAATTAGAAACATTTAAGAAAACAAAAGTTTGTCAGACACCTTTGCGCCAGTCGTTGTTTCAAGAAACGGCCAAAAGAAATGCACAAGTGGAATTTAATTTCGAATTGTGTAGTGCACTTGTTAAAGCCAAATTCCATTAAAGAAATTGCAAAATCCTAGATTTGGTAAATTTTAGAAAAAATTAGTAAAAAGCAAGTGCCAGATTAAAGCACGCTTCGAAAAAGGTATATTAATGATTTATATCTTGAAACTATGGGGCATATAAAGAAAATTACAAAAAATAAATATCTTTATTTTATAGTAGATGAAACTACAGATTGTTGCGGGCGATATGTTGCAAATTTAATGATTGGTTATTTAAGTGAGGCGCAGTCTAGTATATCATATTTAATCGCTTCCAAAGTTCTCGAGAAAACCAATCATGCAACAATAGTTCGCTTTATAAACGAAGCTTTCATTCAATTTTTTTCCTGATATTGTTGCAACAGATAAAATAGTTTTAATGATGTCTGATGCAGCACCGTATATGGTAAAAGCTGGACAGCAATTAAAATTATTTTATGAAAATTTAATACATGTATGCATATTTTAAGGTTTTTAAGTGCATATATATGCACATATTTCGGCATTTTATAGTGCATAAAATCCGCTCTCTACTGATAATCTTCAACATACAATGTATTCCTATATGAAAATGATATGGTTTAAAATTATTTTGTTTCAAAATAACGTGGGCTTCATCTTTGGAAGTGTTGCACTCGTTCGCAATTTCATGAGGAGATCTACTAGGTTTAAATACGACGTAAGCTAAAACACGTTCTTCTGTTTCTGTGTACATTTAAAATTTGGAGGTTTAGTAAAAGCCCCACATTTTTAAATTTGATTTGATATACTTCCGAAGCAGCATTAGCATCTATCTCTGTTAGACACGTAATAGCAAAAAGCATATCATTTATTTATGCAGAAGAATCAGCCATTAATAAATTAATATTCACTATTTAAGTACGAACTACCACTGGTTACAACAAATAATTCAATATCTACTATTTCACAGTCAATCAATGCAGAGTTTTGTTTTAATTGGCACAGCACACCACGGCGTTTGTTTAGTAAATACCTACTATATTTACAATTTTTGAAAATGGTGAGTTAACTAATAATACTAAACATACAAAGCTATACATTTTAAAATCAGAAAAAATAAGCCATCCAATGAGTCCATAACCACCTGTAGTTGCCATTTAAAAAATGTATGTTTGGGTTGTAGCTCGAATAATAATTACTAAACAAATTTTTATTCACATTTTCCCATTTTGCGTAAAATAGCTATCAAACATCTCTCTTATAACTGTTTCGTATTTTGAATATTAAAAAGATATAACCGATTGAAAATTTGGACGATTTTTAGTTATTTTCAGATATCTTAGAAAGTTGCCAACAATGCTGAATTTTCTTATCACTATTTTAATTATCATATAATTCTCCCCAACTTGCTAATTTAACCGACTCTGTATCTCTTATAGTAACAAAGATACCCTCAACACGTGGGTAGATTCTAGACACCCTATATACAGGGTGATCCAATAAGTGGCCACCGATTTGCCTTAGCAATCGCGCATCCTACAGCATTGGGAAAAAATTGACAAATGTTGCTATGAGAAATCGTCATAAAATATTTATAAGTCCCAAAAATCACCACTAGAGGGCGAAATTGGCAAGCCAACATACAAAATCTTAAAATTTGGGATTTAAATATAACCAACGTATATCAAATATGCGATATTATTAATCTAGGTATTTTTCGCTTCAAATTTTGTCAGAACAATTTTCACCTAGGTATAATAACAGCAAGATTGAGGTTATGAGTACAAAATATTTATTTGACCTTAATTTCGGATTCTGCCAACCCAATTTTACAACCTATGCTTTATTGTACAGATAAATGTCTCCTCTTTCAAGTTTATTAAGAAATATTTTATATTAATTCTTTAAAGAAATAAAGAATTTAAAATGAGAAAGTTTATTTCTTTCGTACACTGCATGAAAAAGTTAAATAGAAACAGGTTATTTTTATATCAAATTTAATAGACCGTTTAATGTAGAATGTAACTCTGAAAACCGGGAAAGAATATCTTTTTCGGTTCAAAAGTTATAGCAGAAAATGTTCGATGAAACTGTTGCGAGTTCACATGTGAAAAAAATTGATAAATATACATAATTTAAAAACTGTAGTTATTTATTGCTAACGATGTCCAGCAGAAAATGTCCGATCAAAATGTTCAATATGTGAAACAAAATTGATAAATATTAAACCTAATATAAATTTAGTGTTTACATCAATTAGTTAAATTTAACAACAGTGTAAATATGAGACCGATTCCTCATGTGTGCAAATACAGGTCCATAATGAACGAAAACCAATCGAGGCACAATTAGTTTACGTATTTAAGACAGGAATTTGAATTCTGAACTCATATTAGTTTTCATTCAACCCAAACTTACGCATAGTATCCTTAGAAAAACAAATTATGTTGCTACTAAATGAATAATACAACCCATTTCTTCTATTAGGAGACGTCCACGTATTAGTACGTTAGATAACGTTATTAATACCCTTGCGTATGTACACGCAGTACCTCATATTAGTATTAGGGAAATTGTACGAGACTTGGGAATTAGTTACGGTACAGTTCAAAGAAATTTTGCAAAATATAAATTACATCCATACCATATGGTCCTACATCAAACCCTAAGTGAGGCTGACTTTGACTCTCGATTAAATTATTGTTATTGATTTCGTGGAATGGTTCGTGAAAATCCTCACATTTTATCGCAGATATTGTGGACTGATGAAGCTTCCTTTAGTAATACAGGAAGAGTGAATATTCACAATATGCATTATTGGAGCGAGAACAATCCACACTGGATGCGTGAAATGGGCCATCAAAACGATGGACAGTTAATGTGTGGTGTGGGATTATTAATGGAACGATTATTGGTCTGCACATTTTGAAGGTGCAATATATCACCATTTCTTGTAATATGATTTGCTAGTTTTATCGGCGAACGTTCCTTTGGGTACTCGTAGGAATAGGTGGCTACAGCAAGACGGCTGTGCTGCTCACTTTGCCCGTAACATGAGACTATATTTAAATGAACAATTTCCTGATAGATGGATAGGTACAGGATGTGTGTTTTTTACCCACCTAGGTCTCTGACCTATGGATTTTTATTTAATGGCAGAATAAAATCCATAGTATACAAAAATAGACCAAACGCTCAGGAAGATATGATTGACAGAATAATGAACGCTGCCAACGGTATATCCAGGGCAGAAATAGACGCAGCTGTACTGTCAACCAACCTACGGTTGAATCCTTGCATAAAAACGATGGGAAACAATTTGAGCATTTGCGTTAAATTTATTTCATCTAAAATTTGCTTATTTTGATAGAATAAATTGTAAAAATTCAGGACATCGTTAACAATAAATTACTACAGTTTTTATATTATGTATAATAATTATCAATTTTTTTCACATATGAACTATCAACAGTTTCATCGGAAATTTTCTGCTATAACTTTTGAACCGAAAAGATATCCTTTCCCGGTTTTCAGAGTTACATTCTACATTAAACGGTCTATTCAAGTTAATATAAAAATAATCTGTTAGATTCAGCTCATCCACTTCATCGTTTCCATCATCATCGGGAACAGTTATGTTGTAATAGT
Source organism: Vesta saturnalis (assembly GCA_036346205.1). NCBI lineage: Eukaryota > Metazoa > Arthropoda > Insecta > Coleoptera > Lampyridae > Vesta > Vesta saturnalis. Next base: position 49,163 of record JARFJB010000761.1, read on the forward strand.
TTATTAACAAGTCAGTAAAATCTCTAATGTCCGCTGATGTTTGTTCATAAACAGGAAAATACATTATAATAATGCTCACTCGATGACAGTTACACTTTAAAGAGCGAAACACTCGAGAAACGAGAATGCTGCTAGCCTTGGTCTTGTACGCTGGCGCGCTCGTAAATGTTCGGGTAGAATCGGTTACATTCGGGGAAGTTTGAAGTATTGATCTAACCACACTCTAACATCTTCCCTAGGGCGTGTTTATAAACTCCTTTTAAGAGGTATTTTCTCCTAAGACGGCTGAGAACTGCTAGCCTTGGGTCTTGTGCGCTGGCACGCTCTTCAATGTTCAGGTAGAATCGGTTATCTTCCGGGAAGTTTGAAGTATTGACCTAACAACACTCTAACATCTTCCCTAGGCGCATGTTTATAAATCTAAAGTCCTTTTTATGGCTGAGGTATTGTCTCCTAAGACGGCTGCAGAACGAGACGAGCGCGTCAGCCACAAGACCAAGGCTGTTACCCAACCATTCTATTCTGATAAATAAAGAGATTTTTAGTACCTTACTTTTTAATTAAGAGTTGCGTAATATCAGATGAGCCTATTGCTTTTCTTTCTTTTTAATTCAGCATGTGTGTTTTTAAAAATCGTGTTATAAAATTTAAGACTTTATCGTTTTAAGGAAAGTGTGTTACTCGGTTGGTTGATTGTTAAAATTAACAGGTTTATATAATTACACAGTAATTATCTAAAAGTAAACATGAACAGTGGTTTCTAACTACATGTTGTTGTTGTGGAATTTAAAACATGTAATTATTACATTACTTTTAATGCGGTTTTTATAAAAACAATTTGCGTCTGTATGTATGTATGTATGGACAACATATAATATTTTGTCCAAACCGCGTTGTTATTAATTACTTTAAGGAAATATAAATACGAGTTGCAGTAAGTGTGATAAAGATAATTAGGTTGTTTGTATATTTACACTCTAAAATTAATTGTGGGAAATCAATAGCTAGTTTTACATCAACTATTCATAAACATAAAACATAGAAAGTGCTTTAGTTTGATTAGACGAGTAACACAAAGCAGTGACTATGACTCGTGAATCAGTCCTCAAAAATGTTCTTTCAATACAGAGCTGGTAAGTGGGCTGTTAACCTTTTATTTATTTAATTTACTTGTACAGATTTTTAATTACAGTTATAAACACATCTAAGTTATACGTAACAAGTTTCTTTAAAAATAATAAGGTGTACAATATACAACAATTTAACGAGCGGATGGATATTAAACACATTTCAATGCAATCAATGCAGGTAAAATAATCAGTTTTAATATTAGTTTAGAAAACAATATTGTAATAACTGTTATGTAATTAATTAACTTAATACAAAATTTTTGTTTCATTAGAGAATGAATAATCTGAATGTCAGTAATTTTTTATAACTCACTGATGCTTGTTTAATTATGGTCTTTACAATAAAATAAGTGTTCCATAATTAAATATTACTGTCATTCAAATTTCCCACGCAAGATCAAACCCTAACATAAGTTCATACACCTGTCTTACAAGATAGCAATAGGGCCTCGTTATTAGAATACAAATTCAAATTTTACTTCAAGGGTCACGGGGCTAAGGTCCAGCAGTAAGTTGCGAAACCCTATATCAGCCTTACAAGATAGCATTAGGCCTCCTTATTAGAATACAACTCAATGTATAAATAAAATTTCGTAAGGTTACAATCTGTAGATAGGAATTAAAGAATACGCACAATTGCCTAACCTCCAGGGCTCCCCACCAAAAGGGCTCTTAATACAAACAAAAATAATCAGGGTTAAAATTCTCTTCATGGGTTGAAAAAGGCCACCGAAAAGAAACCATAAAATAAGGGTGAAAAATACGCTCCCTCAAGTAAACGAGTAAAAACAGAAAAGGCCTTAATTAGGATGAAAATTCCATCAAGGGTTGAAAGGCCTCGAAAAGAAACCCTAGGGGTGAAAATGAAGGGGTTGAAAAAGGCCTCCGAAAAGAAACCATAAAAAATAAGGTGAAATACGGGCTCCCACGTGGGGCATCCTTGTGACGTCAAAATCCAAGATGGCGCATGGTACCTCCCTTCTACTTTTGAACTACAAGGTATATTACAAACGTATGACCGCATCACAAAAGAAGAAATTCTGCAGTAACGCCTGAAATAGGAACTCTTATTAAAACGTGCAATTGTGTGATAATAATGAACTACTTATCAAATGCTTGAAATTACACAAAGTGAAAAGGGCGGCACGCGTCTTTATCTTTGATAGTCAACTACAATGGATGGTTCGTATAAGATGTGAATATAAATAATTCAAGTGATACACGAAAATATGTGCCAAAGCACCAAATCTTCCACAGAAGTTACTAAGACCAAATGCTCTCTTATCTTCGGCTCGTATGATCCACAATGACTATTATTTTAGAAGTTGCATTTAAATTATGGTTAAATTGAGAACATTTTTGCTGTGTGTTTAGTCGTACAATGTTAACATGTGCAACGTGCACAAGATACCATTCATTAGATTAAATTTAACTTACTTATCAGGTTTCCGTCTGCATAAATTAACTCTGCTTAAACAGCTTTCTTTCTTATTTGGTTGCGCCGCTTGCTCGATTGTCAAAAGAAATAATTATTATCATTTACCAATATTACCTTCAAATTGATTCTCTTAAACGTATATGAAATTATTAATTTTGCTTGAAGTTACTTCTTTCAGTATTGAAGCTTTTAATATTCGTAATGGTTAATAATAAAAATAAATCAAACGTTAAGCTTATTTAATTTAACTAAACTCAAAAATGCACAAATGCTTTGTTTACAATAATGTATAAGAAACAATCCTATGATAACCCCTGGGTATTATTATGATATTTCGATTTCTTATTCTCTAACATGCACATATAATTGCTTTATCAACAGTTAATGAAATTTGTTTCATTCAGTGTTGATAGTAAACACAATTTATGGAAAAATAAAGCACATAAACGTTTATTTCATTACGTAAATTTATCAGGCTTACTTGTATATGGTGGCGGAACATTGAGTTACTGTGTTGCTATGCCGTTGATTTGGGTGCCGTATTTCTTGATTCCCCAAATATCTTCTATTAGACGTTTGGCGCTGAGCAATACAATTCCAATTCCAGCCTTTCGATTGATAATTTCTGGATACTTCCGTAGGATTTAACTAGCACTTCAATGAGTCAGTTTCACTACAAACTGCCTGCAATTACAAACGGCAGAGCTGCATCGCATATATTAACCATTTACACTTACTGGTTATTATCTTTTATGTGCTGATTTATCATACTGAATCGATGATCGTATTTTATATTTGTCCTTCAATATTTAAACAGAATCGTTGATGACCTCTAATACGCACAAACACGTTATTTTAAATTATCGCGTCACTTTTCTTGTTATCACCAATTTAACAATATTCGTACTCTTATTCACTTTGATCTTTGATCTCTCTGTTTACTTCCTATTACAAAACTAACTTTTATTTTATTGTATTTTCTCAAATTTGAACTCAACGTGACTATATACTGCCGTCACTTGTGCCTCGGCAGCAACTCGTACTTACTAAAAACTGCAATTCATTTAACAACTCATTTTCCTTCAACAATTTATTTATGCATTTGTAGATTGCCGCGTTTTATTTAAATATTTTCTAATTAAATATGCACATAACTTATTGAACTAAATTCAAGTTTCTCGTATTAATATTAAATAAACTTATATATAAACAAGAACTGATCATCTCTCATTCTATAAATTACCATATAATTATAAAATATAAAACAACTTAGAGCGAAATTTGAAATTTCTAAGGTACCCGTTACGTTACTCTTGTTTTGGAATTAATAACATTCATTCGAAAACAAACACAGAAACTATTTAGCAAGCTTCAATCTAGAAAGAATTTTTTCCATTCAAACGGTAAAATTACGATGAGATTTACATACGGTGATTGTGACCTTTCAATTATCTTATCCGCTAACGATCTATCACTTTCTTTCTCTAATGCTTCCTCTGTGCAAATGTTCTCGAGTAGTTTTGTTGCAAAAACGGTGCCTCGTTTTTGATTTTCTGTACACAAACAAAATTTGAAATTTCTCAGGCACCCATTACACACTGGTATTGCTGGTGGAATTGTGCCAACCTAGTGTGAGACGTACTTTAGGTGCTAATCAACATTTTCAAGTCAATTATGCTATCAGGGACGCCGTTTTCGTATATTTTGACCATGATAATGTCAAAAGTGGTGCTAAAAATATTCTAGTTTAGTGCATGCACCTTTAGTGTCGATATTTCACTAAATGTGGTTTCATGAGAAGGTATACATTAAGGTATTTATTGCTAATTGACTTCTAGATGGTATAACGTTTACTAAAAATTGCAAATAAATTTGTAACTTTTGGTACAAAGCTACCTAAAAGAAAAAAAAACCGGTCTGGCATAAAAAATAATTAATTTAGTAGAGCTTTCACCTTTTCTATGGTATCCATTACTGAAAAAAAAGTTTTTGTATTATCAGCAAAAACTTAAATTATGTGTTCGTGATGTTTACCTATTATTACTACAATACCTTTTTATTTTCAGCAGGTAAATGTATAGATGACATTTTTAACAGCTACAATGTAATTAGTCGATTAAGGGTGACGCTTGCAATCAACTCTGGCAACACAAATGAAACACGTTTCGGAAAAAATAGTTAACTATTTGATTAAAAGATCTTTGGTAATATGGTTTTAAGATAAATGTAGACATCTGTCTTCTTTCTCCAGGGCTGAAACGGTATCTTCAAGAATTAATACTGTCCATACAAAGGCGAAGATCACAATTTCCTTTTCCCAGTCCTTCATTAACAATTGATGAGTGATGATCAAATTTTGATAAATACAAACTGTGTTTAAATAAAATCAACCAATAGGGTTATGAAGCTAGATGGATGGGTATTCAGTAGCGATTAATTTGCACTACTAACCTTACTGGAATTAATATTTGAGCAAGTACCTATTAAATAATTCTTATTCATTAATTGAGATCCTGCTATACTTCACACTACATCACCGATTTCGGTAAGTACAAAAAGCACTTAGATGACGGAATGCTGTGTGTCTTATACTTATAATTTTGGTATTTAATGGGGGTAGAGCTTGCAACATCAATAAACTACTTCAGGCAAGCATCATTTGGGTTTTAATTAAAATAAATCTGTTGATATTTTAACAGTAGATGAAAACATACTGGACTTACTCTTTATCTTGGCGCTTTGTACGCAAAATTTTAAGTAACTAAACATTTGGTTCAATCAATGAATTTGGACGATTATTTGAAATCCGATTTTGAAACGGATTTTTATAACTGCCGTTTCAAGTAAAGAAACTCTTGAATTCAATTATGAAAACGCATGGTGTGCATATAATCGCGTTTTGATCATTCTGCTAAAATTACATGTGTACGCTCTTTGACAAACGTGGGACCACCATTAAGTTATGGTTATATTGTCAGATGTAAATGTCATTACCGTAAGGTTGAGCGTTTGTCAACAACTTAATCTTACAATATTAGTGATCAGTAAAAGTGGTATATATTGGGACACGGTACATTACCGTCATCTGGTATTTCATAGAGTAAGCTGTTTACACTCATTCATTTCTACTTGAATGCCCGATCTTCCAGAATGTAAAATCTGTATTACCAACGTTACATGGCAGTTTTAAGGTTAGTGGCTTCTGTCAACCATAAGTAACTTTTTAGTCCGTTAAAAATAGATAGTAAAATCAGTTTAAGTTCATAAATAATTAAGAGAAGTTTGTTCAGTGGATCTGTAGAATCTTTTGAAAGGTATGTGTAATTAATTTTTATTTAATCATAACATAGTATTGTTAAAAAAATATTACAAAAAAAAGCGCCGGCTGGTGTATGGTGGGACAGCATTACTATTGTATATAGTGGGACTACAATATACCACCATGTCCCACTATATACCATCCTTTGTATGCAAATGTTATTTAGGTTTAAAATCAAAATCTAATTGAAAGTACTTTGGTTACAGATGCCCAAAGTAGAAAGTAGAAAAGATCAGGCGGCGTCTATGCAAAAAAGCAAGGCTTTCCATTAGGAATACAAAGACAAAATGAAATTGGCGGTTGAGAGCATTTTTCTGGTCAAATGACGATAAGAACTGCTGCTGCTGAGTTTTGTGTTACCAGATTAGCATTACACAGAATTTTGCTAAATACAAGAAATCTGAAGAGATAGAAAAATTTAGTTTTGAAAAAACATGGCTTTTTGAAATATTTGCCCCAGAAGAGGAAGATGCACTGGTGAACTACCTCACTAGTGCTGCTGAAAATGTACGACTTATCACTGAATACAACCTGTGAATTTTCTTAACAGTTTGCTATTGCAAATAATGAAAATGTACCTCCATTCTGGCAAGTAAATGAAAGGCCGGTTTGGAATGGATGGGCCTCCTTAGAAAAAGATGGCCTGTTTGACTTGACTTAACGAACACTGGAAGCAACTAGTTTAAGCAGGGCTACTAGTTTCAATAAACACAATGACACTTTTTTGATAACTTAGAATACATGATGAAAAGCATCAATTTAATGTTAACAATATCTAACCACTGTGACGAAAGCGGCGTGACTACCGTTCATAGGCCACAAAAATTCTTGCCACCAGCGGCCTTAAACAAGTAGGAAAAATAACCAGTGCAGCAAGAGGGTACTAGTAACAATGTGTGTAGCAATTTGTCCCAATGGCACTACTATACCGCCGTTTTTATTTTCGAAAAAATTTAAGCCACATATGTTGAAGGGACCACCCCAAGCTCCAAAGGAGTGACACAACAAAGTGGCTGGATGACCGCGGAGAATTTTAAAGCATATATGATGCATTTTGTAGAGTTAGTAATGCAGCAAAGATAACAAAGTCTTATTGATTTTAGATAATCACGAAAGCCACTGTGACTACAACGTTTCAAAGTATTCTAACATTGCCTCATTGTAGTCACAGGTTTCATCCCTCGATGTGATCTGCTTTGGACCATTTAAGACTTATTACAATTGTGAAATGGACAAATGGTTTAAATCATCGAGATTCCGGTAACTATGTATAATATTGCATAAATAGTTGTAATTCTTTTCATAAAGCATTTACGGCTTCTAATGCAGTAAAGAGATTTGGGAGAACTGGTATAACTCCTTTTAATACTTATGAGTTTGATGAGTTTTATGCTCGTGTGTTACTGATAGACCAATAGAGGATGAAGCAGATACATCGAGAAATAAGGATAGTACAATTAACCTAGCGACATCTATTAATGAAGAACTACAGACAATCAGGAACCACAACCCAGCACTAGCCAGTTTGTATCTCCTGAGGTAGTACGACCTCACCTAAAGGCAAAAGCAAGAACTGAAACCAGGAAAGGAAGAAAGAAAAGTATCAAGTATTCTGACAGAATCGCCAAATATGGAAGAGAAATGAAAAAAGACAAAGTAGTTTTGTATCCGGTTAACAGCAACAGTGGTGGTAAAAACAAACAAAATGAAGGTTTATAATTCATCTAGTAGTAACAGTGATGTCCGCAAGACCTCTGTGATGATTAGAGTGATAAAGACTTAAGTTTTGAAGAGTTGATGAAGAAACAGTGAACAATTGTGATGAACTTAATATTACAGATTTTGTAATTGTTGTTTATCGATTAAAAAAAATGTTAAACATTTTGTCGGAGGTTTTTTAGTTCATGTAGAATATAATGTTTATTTTGTAACAAATAATGGCCTTATTTTCCTTTGTCCAAAAAGTACCACAGGACACATGGTACATTTGGGATGGTCCCATTATTTCTAGCCTTATTATATTTGTGTTTGCAAATCTGCTTAAAATGGAGATTATGACGTTTTCTATTATGTATTCCAGTCGCAACACTGTAGAACAAATACCACCGGTACAGAGGCGAATCGAATAAATGTCCCAATATATACCACTTTCCTTATAATATATTCCTTTTATGCGAACATGGCGGGTTTGAGCCGAATAAGCGTCATTTACGGAACTTTTGATTTACTGCAGCTGAGGCTTATCGGTTGCTCGTAGATGCACGAGGCTGCCTTAAATGAGAAAAAGTTGTTGGGTGGGACCAAAAGTTTAAGAACGGTGAATTTGACATGGAAGACAGAGAAACGTGAAGTGTACAAAGACGTATTGAAAGCATTGTATGATCAAGATTCGTGTCAAATGCAGGAAGAACTTGCGCTTATATTAGAGTGACACAATCAATTTCACATCGGTTGAAATAACTGGAAATGATTCAAAATAAGGAAATTGTGTTCCATATGAACTGACCTTGAAATGTTGAATGCCAATTTTGCAATGTGAAATTCTGCTTTCAGGCATAAACGAAAGGGTTTTCTGCACCGTATAGTTACTAGTGAAAAATGAATCCACTATGATAATTCAAAAGGAAGAAATTATGGGGACCACGTGTCGTGCTTCAATATGTCCAGCTAAGCCAAATATTCATGGAAGAAACTCTTGTCGTGTACTGGGTAGGATTAGCTGGGTGTATTATGGGTTGCTCAAACCGGACGAAACTATTATAGGGCTGTCTACAGCACACAATTGATGAGATTTAGTCGAGAAGTCAAGCAAAAGCGCGCCAAATACTACTCAGACACGACAAAATTATACTCCTGCAATAATGCTCGTCCACATGTTGCGTTGCCAGTCAAAACCTATTGGGAAACGCTCATTAGTTTTACCCCACCACCGTATTCAACAAACAGGAATTGTTCCTTCTGATTTCCGCTTTTTTGAACTTCAGTGCATGGCCTGCCTGAGCAGCACTTCATACCAATTTGGTCCATTCGGAGAAAGTCTCAATAGATGAAGCAGTATTCGTACGTCGCCCAGATAGATGGGAAAAGTTGTGCAAGCGATGGACAATACTTAGTATAAAATGGTAAAATTCGTTCTTTCAACTAAATGCCAAATTTAAAAGATTCTCTATTTGAAATTACCAAATACCGTTTGAATTGCAAAAAGTCTAAAATATTTCGCGTCAGAATAGTCGTACTTATTCAATTTACGAGGGATACTATTTATGTATTGAGAATTGGTAACACTGGTATTGCCAGGTGAAATTTGTTTCTGTCATCTTAAAGTTTGAAATTTTTGAGGTTATACGTACTCAGAACGTTTCGTCGTGCGAGCACTATTTGTGTTGTTTACAGTAAGTTGAAAATTTCATCTCTGCCAAAATATGGAATTAACTCGTGAAAATTTTCGAGCCATGATTTATTATGACTTTCGACGTGGTCTAACTCAAGAACAATGCATCAATCAACTGAATTCAACTTTTGGCGATGAAGCGCCATCCACAGCCACTGTATATCGCTGGTACACTGAATTCAAACGTGGACGTAGTTCGCTCACGGATGAAGTTAAAGAAGGTCGTCCAAAATCAGTCGTTGTTTAAGCATTAGTATGACCAGCATACATAAGATTTTGCACGAACGTTTAGTGTTCGGAAGCTGTGTGCACGCTGGATTCCACATTTGTTGACAGATGCCCAAAAAATGCTCGTGTCGATTGGTGCCGTAAAATGATTTCAAAATACAACTGTGGTGCATCCAAAGCGGTATACAACATCGTCACAGGTGACGAGTCGTGGTTATGCATATGATCCAGAAAGAAAAGGCCAGTCCACAGTTTGGGTGTTTCAATGTGAAGCAAAGCCAACAAAGTTGTTCGTTCTCGAAGCGTTAAGAAGCAAATAGGTGGCGTTTTCTTCACGAAAACTGGTCCTGTAGTAACTGTGGCTCTCGAAAATCAAAAGACCGTTAATTCAGCGTGGTATACGACCATTTGTTTGCCTGAAGTTTTCGGTAATTGAGAGAAACCAACCCAAAACGACGAATCATTTTGCATCACTACAATGCCAACTCACACATCACATGCAACAAACGAGTATTTGGACACACAAACGATCGAATTGATGGGTCATCCGCCTTACAGCCCGACTTGCCACCAACGACTTCTTCTTGTCCCACTAATTAAAGATAAACTGCGTGGACAACGATTTTCATCGCCCGAAAAGCAGTTGAGGCCTTCAAAACGCATGTTTTAGAGCTACCATCTTCTGACTGGACAAAGTGCTTTGAAGGGTGGTTCAATCGCATGCAAAAGTGTATAGATATTAAAGGCGATTATTTTGAAAAGCAATAAAAATATTTGTTATTAAATTCATTTGTTTATTCTCAATACATAAATAGCATCTCTCGTACTATACCTGCCTATAAATCGGTAGTTTTACTTTATCCTTCATCGCTAGTTGTTATGGCTGATAAAAGAAAACACGACGAATATGTGATTACTTACCGTTCTGCAGAATGATTCATCAAAGGTTATTCCTGAAAAACCTAAACACAAAGATGGTCGCCTGGAACGTAATGATTTCTTTATATTTCCATGTACAGGATAAGTTATGGTGTTTACATTTTATATTCGATGATTTTAAAATGAAATAAACTACCTAACCCAAGGAGATTAAGAAATTTTTTGTAGACTGGTTTTCGGATGTAAAATGCATTAAATATACAGGAGAACACTTTGAAAAATTATAAATTAATGTTTTTCATCAATACAATTTTGTGTTTACTTCACTAGACTCACTGAGAAAGTATCAGAAAGTTAGAAATAACCGTTGTGTTTCGTATGTGCTTGCTAATGAAATTGCTTACACATACAACAAGCTGAACTCCGTGCAGAAAGAGTTATCTTGAAGTATCTTCTAAATCCTAGATATTGCTTCCTCATATACCTACGTTTAAAGAAAAAGCTATGTAATCGGTTTAATTTTCAAACACTTTTGACATTTTGTGGCCTAAATAATTCGAAAAACGCCTTTTAGAAAGAAAATCTCGTGTCTGATTCGTGTCTGTGTGTAGTGTTTGCGTTATCTTTTTGAAAACAAGTTCTTAGAAAAAAATTCGTGTCTATTTGTGTGTGTTCAGGATATCTTTTGAACCATTAAAGCTATCGATATGAAACTAGGTACTAAAATTATTTTCGATAAAATCTAGGGCAAGTTGGATCAAAATGCAACCAGTGGCGGGGGATTAGAAAATTAAATAAATTCATTGCTTGAAATTTTAAAAAGTTACATAATTAGAAAAACAAACTAATACTTCTTTATATAATTTCAAAATTAAAAAAAAAGGAATAATAACTAGTGGCGCGCCGTTTTTAGGCCGTTTTTTTGTCATTTTTAATTTATCAACCGATTTTTTTTAAGGCCGGGTATTGGGGGTTTTTAATATCACTAAGTCTAAATCATTTGCTAAAATAAAAAAATTCAAAATAGCGGATCAAAAATGGGGGATTATCGTGTTTAAAATCCGATATGACTAAAATTCAGGTATCGTGGGCTAATGATCAATTTTGCACCTTTGTTAAAACATTATCTAAATACAAAATTTTTAAAAACTGCCAGTGGCGCACCGTTTTTAGGGTGCAAAATTTTTTTGAATATTGGGGGTTTTTAAGATCGCATAGAATAAATCATTCGTCAAAATTAAAAAATTCAAAATGGCGGATCAAGAATGGGGAATTATCGTGTTTAAAAACCGGTATGACTCAAATTCAGGTATAGTGGACTAATGATCAATTTTGCAACTTTGTTAATTTGTAAAACATTATCTAAATGTAAAATTTTTTTAAATTGCCAGTGGCGCACCGTTTTTAGGGTGCAAAATTTTTTTGAATGTCGGGTATTGGGGGTTTTCAAGATCGCTTAGAATAAAGCATTTGTCAAAATTCGAAATGGCGTATCAAGATGGGAATTATCGTGTTTAAAACCGATAGACTCAAATTCAGCTATCGTGGACTAATGATCAATTTTGCAACTTTGTTAATTTGTAAAACATTATCCTAATATAAATTTTTAAAATTGCAGTGCCGACCGTTTTAGGGTGCAAAATTTTTTTGAATGTCGGGTATTGGGGGTTTTCAAGATCGCTTAGAATAAAGCATTTGTCAAAATTAGAAAATCCAAAATGGCGGATCAAGAATGGGGAATTATCATGTTTAAAAACCGATATGACTCAAATTCAACTATCGTGGGTTAATGATTAATTTTTCAATTTTGTTAATTGTAAAACTATCTAAATATAACATTTTGAAAACTGCCAGTAGCGCACCTTTAGATGCAAAATTTTTAATGTCGGTTGTTTTCAACGTAATAAAGCATTTGTTAAAATTAAAATTCAAAATGGCGGATCAACCGATTGACTCAAATTCAGGTATTGTAGGCTTTGATGTTTTTATTTACATATATGAAAGCATTATGACATAATTTATCAGCGGCTTTTCATAATTCATTATAAGTGTTTTGTAACTGTGGTTTCAATAGTGGAGTTGATGGGCCTATTTCCACAGTTTATCCTTTAGGCGACGTCCTGAGAAGGACTGTTTTCGCACTTGAGTAGAATTCATGTGTTATATATAATTTTTCCCTTGACTACTCTCAGATTCGAACTTGGTACCTTTCACTTACTAGTCTGACACCTTTACCACTGAGCCATTGAGTAATCCAATATATATTTTTAAAACTTATATATGTATTAAACTTTTTCGTGGTTGCGAGAAGTTTATTGCGCATGTTGCGTCGTAACTTCTTGTGCAGGTGTATTGCGCTTAAGCTCTTCGTGCATTATTGGAATCCATATGGGTTTATTTCTACACTAGCTTGGCTTATTGGATTTTCTGCTAGTGCGATGTTATGTGGCTTCTTTGAGTTTCCGACGAGTTGTTAAAACCCTCCCACCATTAAATTGGTAATAATTAAACTACGTAGTTGTAGGTGATTAAAGAACGTCAAATGTCGTTGTTTAGCATTAGTATGACCAATACATAAGATTTTGCACGAACGTTTAGTGTTCGGAAGCTGTGGCACGCTGGATTCCACATTTGTTGACAGATGCCCAAAAATGCTCGTGTCGATTGGTGCCGTAAAATGATTTCAAAATACAACTGTGGTGCATCCAAAGCGGTATACAACATCGTCACAGGTGACGAGTCGTGTTTATGCATAGATCCAGAAAGAAAAGCCAGTCCACAGTTTGGGTGTTTCAATGTGAGCAAAGCCAACAAAGTTGTTCGTTCTCGAAGCGTTAAGAAGCAAATAGTGGCGTTTTCTTCACGAAAACTGGTCCTGTAGTAACTGTGGCTCTCGAAAATCAAAGACCGTTAATTCAGCGTGGTATACGACCATTTGTTTGCCTGAAGTTTTCGGTATTGAGAGAAACCAACCCAAAACGGCGAATCATTTTGCATCACTACAATGCCAACTCACACATCACATGCAACAAACGAGTATTTGGACACACAAACGATCGAATTGATGGGTCATCCAGCCACGACTTGCCACCAACGACTTCTTCTTGTCCCACTAATTAAAGATAAACTGCGTGGACAACGATTTTCATCGCCCGAAAAGCAGTTGAGGCCTTCAAAACGCATGTTTTAGAGCTACCATCTCTGACAGGACAAAGTGCTTTGAAGGGTGGTTCAATCGCATGCAAAAGTGTATAGATATTAAAGGCGATTATTTTGAAAAGCAATAAAAATATTTGTTATTAAATTCATTTGTTTATTCTCAATACATAAATACATCTCTCGTACTATACCTGCCTATAAATCAGAGTTTACTTTATCCTTCATCGCTAGTTGTTATGGCTGATAAAAAAACACGACGAATATGTATTACTTACCGTTCTGCAGAATGATTCATCAAAGGTTATTCCTGAAAAACCTAAACACAAAGATGGTCGCCTGGAACGTAATGATTTCTTTATATTTCCATGTACAGGATAAGTTATGGTGTTTACATTTTATATTCGATGATTTTAAAATGAAATAAACTACTAACAAGGAGATTAGAGAATTTTTTGTAGACTGGTTTTGGATGTAAAATGCATTAAATATACAGGAGAACACTTTGAAAAATTATAAATTAATGTTTTCATCAATACAATTTGTGTTTACTTCACTAGACTCACTGAGAAAGTATCAGAAAGTTAGAAATAACCGTTGTGTTTCGTATGTGCTTGCTAATGAAAGATTGCTTACACATACAACAAGCTGAACTCCGTGCAGAAAGAGTTATCTTGAAGTATCTTCTAAATCCTAGATATTGCTTCCTCATATCCTACGTTTAAAGAAAAGCTATGTAATCGGTTTAATTTTCAAACACTTTTGACATTTGTGGCCTAAATAATTGAAAAACGCCTTTTAGAAAGAAAATCTCGTGTCTGATTGCGTGTCTGTGTGTAAGTGTTTGCGTTATCTTTTGAAACAAGTTCTTAGAAAAAAAATTCGTGTCTATTTTGTGTTGCAGATATCTTTGAACCATTATCGATAGTAATTAGGTACTAAAATTTTGCCATAAAATCCAGGGCAAGTTGATCAAAATCCAACCAGTGCCGGGGATTAGAAAATTAAATAAATTCATTGCTTCAAATTTTAAAAAGTTACATAATTAAAAACACAAACTAACATTTTTTATAAATTTCAAAATTAAAAACATATAATAACTAGTGGCGTGCCGTTTTGCCAATATTAAATTTATCAACCGATTTTTTGAAGCCGGTATTGGGGTTTTAATATCGCTAAAATTAAAAAATTCAAAAATAGCGGATCAAAAATGATTATCGTGTTTAAAATCCGATATGACTAAAATTCAGGTATCGTGGGTAATGATCAATTTTGCCTTTGTTAAAACATTATCTAAAAATAAAGTTTTTAAAAACTGCCAGTGGCGCAGTTTTAGGGTGCAAAATTTTTTGAATATCGGGTATTGGGGTTTTAAGATCGCATAGAATAAATCATTTGTCAAAATTAAAAAATTCAAAATGGCGGATCAAGAATGAATTATCGTGTTTAAAAACCGGTATGACTCAAATTCAGGTATCGTGGGCTAATGATCAATTTGCAACTTGTTAATTTGTAAAACTATCTAAATAGAAAATTTTCAAAAACTGCCAGTGGCGCACCGTATTTAGGGTGCAAAATTGTTGTGAATATCTATTGGGGTTTTCAAGATCGCTTAGAATAAAGCATTTGTCAAAATTCGAAATGGCGTATCAAGAGTGGGAATTATCGTGTTTAAAACCGATACGACTCAAATTCAGCTATCGTGGACTAATGATCAATTTTGCAACTTGTTAATTTGTAAAACATTATCCTAATATAAAATTTTTAAAATTGCAGTCCACCGTTTTTAGGGTGCAAAATTTTTGAATGTCGGTGTTGGGGTTTTCAAGATCGCTTAGAATAAAGTATTTGTCAAAATTAAAATTTTAAAATGGCGGATCAAGAATGGGTAATTATTGTGTTTAAAACCGATACGACTCAAATTCAACTATCGTGGCTAATGATCAATTTTGCAATTTTGTTAATTTGTAAAACTATCTAAATATAACATTTTGAAAACTGCCAGTAGCGCACCGTTTTAATGCAAAATTTTTTGAATGTCGTATTGGGGTTTTCAAGAGCGCTTAGAATAAAGCATTTGTTAAAATTAAAAATTCAAAATGGCGGATCAACCGATATGACTCAAATTCAGGTATTGTAGGCTTTGATGTTATTTATTTACATATATGAAAGCATTATGACATAATTTATCAGCGGTTTTCATAATTTGTATTATAAGTGTTTTGTAACTGTGGTTTCCTAATAGTGGAGTTGATGGCCTATTTCCACAGTTTATCCTTTTTTGAGCGCGACGTCCTGAGAAGGACTGTTTTCCTTGAGTAGAATTCATGTGTTATATAATTTTTCCCTTGACTACTCTCAGATTCGAACTTGGTACCTTTCACTTACTAGTCTGACACCTTTACCACTGAGCCATTGAGTAATCCAATATATATTTTTAAAACTTATATATGTATTAAACTTTTTCGTGGTTGCGAGAAGTTTATTGCGCATGTTGCGTCGTAACTTCTTGTGCAGGTGTATTGCGCTTAAGCTCTTCGTGCATTATTGGAATCCATATGGGTTTATTTCTACACTAGCTTGGCTTATTGGATTTTCTACTAGTGCGATTAATGTGGCTTCTTTGAGTTTCCCACGAGTTGTGTTCTCGTCCTTTGCCACTATCTGTATGTTATCCCATTGGATGTGGTAACCTTCGTTCCAGACATGTTCGGTGATTCTTAATCTTTCTGTTTCGCCCTTTCGGACGGTGGCCTTATGTTCCTGCGCTCCCACTTTGAATGGTCTACTGATCTCTCCTATGTATGCTCTGCCGCATTCGCATGGTAGGTTGTATACACAATTCTTGTAATTCTGATCTTCATTGTATGGTTTGGTTTAGGTTAGTATTCCCCTGAGCGTTCTGGTCGATTTGAAGGCAATGCGTATCTTGTATTTGCTGCCTATCATTCGTATTTTGTTTGAGGTACCTTGTATATATGGTATTATCACTGTATAGCTAGGTTCTTCCTTTTCGGTTACCCTTTCCCTGTTAGGTTAGGTGTTAGATCGGGTAGCCATTTTATTTGAGTATTCTAGCGATATTTTCTTTTCTTTGTTCAGGTCCTCTTGTTTTGAGCATATTGTTTTGCTCTATCGTACAAGCATTTTACCACGCCTAACTTCATGTTTTGTGGCGATTGGACTTGTAGTGTAGGTACCTCACCTGTGGGTAGGTTTGCTGTATACACTTATCGTGAAAGTGTCGTCATTCCTGTGTACAAGATATCAGGAATGGCAGTTTTTATTCCGACTCAATTCCATTGTCAATTTGATGGAGGGTGCGCTATATTGCTCACTATAGGTGATCCCAAACTCTTGTTGGTAGAATTTGTCTTCTACCTGGAAATATGTAGTTCTAATGCATATTGTCAGAAGTTCCATTACTGTGTTCACCGAGTTGCGTGCGTTCGTCTAACGTTTCGTCCTTTTCCAGCTTGTCCCTTATGATAGTTAGTGCCTTATCGGTAGGCACATTTGTGCATAGACTCAGAATGTCAAAGCGTACCAGTATTTCTTCGTGGTTTGGTTGGAAGTTTGATGTTTTCCACGAAGTGTTGCGTATTCTTGACCATAGACACGCTTTTTCCCGATAAGGGTGTGATGATACCTAGCAGATAGTGTGCTAATGGGTGACATGGTGAATTTCTCGAGCTCACAATTGGTCTCAGAGGAATTTCTTCCTTGTGAATCTTTGGTAGGCCGTACAGATGCGGAGCTTTGCTGTAGTGTGGGTAAGTCTAGTTCTCTGGTAGTCGGAGAACCCCTTATTTTGCCAGCGTCAGGTATATCCGTCTTTCGATTATGGTGTGGGGTCTTTTGGTATTTGTTTGTATTCGCCCCGTCTAGAAGTTCTTGGATCTTACTGTTGTAAGTGTCACATCCATTACCACAGTCACGTTTCCTTTGTCGCCGGGAGAATTTTTTCATAAGTTATTACAATTCATTATCTAAAAGTGCAATAAGAAATAGTAAATATTAAAGATTATTGTAGGTAGCGGACCGCGAAAATTTTATTATTGTAGTAAACGTTTATCAAATCGCCATTGTTACCACGATAGAAAAGATAATTAGTGATATTTGTCTAGGGTTGTGAAACACATGTTGGTGGTACAGTGTACGCTTAAAAATGATTTACAGAAGGCGCAAGGACTCATTGTCATTCTTATGCACGCTCTTGATGTGAACACGTCATTCCTGTAATGATTAATTATGGCTGGACGGCCGCGATTAAAAGATATCTTTGTCACTTGAAACTTCGTTGAGAAATGTAGTGTTGTTACGGACGAATGCATATTTTTAAAATTAAGATGTGCAATAGTTAATGTGAAACTGTTCCAACATAAATCAATGTTTCTTGTTTTTATTACTTTTGAAAGACGGGGTTGATTTTGGGAGTAGACATAGTTAGATTTGAATCAGAAGTAGTTACAGTTAGAGTGACAATCGAGCCAGATTGATTTTGTTAATTAAATACCTTCTTTGTCAGTTTGTCTTTAAAATAATTCTTGCGTGTACATTTTCTTTTGAATTCGCCAATACTAAGTTGTTAACCATTTGTGTCTGTGATCAATTAAGGAATATTTATTCTAGTGTAAGTATGTATTTTTATATAAATGCAAGCTCGCAGCAAATCATTTTACCAGCCTAGCTACATATTAAATACCAAACATTGTCTTGCAAAGGTATCTTATTCTTACGCGGACTCATTAAGCTGAAATCGACTAAAATAAAAGACAGTATTTGGAATTAGCATTGTTGGTTGTTGGTTATCTTTATAATTGTGTAGAGGTGGCTGGTGAATGGGTATAGGATGCCACTGGTTATTGTAAAAAGCAATTGCCAGTTGGTACACACTCCCAAGTCAGACCTCAAATTCTTATCTCTATTGTTTTTATTTGTTATATAGATGGGTATGTAACCGGAGAAGAGAGTACGGTATTTTCTAACGCGATCAAACTTATATATCGATCACGATGCTAGTGATCTATCTATAACTTACCCTTGTAAGGCTTTGTTTTAATGAGTTTCTTTTGGTCAGTTTGTTGAGGTAGAATTATTTGCCTGAGCTGATTTCTCTTTTGTGCTTTATTCAATGTGACATGTATTTTGTGCTTTAGTTGTCACTAAACAATTGGGTACTTAAATTCCTGTCTGTTTTCTTTTGTCCTCGCCTTTACCTTATTACTTGTGAAATTTTACTGTTGTTGTATTTATATGTACCGTATTTGCTTTATCATTTATGTGCTTATTTACTTAATGACCAGCATGATTGATTTTGAAAGGGCCACATTATTGGTGTTACGATTTCTATTATGAGTTTCTATTTTGATTATTTATGACCCAATTGTGCGTGTGACTACATATGTTATTTTTATTATTGTGTTTCTGTGTAACTAAACTGCTTTTATTCATGTTTTTAATGTTATAATTTTGTACGCACCTTAACTTAATTTAATGGTGTTTTGTTATATATTTAACCCTTTATTGTTTTTTGTGTTATTTGATTTATTAATGTACTTGTGCAATTACTTATTTATGAATCAAGTGGGTTTTATTGGTGGTTCTTTCCCAAAATAGTAGATTATCTGGCTGAACCACCGCTGCGCAAAGTTCGTTGATTTTAATTTGAGTAGTTTCATTTTTTACCTGTCCTTCATGATGCAACCAGACTATCTTATTTGTAAATAAATTCTGATGTTTTAATTATTACCCGGAAAGTCAAAGTAAGGCAGGCTATTAATTTGGTAATAGTGACGTTATTGTCAGTCAAGTCAAGATAATCACTTAGCGATTGTTTTGTGCTTGAACTTGCATTATTCAAATTAGGCTTTTCAAGACAGGGTACCTGGGAGACGCTACATTATTTTTGGCAACCAGTGAAACATCTCTATAACTCATGTGTGACCATTATTTAATACCACTTGGAACTTGTGTTTAGAAATGTTATATCCTAATGGTAGTTATAATAGTAGTAGTACTAATAGTAGTTACCTTCAAAAATGTTAAATTAAAATGGACCACTGACCTATTTTCTATGTAAATCGTATTGACTAGTATACCTTTATTCTTTATTACGGTACGCTCAGTACTGCATAACCAGTCTGAAACGCTCTATAGCAACCTTGAAATAATTACTAATCGTAAAACCTAATGCCTGACACCCCTGTGATTCAAAAATCAAATTGAAAATAATCTAGATGGTTTTTATAATGTTGAAAACATGTAAATTGGTAGAAACCCCGACATTGATTTTTTACGAAAACAATTCTTTACTTATGATGCTCCTCGCAAAAAAGTAAAGTACCTTAAATGCAAACATCTGGTTATTGGAAACTTTGTGAATTATACATAATTTATTGTGAAATTATAAGTTTAATATTACCATTCAGAAGTACATTTCCGGTCATTGGATAATCACATTTAATTCACCTCATTTAAAGTACCGAAAAAGTTATAATTTAATCTATACAATTTAGCCTCTATTCTTTAGATACAAAAAATGTTTCCATTTGATGAAAGCGTATATAAATAGCCGCAATCATCACCATGTAAAGTGACATCTTCAAAATGAAAATCCTCGTTATTGCGTTAGCGTGTGCTACTTTTCAGACTTCTACACAGCAAAATTCAAATGTAAGCTAATATTTCATTGCATGTCTATAAATGTATAACTGCTGTATTTTATAAAGGATAGTTATATAAAGGAGATAGTGCAAGCCAGTGTAGAATGTTCAAAACAAGAAGGCGTGACAGAAGCTGACGTCATTAAAGCTCTTGAAAGTGGTGAGTTTCCAAATACGCAAGAATTTAAAATTACCTAAAATGTAATGGAAAAATTGGAACAATGGATAACACCGGAAATATCAATTTAGAACCCACAAGAGCATGGTTGAAAAGAAGTTATCCTAATTATGGCGTTCAAATTGACGAAATCGTAAACGAATGTCAAAAGTGAAAAAGCCAAACCTGCCGATACTGCTTTCAAAGTATCACTTTGTTTCAAAGCACTTCGTAGTATAAAGGTTAATTATTAAAATTTAAAAGTTATGAATATTTCTATTGAATGTTTGAGAATAAACACTCGCATTGAACAAATTTTATCCTATTCTGAACCATAATTGGTTATTTATGAAATTTTCGCGATTCTACTCCATCATTGAGAATAAGTACCGGGTGGCCAAGAACGGCTGTCGGCCATATCTCAGGAATGGATTATAGCCCAGGTTCGGGAAAAATTTTTTTATAACGAAAGTGGCCTCAAGAAACGCCTGGAAATTATTTTCAGAATTGTAGGTCCACCACTAGAGGGCGTATTTGACAGTTAAAATATTAAAAAGCAAAATTTTTCAAAATTTACTCATTAAGGGCATATTAATATTATAATCAGATACCTCGACATATTTTTATTTGACAAGTTTTAGTCTATCTCTTCAAATAAGGTGGGGAGAGTGGGAACCTTGTTACGAAAAACGCCTTTAATTCAGGTTCTGCTTCGATTTTAATAAACTTGATGTTGTTTGAAAGAGCTTTTGTTAAACAATAGAAAATTTGTAAATTTGAAGCAATGTGATTAATAACATAAATGCTAGAGGGCGCTGTTTAAATTTTTAATATTGTGTTTTCTCTTTACAATTTTAAATGGAAGCATAAAAATTTAAGTAGGTCTTTAAAAAGTAGACTAAATTAGTAATAAAACAGTGAAAATGCGAGTCGATATCTTTTTCCTATCCTGAGATATCGTAACAAACGGTAAATGTCGGAATTGTTCTTCCAACGTCTAGTAGGCTAGTTCAGTTAACAGAAATTATTAAATTTAGCCTGGATGAAAAGATCTTACATTGTTCTGCCGCTAGGTTACCTAAATGTAATGCTGTCGCTACTAACAATGAGAACAAATTATAAAATAATTTTTTAATTATATAAGAATGTTATATTTGTTTTCAAGCGATGTGTTAGTAAACCAAAAGCATAAAATATCAATAAAACCGATATTTTCCCAGCAACAACAAATACAGTTTAAAATATGAATTACGATTTACTGATGACAACAAAATTAGTAAAGAGGGCCATGTAAGATATAAAATAAATTCCCTGTTAAAAACAAGCAAGCTATGATTTTCACGCATATGCAAAATTATTCATCGTGTTGCATTTAATAGACTTCTTTATCTTTTCGTACCAAAATTATTCTTACAAATGAAGAAGCATTTGATATGTTGGCAGTTTATTTTGAATGTATGAAATGCAACCGTTGCTGCTAGAGTGTATGCACTGCAGTACCCAAACAGACGGCATCACAGCAGAAGAGTTTTTCTCCGACTCGCACACTGTGCGTACTACTGAAATGTGAATCTTCCTGTGTACCGAAGACAACGTAGAGGTAGAACAGAGGAAAATGTTGATGTTTTAGCTTATGTAAATGTTAACCCTCATTCAAGCACCAGAGTTATAGCTAGAGACTTGGGTATATGTCGAACCATCGTCCAAAATATTTTAAGAGAACACAGGTGACTACTTATTTATTAATGCATGTTTTATTTGGTATTATAACGATAAAAATGTTTTAATTTTTTCGTTTGTCGTTATATTTTTCTCATCTTTATCATACCGAACATGTCATTACCTACATCAAAGTTAACTTGTGACAACATGACTAATGTATTTGCTGCCGTTTTCAGTTTCAATAAAACACCAAATTATTTATGAAATTTTAACTAACAACATGATAATTAAGTGAGGCAAAGTAAAGTAAAAGGTACCAATAATAAAAATAATGAGACCGGGCGAAAAAATCGTAATAACATTACTAAGTTAATACATTTAAAGTCCTTTTCGTTTACTAATAACGAAGGACTTCAATGTGTCTTATTGATCTGATTACTTTATAATATATACTATTTTAGATTGCATCCATATCACATGGTTACACCATAGTGTGAATGCTCAAGATTTCGATACAAGGTTGGATTTTTGCAACTGGCTCTCAAATATGATACGACAATCCTGAAATACTTTCACAATTATGTGGACAGATGAGGCTACTTTTCATGGTGATGGTAGTGTAAATCGACATAATATGCACTACTGGTCTGAAACGAATCCCCACTGGATGCAGGAGGTCCAACATCAGGGTCGTTGGTCTGTAAATGTTGGTGCGGGATTCTAAGTGGAGAAATAATTGGGCCTTTTTTAATGAGACTGTTAATGGAGAAAGATATTTAGATTTTTAAGCAACGAATTGCCACATATTTTAGAAGACATACACTTGGCCATCGTCGTGACATGTTCTTGCAACGTGATGGGTGCCGGCACATTATTCTAGAGATGTTCGGAATTTCTTAGATCAATCATACCCTGAAAGGTGGATAGGACGTGGAAGTTTATTTATTTGGTCACCAAGGTCTCCAGACGTAACTTGTTTAGATTTTTATTTGTGGGGGCGAATAAAAGATCTCGTATATGCCGATAGACCCACAACAAGAGCTGACATGATTGAAAGAATACGCAGACAATACGAAGTATCTCAAGGGCAGAAATTGAAACTGCTGTTCTCTCCATCCGTCAGCGATTGATTTCATGTATTGAAAATGATGGACGACATTTCGAACATCTAGGGCGACACTAATTACGTAGTTATTTATTTAAGGTTTTAATTGTTAGATTTATCACGTTAGTAGCGACAGCATTACATTTAGATAATCTAGCGGCAACCATAACATTAGTATGATAACAGTTTAAATTACTGCAGAACAATGTAAGATATTTTACCCAGGCTAAATTTAATAATTTCTGTTAACGCGAACTAGCCTACTAGACATTGGAAGAACAATTCTACCATTTACCTGTTTTTTACGATATCTCAGGATAGGAAAAGATATCGACTTGCAGTTTTCACTGTTTTATTACTAATTTAGTCTACTTTTAAAGACCTACTTAAATTTTTATGCTTCATTTAAAATTGTAAAGAGAAAACACAATATTAAAAAATATTAAACAGCGCCCTCTAGCATTTATGTTATTAATCAGATTGCTTCAAATTGACAAATCTTCTATTGTTCAACAAAAGCTCTTTCAAACAACATCAAGTTTATTAAAATCGGCCAAGCAGAACCTGAATGAAAGCCGTTTTTAGAAGGATGGTTTCAGTTCTTTCTTTGTATTATCGTTATTACAACGGCTATTGTGCTGGTGAATTACATTCTTTGATACCATCTCCGGCTATCTTTGAGAAACACTGGTTCGCTCAATCACATCATCAGTATGCAGTACCAAATCTCCACTTGTCGTACCAAACGGGCGCAATCCACATTTTCTACACGGCTTCTAAACTCTGGAATGATCTCCTAGTTCCTGTTTTCCTCTCACTTATGATATGAGAAAATTTAAGGTAGCTGTTCATAAGCATCTATTGGCAATTCATTATTCCTCTATCCATCCTCCTAAGTGTTCCTGAGTGCTTTAGCACGATAGGCCTTATTTAGCCTGTTCAGGTCCACAATCATAAAAAAAACAAGGTTTCCACTCTCCCCACTTCCTTATTTGAAGAGATAGACTAAAACTTGCCAAATAGAAAATATGCAGAATTTGTCGAGGAATCTGATTATAATATTTAATATGCCCCTAATTATTTTGAAAAAATTTGCTTTTTAAATTTTAACTGTCCAATACGCCCTCTAGCGGTGGATCTACAATTCTGAAAATAATTTCCAGGCGTTTCTCGAGGCCACTTTTGTTATAAACATTTTTTTCCCGAACCTATGCTATAATCCATTTCTGAGATATGGCCGACGGGCCGTTCTTAGTTGGCCACCCGGTACATTTTCTACGTGTTATGCTCTGTGAGCCTATGCTTATTTCAGTATTGTAGTGTATTGCCCACGCAGTGTATTACCTTGGTAACCGATCTGTACGTTATGAGACTCACAGGAAAACTTGTTGAATCGTAAATGTCTTCAGTACAATTGGTTCTTTGTGCCAAAATTTTTCTCGTATTGTAGATTCTTATACTACAACCAAATAACACTATTTTTTGTGTTTAGCATAATATTTTCAAGTACTTAATACTATATTTATAGCCTCCCGAAATCCAACATGCATTATAATTTGCAGTCAGCATTTTGACTGTAACATTATTAATATGAAATATATTCAACTCAATCGTAGTAGAGTATAAGTTTAGCGCCATCCAACAGAAAAAACTGATTTAAGTGTTGGAGAAATCTATTAAACAGACGTGTGCAACCAGTAAAATTTTGTCCTCCAAACGTGCTACTGTAGATTATAAGTATTAATTATTTCTTTAGGATATTGATTCATTTTAATAATTTTTGTAATGATAAACTAAAATAGAATATCCAAAATTTTAAAATAATTAAGTTTAAGGAGCAACAGATTAGCAATTACGTATTTCATTACTTGTCCACTAGCATGGGCAGCTGAATTTGTACCTAAAAATACAAGAGTAATATCTAACCTCACATCTTCTAATACAAAAAATCAAATTACAATTTGAAATTGATAATGACAAGATTTTAGAAATTTTAAATGTCGATGATTCTGAATTGGAACTGCTGTCAAATGACAACGAAATAGACGTAGAGATGAAAATTTTGAAAATGTTGCCTCCACTAGTGGATTACCGGCAGAGCAGATTCAGAACAATGAGGAAGATTCTGAAGACGATGTGCCCTTACATGTGTTACGTTAATTTAAATCAAAATAAGCCAAAATTTGGAACTACTCGCAAACAGTTTTGGAAAAATCTGACAATCTCCTATTTTGATGTTATTGAGATAGAATATGCATTTAATGGGACACAAAGATAATGCTTCAGATTTTCAAGATTACTGTGACTTTACCAATGCTCTATTTATGGAGTTGAAAGGAATATCATTAAAGTTAACTTTAAAGTAAGTTAAGCGGTTTTTTGGATTTATGCCTAGTTTCAAATATGCTAGATTAAGAAATAACTGGGCTAAAACTACAAAAGTGACTGCGATTACTAAAGCAATTAGTAGAGACAGATTTATTGCTATCAGAAGTGATTTAAAAGTCATGTCAGATGGAAATGTGTCAAATGAAATAAGGACGTCCAATACTTGAAAAGGTAAGAAGGGGTTGTTTGCAGTTCCCTAGAAAAGATGTTGTGGCGATTGATGAACAAATGATTCCATTTTACTGGAGTGTGCAGAATGAAAGAATTTATTCGAGGCAAGCCTAACCCGAAGGATTACAAAATTTTATTTATGCATCTCCAAGTGGAGTTATACTTAATTGACTTTGAAATATATCAAGGTAAAAGTACATCTTTAAAATATTCCGTTAATCATTTAGGAGTTGGACCATCAGCAGTGATTCGATTAACTCACATCCATTTTAATAGGTATATTACAACCATTCCTCTTTTAGAATACCTATTAGAAAAGAATTTGCTGTGAACAGGAATAATAATGAAGTCACGAATCCCTGCTGCTGTACATTTAACAGATGACAAAATAGTGGGAACGATGGACTGAGGTTCATTTGACCAAACTGTGAGGCAAGATGACGAAATTAATGTTCTCAAATAGTACGACATAAAGGCTGCTTTATTGTCATCTACGAATTTATCAACAGAGTCTACAGATGAATGCAAAAGCTGGTCAAATAATGACTCAAAATATGTTAATGTTATTCGACCAAACATTGTTTCTGAATACGTCAATGGGAGGAATTTATTTGATAGACCAGATGATTAGATACTACAGAATTCAAACAAGGGCAATACAATGGACCACAAAAGAAATTTTATATTTACTTGATCTAGCTATAGGGAATTGATGTATCCTGTATAAAAATGATAGAGGAAAATCTGGGGTCTCTCCTAAAGAAATGCAACAATTTTTACATTCCAACCTACACTTACGTATGTAGGTATAGAAGGTTATGCAATCGACTTTTTTACACTATCACTCAATCGACTTATTAGCTGATTTTACAACTTTTGGCCAAGTTTCTCCAAGATCGCCATGGTGTCTGGATGTGTGTCTGTGGATCTATGTTAGTTTCCACGATAACTCCAGAACAAAAACGCCTACGTACATAAATTTTGAATTTAAGCTTGTTTTCATTTCCTTGGAGCTGACTAGAACTTGGGAGAAATTCAGTTGGACGGGGTCATTAGGGGCGGTTTTTGGTTTTTATCAAATATTTCTAAAACAGCTGTTTATTTCAAAGATATAAAAATACCTAGATATAAACTTTCAGGTGGAATATAAGTGTTAGCTCAATTTTTTTAAATATCTGAATAACGATTAATTTTTTAAGAAAAAGTGTAGATATATTTTTTAAAGAAAATTTAATTTTCCATAACGTTTCTTTATAAAGTTTCTTAATATAACGTAAGGCAAGTCTAAAAATTAATTAAATATCAATGAAATGGTATAGAAGCGAACGGCTTTGGAATTTAATTGTAAGTTAATCTCTATTGTTTTTACAATGTTACCTGATTTCGTTATGAACGTATAAAAAGTGGTTGCATAGTTATCCTAAAATCTCTGGTGTGGAACACCACACGACTTTCAACCTACAACGTGGAAATTAAAAGAAATGAAACAATTTTAATAACATTTTTAAGGATAATTATGCCACCTATTTTACAAGAAGTTCGTTACGAAAATAGGCAACATTGTAAACGCAAAACAATCATCTATGTCAAACAGACGTTTAAAACTTCATGGCAGACAGAGGTTAATAGACATCTAGATGCTAACTTAAATTAAAAGAAATGAAATAATTTTAATTTCAATTTAGTAACTATGCAACCTCTTTTCTATACGTTCATAACGAAAACAAAAGCAGTAATATCTGTCAGAATGACGTTTAAAACTTCATGCCAGATAGAGATTCTATAAAAATATCGATAATACAGATTTAGCATTTATTTAATTTTTACATTTTGTCGCTTTACATTAAAACTTTATAAAAAATTTATGTAAAATCAAATTTTCTTTAAAACACACATCTACACTTTTTCTTATAAAATTAATCGTTGTTCAGATAATGAAAAAAATTTGAACTAACACTTAAATTCTACCTTCGGAATTTTTTGCCGCTAAATTACGCGTCATATGAAAAAATTGCATAGAACATAATCGATATGTTTAAGTTATATACCTAGGATTTTTATATCTTTGAGATATGCAGCTCTTTTAGAGATATTTAATAAAAACCAAAAACTGAACGTAATACCCCCCCCCCCCCCTATTTGTTAACTTTGATCTGACATGAAATTTTAAACGTCTGTTTGACATAGATTATTGTTTTTGTTTTTACAATGTTGCCAATTTTTGTAATTAACTTATTATATGAGAGGTAGCATAATTATTAAAAAAAAATATTTCATTACTTTTAATTTCCATTTGGTAGGTTGGAATGTCGTGTGGTATTCCGCGCCAAATATTGTTTCAACAATGCTGTCTGTTTTCGCATAAAGAAGAGATTGCATAGTTATTCTAAAAAGATTATAATTAAAATTATCTCATTTCTTTTAATTTCCACTTTGTAGATTGGAAGGTCGTGTGTTGTTTCTCACCAGATATTTTAGGATAATTTTGCAACCTCCTTTATAATGAATTAATTACGAAAATACGCAACATTGTAAAAACAAAAACAATAATCTATGTCAAATAGACGTTTCAAGCTTCATGTTTAGATGGAGGTTAATAAACATCAATGTCCTAACTTAAGAAAAATTCCAAAGCCGCTTACTTCTATAAAATACGGCTAATATAATTAAAGCATTTTCATTCCTATTTAATTAACGTTTAGACCTAGTTAGCTTTATATTAAAAAAATTTGCAAAGAAAGCAGGGTTAAATTTTCTTTAAACAATATATCTACACTTTCTTATAAAATTTGAACTAACACCGTTGATTGAGGAATCGTTTAAGATACGCAACGGTATGGTAATATCCGTAGCCAAAGTTGGGTCTCAACTAGAGACGGCGCTAGTAGTAATGTGGGTCTCAAATGTTTAGTTGCTCGTTAACTCTCGCCGTGAAAGTGTCTATGTGCTCTTAATTGGCAAGCGTGTTTGACGACAGGTTTCTCCTACAAACTTTTGATTATTTGTGTTTTTGTAAAGCGTGTCATTTTTCAAATAAAATTTAATTTCTGAACTAATTGATTAATAAAATAAATTTTGTTTTTCTTTATAATTAAAATCACATTGATTGTAAGAATTGAATAAATTAAAAGTAAATTATTCATGTTGTTTGAAGATAAATTATTGCAATTATTCATCCTATATGATTAATTGATGAATATGCTAAAATTTTTCGTATTCTAATTTGATTAAATGCCATTAATCCTCTTACAATTATTGCCATTAAAATAATAATTATTATAAAAGATTTGAATTTAATATTTAGTATTAACAGGACTATAGGGCAATTTTCTGTCATGTTAATATTAATATACAATTTATTCAATCTAATCCTTCAAGAACTTCTGGAAATCAAAAATGGAACGGGTTATTCCTATTTTCATTGGAAGTCTTGAATTTATAATAAAAATAATTAATGATTCTTGATTTATTTTTGATGAAAATTTCGAACTTATTATTATTATGATAATTGCTAATAGAATTACTGATGATACAATAGTTTGTGTAATAAACTATTTAATTGAAGATTCAGAAGAAAGTTTATTTTTCTTGAATTTAAAATTGAATAATAGATAAAACATTAATTTCAAGTCCTATTCATATAGCTATTTATGAATAAGAGGAAATTGAAATCAAGGTTGTATTCTAATAATTAATATTGATAAAAATAAAATTTGATAAAATTTTTTATTAAAAAAAAGAATCTTTATATTTGGGGTATGAACCCAAAAGCTTTATTTAGTTTATCTTTTTATAAATTAGTATAAGATGTACATGAATCTTTGATGTTCACAGGAATAGTGTAATTCTATTATTTATAATGAAGGTAAAATTTTACATTTTATTATATCATAATAATCCTTTTGTCAGGCACTTCATTTGTTGTTGTTTTTAATGTATTTGAATTGTTAAAATTTAATATTCAAATCACTTAAATTTTTAGTTAATTAATTTTAGCATCCAATTTAAATTCAAGGCCAACAAATCACAGGTGAATAAGGGTAGGTACAGAATTTCTAGTTATTTGGAGAAAACAAAGTGGTTGATTTTATTTTTAACCTCAATAAAAATTAATTATTATATGTAACTAATTTTAATGTTATATGCCATAACTTATTTATATAAATATTTTATTATTTATAAAGTTTTATATTATTATATATATATATATATATATATATATATATATATATATATATATATATATATATATACATACTGTGTCTCTTGAATTTCTGGACATAGGGAATTCCATGTTAAAATAAACTATTGTAAATATTTTCTCCCTAATTATTTTACAGTAAAATGTCAAATGTAAAACTTCTTAAGGAAAAAGGCTGCTTCTTATGTTACAATTGCATTTACATTTGGTTCATCCGTTTTCGAGAAAATTAGGAAAAACTTAAGGGCTTTTTCGTATCCGGTAACTTTAATAAGCCATGTAAGTGTCAGGATAAATACATTAAGGAGCACAAATAAAATAAGTCTGTTATAAACAAGAAGATGATATTCTAAATAAACAAATTAATTATGAAAATTGGAAAATAAATAACAAAAATCATCATTTCCACTATTTGATCAAGTGTTCAAATAAATCTCCGTTTGCAGCTAAACAATATCCATGTCGATCATGGCTTATTAACGTTAGATTTGAATAAGTTGATAATTTTTGAAATTGTTTCTGCACTTGGAATTTGCGGTTTTGATAACTAGCCGAGTACAAATCTCTGATATTTCTAAGTGAGTTGCCAGAGTAATGCCATTCAATAAATTTTACTTTTCTTCAATGGTGTAATAATTCATTTTTATAAACAAATTTTTCTTTAAAAAGTAATAATCTGTCTCAAATAAAGTTTTAATGATGAATGAATTGTTTTTGAACAATGAATAATTTACAATGACAATTAATAATTATTGTTAGCAAAGCAACCTTGACCAGTTACGAAAAAGCCCTTAAGTTTTTCCTAAATTTCTCGAAAACGGATGAACCAAATGTAAATGCAATTGTAATATAAAACAGCCTTTTTCCTTAAGAAGTTTTACATTTGACATTTTACTGTAAAATAATTAGGCGAGCCAATATTTACAATAGTTTATTTTAACATGGGAATTCCCTATGTCCAGAAATTCAAGAGACATAGTATATATATATATATATATATATATATATATATATATATATATATATATATATATATATATTTAACTTTATATTAATTTATATAATTAAATATAGATCAATAAAAGTGAACTATAAATTAATAAAGTGAAGATATTAGTTTATTATTCGTATATAAATATTATTACACGATAAACCTGAAAAAAAGAAATAATGAATAGTTATATTTTTATTTAATAGTTATAACATCGTATTATATGATTGTTCTAATTTATTTTTTTTTTTTTGGTATTGTTATAGCACGTCGACTGCTATGGTCTTTAGTGCTTTTTGTGTTTTATATTTTGTTATAAATGTTAATCGTTTTTAAAAATCGCAATACATTTTGTATATGTTCGGAATCAATGAGAGCTGTTTCCAGTGTATTTGTTATAGAGTATATATTGCGTTGCAGAGAGTAAGTTGGACATGTGCAGATTATGTGTTCGATGGTTAAAAGTGTCGAGCAGTTTTCGCATCTTGGTGGGTGTGTGTTCAATAAAATGTGTTTGTGAGTTATATTTGTATGTCCAATTCTAATTCGATGAGTTATAATACTTTCTTTCCTAGAGAAGCCTGGGTTTAGTTTCCATTCATTAACTGAAGGTTTTATGTTTCTTAATTGACCGACAGATCTGGTCCAGTTTTCTTGCCATATTATTTTCAATTTATACTTTATATATGTGGCAAAGTTGGAGTTAATTCCAATTTCAGTTTTGGGCACGGTTTCAGTTTCGGCTTCTTCTGCTGCACGACGAGCGGCTATATCTGCTCTTTCGTTGCCTTTGATGTTTATATGGCTAGGCACCCATACAAATACAACAGTTCGTCCCAGATTCTTAAGATGTGTGATAGTTGATAATATCATCTGAATTAAGGGGTTTGTCGTGTGTACATTTTCAAGACCCATAAGAGCACTGTAAGAATCAGTTATTATTACAAAATTGGTCCAGCCAGTTGTTACTTCGCAATAGCGCAGGGCTTGCCAGATCGCATACAATTCTGCATTGTGAACTGTTATATGTGCTGGCATAGACCAGCCATAGTCTGTATAGTTTACTGAAAAGGCAGATCCTACACCCTGATTGTATTTTGATCCATCAGTATATAAAATAAGATGGTCACTGAAATTGGCGAGTAATGCATTGAGTTCTGCGTGAAACGTGGCTGATGGAGTATTTGCTTTTTTATATTTCGACAGCTGTTTGTAACAATTGATTTTCGGCACAAGCCATGGCGGAACTTCCAATGGTGCTAGAGTTAACATGTATGGAAGTGTTTCATGTATGCTTTCTAGGCCTTTTTTAATGTTATACCATAGTGGTTTGTGTAATCTTTGGCCCGTTTGATACATATCATCGTTATAAAACAGGATCTTATAATTTGGGTGTTTTGGTTGGGCATTTATTTTACAAGCATACGCTAGAAGTCTGTGTGAGCGATGTAGATGTAATGGAGGAATACCAGATTCACAGCATAGGCTGTCAGTAGAGCTTGTGTAAAATGCACCTAAAGCATATCTAATCGCTGAGTTTTGTATTGTTTCTAAGGATTTTAAGGTGCTTTTGGATGCTGACGAATATGCTTCACATCCATAATCAATTTTTGACCGCACAAGCGATTTGTAAATCCTTAAGATGACCTCTGAGTCTGCTCCCCACCTAGTACTGGCTAACACTCTAATGATGTTTAGTGCAGCTTTACACCGTACTATTAGTTCATCAATGTGGTTTTTCCAGGTCAGAGTGGTGTTTAGTTTTAGCCCCAGAAATGTACCGTGATCCTTACATAGGATGTGTCTATTATTTAATGTAAGCAGAGGACCGTAATGTGGCTTTCGCAGCTTACAAAAGTGCATGCAATAGGTCTTCTCTGATGACACATTAAATCCGATTTTATTCGAATTGGCTGATATAGAGTTAAGGGCTTGCTGCATTTTTTTATTTATGTTTCCGATGGTAGGAGCAGAACAAAGTAATACCAGGTCGTCAACATACAGGTAAGTATTTATATCGTGTGGTAGGGAGGATATTAACCCGTTAATTGCGATTGCGAACAATGTAACGCTCAATGTTGAGCCTTGGGGTATGCCATTTTCTAATATTTTAGGAGTTGAAAGATGGTTACCTACTCGAACTTTGAACGATCGTCTTTCAAGAAATGAAGAAATGAATGTTGGTAGGTTTCCCTTAAATCCCCATTCGTGCAGCTTTTGCAGTACTCCATATCTCCAAGTCATGTCAAAAGCTTTTCAACGTCAAGAAAAACCGCAACCGCATGGTGCCTGCGTGAAAAGCTTCGAGAACGACATTCTGTAGGTGTACAAGATGGTCTACCGTTGACCTGAATTTTCGGTATCCTGCTTGGAAGTCTGACAATAATTCTTGTTTTCTAAAATCCAAATTAATCTGGCGCTCACCATACGTTCTAAAACTTTTGCCATACAAGAAGTCAAGCTGATCGGTCTATAGCTTTCGGCTAGGTAGGGTTTTGCCATTTTTGGTATGGGGATAATTATTGCTTCTTTCCAGCAGGTAGGATATTTGTCTTCAGCCCATGTTGTGTTGAAGGCATCGAGAAGAAGTACCTTGTATTCATGGGTAAGATTATGCAGCATTTCATATCTGATCAGATCTCCACCGGGACAAGAAGTTTTGTTTCCCTTAAGAGCGCTTTCCAGTTCACCGATAGTGAACGGTGCATTATATTCCTCGCTGTTTGAATCTATGAAATCTAATTTCAATTCTCTTTCAGCTTTTGTTTTTTGAAAGGTTTCACTATAGTTTTTAGAGCTGCTGGCGCGTTCAAACTGGTCAGCTAATAGTTCGACTACCTCGTCAGAGTTGTACATCACAGAGTTTGTGTTTTGTAATTGTATAGGGTTTGCTGCGTGTTTACCCGATATGGCTTTTATTTTATTCCATACAATAGAGTTGGCTGTGTCACGTGTTATGGTGGACACGAATTTTTTCCAGGAATTCCGTTTACTTTCCATAATTATTCGTCGAGCAACTGCCCTCGCTTTTTTAAATTTTATTAGATTTTCATTCGTGGAATTTCTTCGGAAAACATTTAATGCCCGTTTTTTAAATGATATTGCTTCACTAACTTCTCTGTTCCACCACGGTACCCTATGTTTAAGGCATTTCCCTCCAGATTTTGGGATGGCAGCAGTCGCTGCATTTATTATGCCATTTGTAATACTACATATCTTCCTCGAAGCAGTGTGTTGCTCATTAGGAGCGATGAGATGCTGTCGGAAGATATCCCACCGAGCCTCAGATATTTTCCAGCGAGTTGGACTTAGTATAGGTATGTTGCGCTGTCCGGTTCCAATTATTATGGGAAAGTGGTCGCTATAGTGAAGATCGTCGGATACTTTCCATGAGAATAATGTGGCAATCCTGGCAGATACCAAGGTGACATCTATGGCTGAAAAGGTACTAGATCTGGCACAGAGGTGAGTACTTTCGCCAGTGTTTAACAAAAATAGATTGTTTGTGTCCATTATGTTCTCTATGGCCTCTCCATTGGGATCAGTGCGGGCTGATCCCCATAAACGACTATGAGCGTTTAAGTCACCCAACAGCATATAGGAATCAGGTAGCTGAGCTATTACATCTAGGATGTCGTTTTGCTGCCAATCACTGTTTGGTAGATAGATGTTACAGATGACTAGTTTTATAGGTGCAGTAATCTGCACTGCAACAGCTTGTAGATGCGTCCTAAGTGGTACAGTGTCAAATTCAACGTCATTCCTAATAATAATTGCAACTCCGCCTTTTGCTCTTATATTAGGAACAATATCTTTTCTAATTAACTTATAGCTACGCAGAAAGTATTTTTTGTTTGGTCTTAAGTGGGTTTCTTGGAGACAAAGACATAAAGGACTGTATTCGTTAATTATGAGCTTAAGCTCACAGTAATGATGAATAATACCATTACAATTCCATTGGATTATTAATTAATGATATTAAAGAGTAGATAATAAGTAATCCAAAGTTTCAATTAACGAATAAAATAACTTAGAACGATAATAAATAAATAGTACAAATATATAGGACGGTTAACGTTAAAATATCACAGATTAGATATGGTATCACAGATTTATGGACAGAACGAACAGGTAAATATAAATAATAAATAAATATGTGGACAGAACAAACAGATAAATATAAATAATTAATAAATAAAAATGTATATGTAGTATCACAGGTAGATTTATCACAGTTTGTTTAATAGTATTCCTCGTCTTTATTCGCGCCTTGGGCTTTTGAGGGTGGTTTCCTCAATTTGCCTTTTGGCCATCCGACTTTTCCTTTTTTCTGGGAAGCATTTGATTCTGATGACATGTTGTCATCTTCTGAAACAGACCCTTGCTTTTCTGTATTACGTTTGCGTTTTTCTTTACTTTGGCTAGCCGATTGAGATAAGTAAGAAGTTGTTGGGGCTACAAATAGACTGGATTGACTATCCTCGCAAGGTTTTTGTATTAGGGGAGTGATCGCCCCAATTAAGAGAGACAAGAGCTCTTTGGCCAAGGCTGGTACATCAACCTTAGGTGATACGCTGGCACTAGAAGTTGCGGCCTTGGAATAAGTAATTCCTTTGGCAGAGACTGGTGTTGCAATTTTCTTTTGCTTCCAGGTAACTAATATTTTCTTTTACGCGTGCTTCCTGGATGGCACACTCCTACTTATATGTGGGACAATTTAAGGCTCTAGCAGAATGAGCCCCACCACAGTTAATACAATTGATAGGTTCGTCGCATGGAACACCATTGTGCAAAGGTTTGCCACATACGCATAAGTCCTCTTGCAATGTACACCTAGAAGAGGTGTGTCCAAATTTGTTGCACCGAAAACACCTCATCGGTGGTGGTACATATAAACGAACACTTAGAGAATAAAACGCAACCTTAATTGATTTTGGAAGTATTGGGGTGTTAAAAGTTAGTACATGATGTAGAGTATCCACAAGTTCTCCATTTCTTTTTGACTTGATTCGTCTAACTTCAATAACCTGCTGTCCGTTTAACTCCAGACATATGTCTTCGACTGAACAATTTAATAAGTCATGACGGAAGATCACGCCTTTAGACACATTCATAGTTTTATGCGCAGTAACTTGAATTTCAAAATCTCCTAGCCTTACTGTATCTAAAACTCTTCTAGATTGCTTATTTGTGGTAGCTTCTAAATATACCGTCTCTAATCTTTTTATCATCTTTAATGATCCAAATAAACCGTACAGAACTTTCTCAATATAACATGGGCTAACTTTGTCAAAGTTAAGCCCGTCCTTTCTCTTGAGAACCAAGAACCGGGGCAATACCTCCGTCACTGGGCTCCTATTTTCGGTTGGTTTTAAAGATAGACCCCCTGCACCTCCATGTTTAGAGAGCTGGCACTCTTATTGTTAGTTTTAACTTGACTCATGATTTCCCACGAGAAGGGACCAAAAGAGTTCCCGTGAGTTAGTGGGCCCTTAACCCACGGGGGGGACTTAATACTGTGGAGAGGCCCCTACTTCGTCCACAGGCGTTTCAACGCCAGGAACCAGGATTCCCCCTGGCCATGCTCAGGCTTCCCCTCGCGCAATCCCTTCAGCACCTAAAACTGCCAAACGACCTTGGGATTGGAGGATTTTTTATAGAGGTTACCTTCCTCGTAGCCCGGGCGGTAAAGCCGAGACCACCGACCGCTAGCTGTACGACGTTCCCTAGCCACGCCCTGCTAGAGTCTCTGAAGTACAATTCGCGGTTGCGGTATTAGGAGACGGCTAGCTCAGCTCCCCAGCAAGGACATCCCGGGTTTGCCACACCCGTATACGCTTTTGACGACGTATGTCCTGGGAAGAGTAGAAAGAGAAGGAAGAGATCCCACAGATTTAACTGGGGGCCTGAAGAGAATAAGTGTTGGAACGAGAGTGTTCCGATAGGAAAGAGTTAAAGTAAGGGAAGTCACTCAAGACTAGTAGAAGAAAAGTGAACTTCCAGCTAGGGGAACGCAGGGTTTATTATTATTATTTTGCAATTAATATATTAAATATATATATATATATATATATATATATATATATATATATATATATATATAATAGAATTTATATATAAATATTCAATATATCAATAAAATGTTATCTTAAGAATTTAACATTATTGCTATTGGTCTTTCATAAATGATCATTTATATAAAGAAAATAATTAAAAAAAAAACAACTTACGAGTTACTAGAAATTAAATTTGTTATTAATGGAATATTAATTTAAAAATTAGAAATTAATTAATTTTTTATTGCTTATTAATGATTAGCTTATGATTATATTTTAAATATATTTGAGGGGGGTCAATAAAATATTTATATTAATATACGTATAAATAAATTTTGTAAGTTTTAGTTTAAATTATTAATTTTATAACTTTATTTTTAAATGAAATTGATTGTTTTGTTTTTAAATAAAATTAAATTTTTCATTTATTTTGGATTATTTTTATTTAAAAATTTAATTTAATGATTTATACCATTTTATTAATAATAAATTTGATTATTAAGTAATTTTCTAAAATAGTAAAATTTAATTTATTAATAATTTATTTATTATTTAATTATTTTTAATTGATTAATTTATTTAAATTAGAATTAATTAAATTTAAATTTAAGAATAGTTTATTTTGGGGAATAATTTATTTAAATTTATAATTCAATTTGTATTAAATTTATTATTTAAAATGAATTTACAGGTAGAATTTTAATTAAAAGTTTTTTTTTCAGTATTTAACACTGAAAATTTATTAATATATGTTTCAGTCAATTTTAATAAATCTAATAAAATTTGTGCCAGCAATTGCGGTTATACAAATAGATTAATTGAATATTTTTGGTTTTAAATTTTAATTTAATTAAATTTGATATTTGAATTTTTAGGTGAAATTTAAATTTGAATATTAATTATTATAATAATTTTAAATTCATTAAAATTAAAATATTAACTAGGATTGTATTAGGTTGATTAAATTGAAATTATTTAAATGATTTTCTCGAATTTAAAAGGACTAATTAATCATTTATTTATTTGCGATATAATATTTTAAAATAATTAATTTGAAATGAAATTTTATTCGTTTTTAAATATATCTAGTTTTTTAAGAAAAGAATTTAATTCTATTATTATTTATTTAAGAATTAATTTTTAATTTTTAAGTTTTAATATTAAATATTTAATGGGATGAGCTTCTATTTAAAATTTAAAAAATTTTAATATATCTATATTTTGTATAATTTTAATTGTTAATCATGATAATAATTTAATAGTTATTTATTATTTAATTATTAATTTATATTAATTTTAATTTGTTTATTAAAAATTAATTTTATATTTTTTATTATTAGTTATTATGATTAAATTAGTAAATTTGTTTTTAAAGATAAAAGATTTTTTAGATTATAAAAAGGAATTCGGCAAATTAATTTTCTGCCTGTTTATTAAAAACATGTCCTTTTGAGAATAATTTAAGGTCTAATCTGCTCAGTGATAATTAAATAGCCGCAGTATTTTAACTGTGCAAAGGTAGCATAATAAATAGTTTTTTAATTGAAATCTGGAATGAATATGGAAGAGGGGGATTTGCTATGCTTTTTATGGCTGAATATTCAAGAATTTTGTTTATGAGAATAATATTTGTTTTTATTTTTTTTGGTAGATTATTTTTTAATTATTTTTTGTTTGTTTGTTTTATTTATTTCTTTTATATTTATTTGAACTCGGGGGACTTTACCTCATTTTCGATATGACAAGCTTATATACTTAGCTTGAAAAAGATTTTTACCTATTTCTTTAAATTTTTTAATGTTTTATTTAGGATTGAAGTTGTTTATTTTTGTTCAAATTAGTTAGTTAATTAATTATAGTAAAGTTAATAAAGTAAATTAACTCTTTATTATATTTTCAAAATATATACTTAAACAAGATCATTAACTTAATTGAATATAATTTTATCTCATAATTTTGATATTAAAAGTATAAGAGGAAAAAATAAGAAATATAACGTAGTTAAAATTTGCCTGTTAAAATGAAAGGATCTTCAACTGGTTTAGCTCCAATTCATATTAATATTAAAATAATTGTTAAAAATGAACAAATTAAAATTTTATTTAATGGATAGAATGAGTTTCTTTGCATTTTTTTTAAATATTGGTATAATATTTAATAGTTCGTTCTTATGGCAATGATTATTTTCAGTCTTTTAATATTTTATGATAAAATTTATTTTTTTAATAGTTTTTATGATTCCTTTATGTTTTTTAAAAAATTATTTTTGAATTATTCAGTTTTTATTTTTTATTATATTTTATATATTTTTTCTTAGTTTTAATTTTACATTTTTTTATAGTTCAATTAGATATATATTTGGGTGGGATTATTTAAGATATTTAATAATTTTACTTAGTATTTGAATTTGTACTTTAATAATTATAGCTAGAGGAAAAATTTATATTGAGAAAAATTATAGTGATTTTTTTTTATTTGTTGTTTTAATAATATTATTTTCATTATTTATAACTTTTAGTTCAATAAATATATTTATTTTTATATATTTTTTTAAATTAGATTAATTCCAACATTGTTATTAATTTTAGGTTGAGGTTATCAACCTGAACGTATTCAAGCTGGTTATATATATATATATATATATATATATATATATATATATATATATATATATATATATATATATATATACATTTCACTCGCGATAGTCCGACACTTGATAGTCCGATACGGTCGGTAATCCGACGCCGTATCTAGCCGCATTTCGCGCCTCGTGTTGTGACAGGATTCTCAAGTCTTCCTTTTGTTAGTAGCTCGCTGTCTTTACTAGTTCAGTGAAGTGTTAAGTGTCAAGTGATGGCAAGTATAAGTGGAATCACTATAAAACGTAAACATAAAACATTAACTCTTTCTGAAAATGGGAAATAATTAAGAGGTTAGACCGTGGTGAAACTCCAACTATTTCTAAAGCTTATGACATCGGGTGACCAACCATCTATGACATCTTGAAAATCGAGAAAAATTGAGCATTTTGTGAAAACTGTTGAAGACGACTCAAAGAGAAAAACTCTTAGATTCCCCAAGTAGAAGAAGCTCTTTATTCTTGGTTCAAACAGCAAAGGAACAGACAGGCTCCGATTTCTGGGGATCTTTTGAGGGAGTAAGCAAAATTTTTTATCGTGAAATTACAAAAAGATGATTTCCGCGCCAGTGACGGGTGGTTTGAGAATTTTAAAAAGCGACATGGTATTCGTTATGTTCAGATGAGTGGAGAGAAATTGTCTGCTGACGAGACAGAAATTCCTAACTTTATCAAGAACCTCACCTCGAAAATCACTGAATTAGGCCTTACGCCTGATCAAGTCTACAACGCCGACGAAACGGGACTAATTGGCGGCAACTTCCCACAAAAACATTTGTGACAGATGATGAGAAAAAGCGTCTGGGAGAAAACTTCTAAAAGAAAGAATCACTTTAATAGATTGTTCAAATGCCGCTGGGAATCGTAAGTTGAAACTGCTAGCTGTAGGTAAAAGTAAGAACCCGCGGGCATTTAAAAACACCAAGAAAGAAACTCTTCCAGTGGTATATAAGAATCTAGGACGAGCGTGGGTCACTCAAGAAATTTTCCGAGACTTGTTTTACAACCATTTTGTCCCAGAAGTAAAACAAGATTTGAAACAAAAAACTACCGTTAAAGGCCATTTTACTGTTAGATAACGCCCCGGACATCCGGCCGTGGAGGAATTGAGAGTTAAGACAGCTAATGGGTTCATTGAAGTTATGTATTTGCCAGCAAACACAACTGCTCATTCAACCGATGGACCAAAATGTAATAAAAACATTGAAGGCACATTACAAAAAGCGCCTACTGATGGACATCGTCAGCCAGCCCGATGCAGACATCACTTCTGTTTTGAAGTCATTTAACATAAAGAATGCCATCCTTAACGCATCATTTGCATGGCAACAAGTAAAAACGTCAACTCTCATAAAATCGTGGAAGCATATTTGGCCAGAAAATCCACTCCTGAAAGAGAAAGAAAACGAAGATGAACAGTCTCAAGTTAATGGAGTTGTGGATGACACACTGACACTTGTGGTAATATCACCGTTCCACAAGAATGTTTAGAAGACTTAAGAACATGGGTCTTAGACGGCAACTTAAATGCGGATGAAACAGATGATGAGATAGTACTGCAAGTCTCGTCTACTGTTCAAGACGAAACAATCGAGGAGGCCGTGGAGGAAAAATATACCGTCAGCTGTGATGAAGCTATGGCGGCCGCCAACACATTAATACGCTGGTGCGAGGAGAGTGAACTGGACTTCAACAACATTTTTATGCTGAAAGACATCCAAGAAAAAGGCATGACAGACTGTTTACGTAAGAAAAACAAAAACAATCACAGACTATTTTAATCCGTAAGTTTGCACAATGTTCGCTCTGTACTTTAGTTTTTTGTAAACGCTTAATCGTTTTGTGTTTTCAATTTTATATGCAATAAATCTCTTTTTGTGAAAAATAATGCCTAAATTGATTATTCTACACCTTTGATATCGAAGAGTATACAAAATAATACGTCAATAATTAATTTTCTTAACTTATATGGACAAATTTATATTTGTACAATTTTTGTTTTTAATTAAGATTCCTATATATTCTGTTCATTTATGGTTACCCAAGGTTCATGTAGAGGCAATTTCTGGGTCAATAATTTTGGCTGGCGTAATGTTAAAGTTAGGGGATATGGATTAATTCGTTTCATAAAAATTCATATAATTATAGGTTTAAAATTTAATTTTATTATTATAATTATTGGTTTAATAGGGGTTTTATTATTTCTTTAATTTGTTTACGTCAAATGGATGTTAAGTCTTTAATGGCATATTCATCAGTTTCACATATGAGATTAGTATTAGGAGGTTTAATAACAATAAATATATGAGGTTTATATGGTTCAATTGTAATAATAATTTCTCATGGTTTATGTTCATCAGGATTATTTTGTTTAGATAATTGTTCATATGAACGTTTATCTAGTCGTAGATTGTTTTTAAAGAAAGGTTTAATTAATATTATACCTAGAATAAGATTATGATGATTTTATTATGTTCTTCTAATATAGCAGCTCCTCCTTTAAATTTATTAGGGAAATTATATTAATTAATAGTTTGGTTTCTTATAGTTGAATTACAATAATTTTAATTAGATTAACTTTATTTTTAGAGGTTGTTCTTTTAATTATTTATTAGGCATCAACTTCTAAGGTTATTTTGCGTTTAGCCTATTATGAATTATTTACTTGTTCCAAAACGTATTCTGAATATGTGCATATTTGTTGGTTAAATTTTTCCGTGTAATTCTGATAAATGTAAAA
The DNA here is from genome assembly GCA_036346205.1 of Vesta saturnalis. NCBI lineage: Eukaryota > Metazoa > Arthropoda > Insecta > Coleoptera > Lampyridae > Vesta > Vesta saturnalis. The sequence continues at coordinate 91,481 of JARFJB010000761.1, forward strand.
ATTCAAGCATCTTTTTCATTTTTCTTTCATTTGCTTTTAGCATTTTAGGAAATGGACCTCTTATATCACAGATTTCTCGTTGTGCTTGGACTGCTTGACAAACAGTGAAGAGATGTCGGATCGTTAATTGTACGTTGCATGTTTGGCATATTCCTCGGGGTGATCCTGTAAGTATGTGTTCGTGGGTCAACTTTGTATGACCTATGCGAAGTCTTGTAATGACTATACTGTTCCTTCTTGAGCATGCTGGGTATTTTTTGCGTTTTTTGATCGAAGGTAGATGTTCTTTAAGGGCCCTATTTTGTTGATTCCAAGTATTTTGCCATTGGTTTAATATTTTATCTCTAATATACTCCTTTTGGTCGCTTCTTGTGATGGGATCTGTAATGTGATCCTTTGTTTTGTTAATTGTACATATATGAGCGTATTTAATGTCCTGCACGTATTTTCATTCTTAGTGATGATCTCGTAATTAAAATGTGTTGACTTCATGCTGATTTTGCAAACATATTTTTGTAACAGCCACATGCGCCTGAACTTTAAGGGTAGAACACGAGCTTCAGCGCATAAACTATATGAAGAGCTTGTGGGAAAGCCCCATGCAGTATCTTAGTGAGACATTTTGGATTGTGTCTAGTTTGTTCAAGAGAGATATGCAAGCAGATCCGTATGCATTGCATCCATAATCTATCTTTGAAAGAATAATTGTTTTATAAATCCGTAATAGAATTTCCCGGTTTGCACCCCAGTTTGTGTTATTATTATATTCAAGACTTGTTTGGATACTGTGTATATATATTCTATGTGGTTTCTCCACGAGAGGGTAGGGTTAAGAATTATGCCAAGAAATTTTGTTTGAGACACAACTCTGATTCGTTTATTTCCAAGGTAAAGTTTAGGCTCGTAATGCGGTGTTCTTAGCTTGCAGAAATGCATAGACACTCTTTGAGTGAGAAAACCGGAATCCTACTTTTTGTGCCTGTTCCACTATGGTGTTAATTGCTTTCTGCAGCTCGTTGTTAATTGCAGCGCCTCTTTTCCCGGACTTATAAATCGTGATATCGTCAACGTATATAGAGCGGCCAATTGTTGGTTTTAGTGCAGTTGTGATATCATTTACCGCAATAGCAAACAAAGTTACACTAAGCGGAGAGCCTTGAGGTATTCCATTTTCTAAAATATGTTCGTCGGACACTGCTTTCCCTACCCGCACTTTAAAACGTCTATCATACAGAAATGACTTTATGGTATAGGCTAATTTTCCCTTTACCCCCATTTATGTAGCTTTTCCAATACGGCATATCTCCAAACTGTATCATAAGCCTTCTCTATGTCGACAAATACAGCTGTTAGGTGTTCTCTTCTTCCGAAGCTTTCATAGATGGTGTTGACAATTGCACCAATTTATCATTTTGCTATAATTTTTCCGAAATCCCGCCTGATAATGATTTGTCCAGTTATTTTCTTCCATTAAATTGACCAGTCTTTTATTGATAATCTTTTCTAAGAGTTTTTCCATACAGCAACATAAAGAGATCGAACGGTAGCTGTCCGGTTCTAACGGATCCTTACTAGTTTTTAAGACAGGTACTACCATTGCAGTCTGCCACAATTCTGGATACTTGCCTTCGTTCCAAATTTTGTTGAAAGTATAAAGTAAATCCAGCAAACATGAGTATGGTAGGTTTTTCAGCATTCCGTTTGGGATATCATCGATTCCAGTCGCACCTTCCTTAGCTTCGTGTAGAGCTATAAGGAGTTCTTCCATAGTAATTGGCTCGTTGTAGCTTTGATAGGTTATTTCAGTAAGATCTAAGGGTGGCTGCTGTGTCGTCATTTTAAATTTAAAATCTGCACTGTAGTTATTTGTACTGCTAACCTGTTGGTAATGATTAGCTAGTTGCTCGGCTACTGCTGCGGGTTCGGTAAATAGATTGTCTTTAAATTTCAATTTTGGGTGGCTTTTATTGTAACGTTTCCCGGAGATGGCACGGATTTTAGTCCACAACTGTAGTAGGCGTTGTTGTTTGTAATGAGCTGACGTAACTTCGCCATGAGGACCTTTGTGAGGTTTTAATCTCTCGTCGAGCTATTGCTCTGAGTTTTTTAAAATTGATAAGGTTTTCTGTAGTGGGGTTTTTTGAAAACTTCTTCAGAGCGACTTTTCTGGCCTTAATAGCTTCACCGATTTTTGGGTTCCACCAAGGTACAGGTATTCGGTTTACTTTGTGGCTTGTCCTAGGAATTGATATTTCGGCAGCTTGCAGAATCGATTCGTTAAGGTCGTTTACCATATATTTATTCATTATTTCTATATTTTTTATAATTATTTCTCCTAATTTAATTTAAAAAACGGTGTTTCCTTACCTTTTGCGGAAAAATTAAAAATTCAGGTTTAGTTTCAGATCGTAAATACAATTTTAGTGATCATGTAAGTTACGTGATCAAAAGGGCCTAGATGAAACTACGATTATTATTTACTAATAAGTCAATAATATAATTTTAAGTTTAGAAAAAAATTATGTGAAGTATTAATTTCTCCGATTTATGGATATTGTTTAACTGTTTATTACCCATTTCTAAATTACATTAACAGAAACAGGCTCCAACATCTACAAAATACTTGTTGCAGATTTATGTATGGTCTACATAAATTTGACCATATTAGCGATTTCATGCAAGAATTAAATTGGCTCTCCTTAAAACAAGGTGGAAATTTCATTTCTTAAATTTTATACATAGAATTGTTATAACGAACAGTCCTGCATATCTGCGCCGCAAATTAATTGGTAGAAATGAAATTCACTCTAAAAATATCAGACATGTAAATAATTTTACCATACCTGCACATCGTACAACATTGTTCGAATGTGGTTTTACGTATAATGCGACAAAACTGTATAACGCCCTGGATATAGTTTTAAAAATTACCCTTAAATATTTTTCGTAAAAAAATTCGTGGTACGATTTGACTGTTAGCAATTTATATTTTTGCTTTATATTGTACATTTATAAATAATCATTGGATACACAGGTAGCTATTTATTTGGTATCAATTTAGTTTCATATATTGGAAATAAAAATATTATTTCAAAGAATAATAATAGCTAGGGAAACAATACCGTTTATAGTATGTAAGGTTTTTATTTATCTATGAGTATGTAGACGGATGGCGCCGACCCGACAATGACAATCAGTCTCGTCATGACTCGTGGTCGAGTAATCAGTTCAGAAAATTTGCAACGATGTCGTTAGTTTACAAGTCAGAAGCTTGTAGGCGGTGGGAGCAGGGTTCCATTAGAAAAAGACAGCATGTTGGGAACGCAATTTAACATTACACTTGCGTGTCTTAAAATTTTTTAGTCAATGCTAACACTTAGTTTCTACCTTAGGGATTCTTTTGCCGCTAAATTACGCGTCGTATCAAAAAATTCGGTCGAACATTATTAATCTATATGATTAAGGCCTATATGTTGGTATTTTTATATTTTTGAAATACACAGCTTTTTCAGGAATATGATAAACATAAAAAACAGCTCCTATTAAACCCCCTCTCCGCCGCTGAATTTCTGATAAAATTTAATGAACTCCATGAGAAATGAAATCAAGCCTACATACAAAATTGTAAGTAAGTAGGTGTTTCCGTTCTGGAGTTAGCGTGGATACTGACATACACACACACACACACACACACACACACACACACACACACACACACACACACACCCCCCCCACACACACACACACACACACACACACACACACACACACACACACACCACTCAAGCGCGCACCGAATGTCATTTGAATCGCTGACGAGCGTGGCCGAACGCTGACGAAAAAGGTAAATGCGCAACCTTTGAAATTATCACCTATTTACAATTGAAATAAATACCACGGCATAACTTCTTTTAATTCTGCAAACTCAATAAAATGTAGTGGGGAGCAGGAAAAAATAAAAACCATTTCACTATTTCCAAGGACACCTGGTATAAAACTTTATTGATTTTATAGTAAACATATTAGTTTCTAATATATTAAACAAGGCGACTCTCACGCGATCTAAGATTTCCTTCGTTTTAACCCAAGCCAAAAACCATCATCTGGTACTGGATTAAAGTTTTTTTTACTCAAAACAATCGGAACTTGTGTTTTGCCTATAGGTACAATCTCAAAATGTTTTACAATTTCTGCAATAAGCAATTTTCCCTCCAAAAGAGCAAAACGAGATCCTACAAATATATTAATACAATAAAACACTGAATTACTATTAGTTTATTTTACCGATGCAATTTCTTGGTCCAATTCCAAAAGGTGCATATGCATAAGGTTGAATATTATGTCTGTTTTCTTCACTAAATCTTTCAGGATTAAATTTGTCGGGGTTGGGAAAATATTTTGGATTCCTGTGTATGCAGTATACAGGAAAAATTATTGAGCTGTGCTTTTCTAAATAAAGTGGTACTTCGCCTGGTTCTTCTGCTTCAATTACATAAGGACGAACTGATCTTCGATCAATCATAATAAATGGTGGCCACTTACGTAGAGATTCTAGACATACAAAATAATCAGAAAGGAATTGTGGCAATCATTCTTACCTGATATAACCATATCTAAATATTTCATATTCATCAAATTTTCATAAGTTAGTTCCCCATTAGCCGATTTTACAGCATCATCAATTTCTTCCCGAAGTTTTTCTTGGATATCAGGATGTAAAGCCAATTCGTAAGTGGTATAGCTTAACATGGTTGAGACAGTATCAAATCCTGCAAAATAAAATATAAGAACTTGAGCAGTAATCAGTTCATCCGTAATTTCCATTTTTGATTTCTTTTTCCCTTTTCCAAATTGTGATTCTTCAACCACCGCGAAACCTGCTTCTGGAATGGAATTCTCGTCTTCGTCGTATTGAAGGCGGCCCTTTCGTGACTCCATTAATAAATGTAACATATCGGGTCTAAGAATATTGTTTGCTTCTCGTACCTTAAGAGTTTCGGATACTAATGTTGTGAAAAATTTCCTAACCCGACTTCCAAAGAAAGGTATTCCGATGATCTAGGAAAGTTGAAGCTTCTTAGTGGTCAAAAAACTTGTTCACTAGTTACCTTTGCTAAATACGGCGAAAAAATATAAATGAAAAGAGTAAGCCTTCTTATCCCAGTAAAATTCATTAGCTCCTTTGCTAGCAGATAGAACTCATTATTAGGATCAGTTTGAGAGTCACAAGTAACACCAAAAGCGCAGGTAGCAACAACGTCATTTGCAAATCTCGCAAATGCGTCTTTAAACTCAATTTCAATTATTCCATTTTCTGACTTATAATAATCAGAAAATTTAGTTGCACACTCTTTCATTAGCACAAACATTGCTTTCATTTTACTACTGGTAAAAGAAGGGCTTAATGTTGCCCTTAATTCATGCCATTTTTCTCCTCCTATAATAAATAATTGTTTATGAACGTTTACTAACATAACTTACCTTCCATAGCAAACAAATTTTTACTCCATAAAGGATCAACTTCAGTTGGTATTAGAGGTCGATGTTCAGGAAACGTTTCGAACTCTTTCACCATAATTTTTTTAATTAACTCAGGATTTGTTAACAGTAAGCTTGGTGTAGTAAAATTATACATTCCAATATATCTGAAACATCATTTTTTCAGTTCAATATTTAAATATAGGCTTCATAGTAAGACATTTCCGTTTGCAGGCTTTTCTCATGCTCCGTTAGGTCGCACTCGAATCAGTCCAACAGTTTAAGTAGGTTGCATTTTATAATTAATAGTACACTATACCTTCCATTAGGGTACTTGTTGTAAATCTGTTGTATTAATTCTGCATTTGAACATTTTTTCAAAATAATTGGTAACATATTTCCAAAGATTGGTAAAGGTTTTTCACTTTGAACTTTTTTCTTTTCCCAATACTTTAACGGTTTCATTAAGTAATAATACACGGAAAATAATAACACACTTAATATTATTATTAGCCACATTTTTAAGATTTTATATAACCACCTATTCCTCTTTCAGAGTTCGTACACAACTATTGCAGGGCTTTTCGTGTGAAGTAGTACACTTAATAGATATGAAGTCACTTAAGTACAATGAAAATCCTTGAAACTAAACTCGTGATTATCAAATCATTTTCAATAGTTATACCAAAGTGCGCGTTGACTCACTTTTATAGAAAAGGAGAGCAGAGCAGCACTCTATAAAAGCATTTTATTAAAAAATTCTGGAATATCTGATATTAAAAAATAGTCCCCTCCCCCCGCCATATGAACTATTAAGTCAACCACAAAAGTAGATTGTTTACCACTTTTATACTTTTATAAAAAATATACCCTTGATAACTTTTTGGTTGTAAAAAATTAATCAATATGATATAAACCTACCTGACATTCTGTTTAAATTATTAAACGTAATGTCGTATAAATTAAACACATTAATAAAAAATTATTATTAATTTTGTTAAATACATAAATAAAAAGTTTACCTCGAGTAGGATTTGAACCTACGACCTGTACTTTGCTAGAGTACCGCGCTAACCAACTGCGCCATCAAGGTTGAAGCCCCAATCGATGTAAACTTTGTCTTTATGTATGTAGAACTAATGTAAATTCTAAATATAATGAGATTACAATCAAATTACTTATATTAATGGAAGATGAGCCTGAAATATCGCAAGGATTCACGCATACCAAGGCAACTTGACTAATATTAAATTTTTATAATAGTTATTATAATAACCTTGATGGCGCAGTTGGTTAGCGCGGTACTCTAGAAAAGTACAGGTCGTAGGTTCAAATCCTACTCGAAGTAAACTTTTTATTTATGTATTTAATAAAATTAATAACAATTTTTAATTACATATTTACCTTTGAACTTATTCGTTCATAACAAAAACTTATAATAAACACATTAATGACGATTCTTTTATCATCTGTCAAATATGAAAAGCAAGACTAAATTAAACTAACGTTTTGTAACACACGGCTGATTTTTCAACGAATTAAATTAATTTTAAGTTTTATTTAGTTTCATATGAAAACCTTTTATTAGAAAAACTTGCATACAATTGAATTATTTAAAAAGATGAAAAAAGTACGTGCTTTTTAACGCAAAGTTGGTGGTTTTTGAAATATTGACTAGCAGTACTTTAGGTACTCTTTTTATTTTTTAACCTTTATTTATCACTCTGTAGAAAACTTGTATTAAGGATAGTTAACATTTAATTGCCCTTAAAATACAGATTTCTTCGATTTTATAGTTTAAAGTTAACGGTATTAGAGGTATTCACAAAATGCATTACAGCTCCTTGTATAAAGTGCTTTTATTTGTAAATACATTATAACCAAAAGTTGACAGAACCGTGATATTTTAAAAATAAAACTAAATACAAAATTTCCTTAAAACTGGTAACACATTTTTTAAATGACAGACAGTTTCAGATACAGGCACAGACACACTCACGCACACGTACACAGACACATGCACTCGCCTGCTCCCGCACACACCCAACACGCGCCCTCAGGCACAATGTATCCCCACCGTTATCCGCGTAATTTAATCTCATTTGCATGCAAATTTGAACTAAACAATCGCTGTGATTTACCTTGACTTGACTGACAGTAATGTTGTAACTCAAATTAATTGCCTCCTTACTTTGACTTTCTGGACAATAATTAAAACATTAGAATTTATTCACAGGTCTGATATTTAATTTATCGCAAACCTCAAATCTGATCAATCGAAGTGGCCGTCTAGTGGAAGGTACGTTGGCTATCTGGATTAGATAGGCTGGATGAGGTAAGTGTTGCATCATGAGGGCAGGGAAAATGAAACTACTCAAATTAAAATCAACAAGTTTTGCGCAACCGTGGTTTAGCCCGTTAATATACTATTGTAGAAACAACCACAAATAAAACCCAATTATTCAAAAAATAATTGCAAAGTCATTATTAAATCAATAAACAAACAAAAACAATGAAAGGGTTAAATATATAACAAACACCATTAAATCAGGTTAAAGTGCGTACAAAATTATAACATTAAGAGAAAAAATAAAAGCAGTTTAGTTACACCAAACACAATAATAAAAAACACATGTAGTCACACGCACAATTGGTCATAAATAATCAGAATAAAATCAGAATAAAATCGTTATACCAAAATGTGGCCCTTTAAAACCAATCATTCCGGTCTTTAAGTAAATAAGCACATAAAACAATAAAGCAAATTACGGTACATATAAAATACAACAAAGTAAAATTGCATAGGTTAAGGTAAAGGAGGACAAAAGAAACAGGCAAGGAATTTACAATACCCAATTGTTTAGTGACCACCAAACACAAAATACAAGGTCAAATTACAATAAATCACATACAAAGAGAAATCAGATCGCAGGCAATAATTTAAACAATTGACACAAAAAAACTCATTAAAAAAAGCCTTACAAGGTAAGTTATAAATAGATCACAACATCGTGACCGAATTATAAATTTGAGGGCGTTAGAAAAATACAGTGCTCCTTTTCAGGTTACACATTCATCTATACAACAATAAAAATAAAATTCGAGGTTTTATGGTCTGGCCCGGGGTTTACCTACTTAATTTTTTGCAATAATAAACAGCGATATCATGTACCCGTTCACCAGCCACCTCTACACAAATATAAATATAAACAACAAACACAATGCTAATTCGCAAATACGAGTAAGGGCCCTGTACTGTTTTTTATTTTAGGGATTTCCCTAAATGAGCCCCCGTACGAATAAGATACCTTTGCAAGGCAATGTTTGGTTCTTTAAACACATAGGTTGGTAAATGATTGGCTGGAACTTTCATTTATATAAAATCCTACTTACACTAGAATAAATATTCCTTTAATTGATCAAGACACAAATCGTTAACATACGCGGTTTAACTTCAAATGGGCCTTATTTATAGACAATTTGAAAAACACATTACAATTAAAAAAGAAAAGAGAACTTAGTGTTGGGCAAAAAGAAAATGTAAAAGAATTATTTTAAAGACAAACTGTTTACAATGAAGGTATTTAATTAACCCAAAAATCGACCTGGCTCGGCTGACACTAACTGTAGCTAACTTTCCTCCGATTTCAAACCTAACTATCTTATTCCCGCAATCAACCCCTATTTTTCAAAAGTAAGATAAAAACAAGAAACATTAATTCACGTTGGAACAGTTTCATACTAATTACTGTGCGACATTTTAATTTTAAAAATATGCATTCGTCCGTAACAACCCTGCATGCAGCTCTCGAGTTTCCAACTAACAAACAAAGATATCTTTTGATCGCGGTCTGTACCGATACAAATTACTAAGCTACCAGATTTTTACGTTAAGAATCGGCGCATAAGAAATTCCAATGGCAGACCTCAAAACACATGTTTTTCAATCCTCAGCCAAATATTAGTTACAAACAATCCCAAAATATTTTGAAAACATTAGCAAATTACGACTTATCAAGATATAAAAAATCTACTAATTACCTTTTCTATTGCGGTAAATGGCGACTTGACACGTCTATTACACTAGTAAAATTTTGCGGTCCGCTACACTACACACACACACACACACACACACACACACACACCACCAACACCACACACCACACACCACCACACACACACACACGCACGACGCACGCACGCACGCACGCACGCACGCACGCGCGCACGCACGCGCGCACGCAGCACCACGCACACGCAGGCACGCGCGCACGCACGCACGCGCGCAACACGCACGCACGCGCGCAACACGCACGCACGCACGCACGCACGCACGACGCACACCACGCACGCACGCACACACACACACACACACACACACACACACACACACACAGGCACATCCACACGCATACATACGGGTTTTATATGTTACATTTGAAAATGTGTGTCTTAAGAGGTCCTCCTGTTTTATTGGTTGTTGGTTTATGTGATTGTAACCAGGACCAGCAGAATACTTGCCCCGCCTTCTGAGGCACAATCAGCATACGCGTCGACGTTCACCGCCGCGGCTGCCTCCATCGACACCGCAGAAGGAAGACGTGAAGAGGATGCCTGCCCCGGATCCGTCAGCCCCAACAACTTCGTGACCCAGACAAAGAGGAGCAAGAAAACTTCGATCGTCCGCCCGCCAATACCGCACCCGACGGACAACACATACCAGGCACTGCAGGAGTACACTGAGAGTCCTGCAGCGATGGACCAGACGCAGACCGCTGAAGACACCAAGCAGACAGTAACCCCGGTAATCCTTCGTCAGAGGAGAACTAGGTCGCGTTTTCCCCGAACTAGATACACAACAGATTTCCTTCACGAGCAGCACACCTGTCAGGAAAAGAGCGAGCGTCTTGTTAAGGTAGTAATACGAAGCCTGCCCGTAGAGCTATCCGAAGCTGACGTCAGCTCGAGCTTACACCACACGATATTAATAAGATTTCTTGTTTCAGGATGAAGCAGCGAGGTCGAGCTATCTCCCTATTGGTACACCTACCAAGCGATGAGGATAATAAAAAATCCGAGAGATGGAGTACGTCGCACGCCTCCGCGTCACGGTGGAAGACTTGCGGTGGAAATTCTCGCACAGACCGGGCAAAGTGCGTTAACTGAGGTGGAGGCCACCCTGTTAGCTATAGGGTTCCCTCGACCTCCACAACGAAAAAGACGGAAGGACCACAGCGATAGAAGTGGACACCGCCGACAGTGGCACCTTATTCAACCCGGCCCGGCGTTTTTACGCCCGAGACGACTGGCGTAGTTAAAGCTGAAGTACCGAAAGCGTCTTCCGCCGCTACCGATACCGCCTACCCAAACCGCCTTAGGGTTTGATTCCATATTAGCCCTTCTCGAAGGACTGAATATGGAGACCCTACCTGTCATCCGTAAGGTGGAAGCGGCACTTGCTCAACCGAAAACTGCGACTGACCGTGTGGAGCGATCCTTATTCACGGTCAGGAGGTGGTTGCCTTTAGGGTAATCACACAAGGTTCGACGCGAAGATTGGTGCCCAAGGTTTAGTATACAATATCGACTCCATATGTTCTGTCCAACAAATACCGTTTCTCCAACAGCGCTTTACGTTTAGAATACTAACCCGACAAACATGCTGTGGTAACTTGGTAACTCAGGACGACTCATATTGCGATTAACTAACACTTGTATTAACCTTTGCAGACACATTGAGCATTAACAGGCTCACCGCCACAGCACACATCCGGATCCATCCACAACCAACGAGATTCCGCAACATCACAATAATAACCACAGCCACTACAACAAACTGGAATAATAATGCTGTCCACTGTCACAACACAACACCTGCAATCCACAACAGCAACATATGTATATATATATATATATATATATATATATATATATATATATATATATTGTAAACCACATTTTATCAATATACGTTAAAGAAATATTTCTAATAAATCAGACCTTGACGTAGTAATTGACTATTGAACATTTCAATACCTTATTTTTATTTGTATGTTAGATCCATGTTTCATTTAAACGTACACTGTACATGAGTTTAAATTATCGGTCATTTATTTAAAAGTGCTTAAAATTATAACTTTGCGTTAGTTCTTCTATAATAACGTAAATGTTGCGTTAAAATGCGATAGTCCAAACCTTTTATTTGTTGTATTTTTTAGTACGTTATAATTACTAAAATCATAAGGCCAATATATGGCAAAGAACAGACAAGAATGAAGGTTTCAAAATCCATGCAAGCCAATATTTTACTACCAATCGTGTCATTATTTGCATATCGGCCGTGTATCAGTACTTTTCAATATACCATAAATCTTTAGTACTTTACGATGATTTGTAAGACTTGAATTTGTCTTTACTCCATATATTATAATTTTCTAACGTGGGACATGCTTTTATTATTTAAATTAAATTTACCAGTCGTCTGTTATTTTACCGTAGCGTCGTTATTTACACATAAAAATTATTTTAAAGTTGTTGGAACTATGATGGAAGTAAATACTATACTTGTGGAAATTCCTCAAAATATTCGAGACGAAGTGGCTGCTGCAAGTTGTGAACTATTGCCCAAGAAAACGAGGGAACAATATCTAAAATAATATGAAGCTTTTTCAATGTGGCGTAAAAACAAGAATGTTTGCGGGTAAATGAGGGTTTTGCTGTGCTATTTAACTGAATTATAGAAAAGTTTCCACCGAATAGGTTATGGAGTAAAATTTCCATGCTAGAAACCTATTTAAAGTTTCGTAGTGACGTTGACATTTTCAGGTTGGTTGCAACGTGTCTAATCAATCACGTTACATAAGATGGAGAGGAATTGCTAGCTCGACTAGTAACCCATCAAACGGTCCTGAGACCGCAGAGCAGTCGGATAGCGTGGGTATTTTGAAGTGTTGATAAAGAGTAAATTGATGGTTAGGTTAGTTATAAAGAGAAATGAAATTGTAGGCGGAAAGATAAGGAGAACAGACAAGAAATGGGCGCCACAAGCTTTAAAGAAAACAAAGATAAATTATTAGTTCTTGGAAGAGAGTCCTGTAAAGCTCGAACATATATTTCCAAGATTATTAATGACGAGGCAAGTCCGAGATTTTACGGTGATAAACTCACCTTTAATCAATATAGCTAATTTAATAAAATAACGTAATGACACTCTCTGCTACGCTGAAAGATCTTTCATAAAACGTAACCCTAAAGGAGAGTTTATATATATATATATATATATATATATATATATATATATATATATATATATATAACCGCAATAGTTTACGTTAGAAAGGTAATAATCCAACTTGCCTTTCGGAGACGGTTGTTCAGATCATATCCTAACGTGCATATATGAGTAATTAATCAATTTCTAATTCGAGACCAATGATCTAAACACTCAATCCCCAATAAAAGGAGCTCTGTAATTAAAAACATAACTAATATAGTATAAATAATACGACATAGACAACCGGTATATACAATTTATGGTTTGGGTTACTGCTACTGCGCACGATAGCGTAAACCAGTTAATTATTAATAAGATAATATCAAAGATGGAAGCTAAAGGCTAAATAATTGCTAGGTGTAATAGTTCAGTTACTCTAAATTTCGGTTACAATATGTACACCAAATATTAACTAATAGTTTGATCAAATTATAATAGTTCCACCTTAGTGAGATCTTTACGAAAGTTAAACGTATTCGGATATCAATATGACACTGAGATTGTAACAAAGGTAATCAATTTATTAAAATTCTTTGTAACATGGTTAATTTAAATGCACTTAATCTTTTGTAGAGTCTGTAGTGATCCCTGTTGAAAGCAGCATATAATTTATAACAGGTTAAGAAGTAAAATCGACAATACAATGTTTATTAATATAGGAAATAGAGGAAAAGTGTGACCTTCGGTTGTGGAAGGAATACTTGATTTCAGTTAGCACAGTTTAAATTCTATATTCAGTTCCAGTACAGCTACTAGTAGTCATTTACGAGCAGTCCCAGTTAACAGCACATAGTAGAAAAACCAACAGCGAGACGGAACGTCCACTAACTGATATTCAACGACTATGTAAAGAAAACGAAGAGAATGATATACGAGAAGAAAAAAAGCTAGAAATAGGTAAGGTATATAATAGCAATTTATTCCTATAACGTTGTTTTACCTGTATCGATCGAAGACGAGCTATGTGATAATTTACCACGAACTGGTTAAATATACTTTTTAATATAAATATCGTATTATAGCCTAAAAGAAAGAGTCGAATTATAACGAGATTGAAAAACCGAGCTAACGTACCATGTTGTGTAAGTAGCATATTTTTTGCATCCGCAATAGTAGCGACTATATATTAGTTCACCAAATTGAAAAATTCTCATCTAGAAATGGTGATTTAAACACCGAAGAACGCAACCAAAGAAATTTTCTAAAATATATTTTACATCACACAAAATGGCCATTAAGAAACCACACCTTAGAATAAGACATTCAACAAAAAATTGTTATCAAATTTTTGGTTGTAATCAAAATATTAAACAAATGTATTTCAATAAAGCATGTTTAGTAATCTGTAATTGTTCAATGGTATCACCATCTAGTGGTGATTTAGCAAACGAACAGGTATCTATAAAATGTATCAATTAAAAGCTAACCAGAACCCACGTATAGATGGAACTAGCAAGTTTTGTAAAATAAGAAATGTAAATACGATAAAGAAATAATAATAATAATCCATTATGAATTAAAACAAAAGGTGAAGGCACCAATAACTGCAGACCCCTCAATACGTGACACTTTTAACATTTCCTGTTCAAATTAATCATTTCCTGTCTTTTTGTCATTTATTCTTTATACAAAACATTTTACCGACATTATCCATGTTGAGAAATGTTTTAAAATTGACAACACAATAACTACTAACGGGATAAAAATATTTAGCTACCTATTTGAAATGTTGTGATTGTGCAGCCAGGTTGCTGCTCTTAATAAAAGTGTTAAGCCTAATAGTTTATGTTGTATGTAATACCGCAACGATTCCTTTAAAGGTAACTAAATTTTATAATATACCTTTGTTGTAGTAATTACTTGGATGCTTTAAGCAATTAAAAATTAGAATTAATTATGGAGGTTAGATTACTAGGGTGTCACTTAAAGGTTAATTAACATGCCGACTTACCCAATAGCTGACATCATTGTCAGGTATCTGAAATGTCATTTCAGTTTATTTTTAAGCATAATAATCTGAGTAATTTTGTTCTACAGTTAACGGAAAATAATACTTGAATAGTTTTTAAGATAACTTTTTTTTCCATTCGAAATATATCACACATGACTGGTTACTTTGAGAACTAAAGAGATGCGTCGGTTTTTCTGGTTTAATTTCAGAATTATTAGTATGGTATAGAAACATCGTTGATTGGTAAATACTGCTCGTTAGTATTTTTAGTTGGTACAGTGTACTTTTCTAATCTAGAAAAGCGTGATATAGTTGACTGTTATATTTGGTGGCAAAACCTCTATTTTGAACGCGGTCAGCCTTCTGAACGCACATTTAAAAGACTCCATGATACTTTTGGTGAACATGTATCTTTCTATAAATCATAAATGAAACAAATCACATTAATGAAGCCGCCAAGTGAACACAATTCACTGTTGTACGAGTATTAAAAAGCATAAGCTCCACTTATAACTTATTAAATTCACCAACACTACACCCTGGTGATATTCTTCGAGCATGGAGCTTTGTACGTGGTTTAACGCGCGGAGTTGATGCACAGTTTAAATTTAAGGTACTTTGGGTGGACGAAAGTTGATTTACCAATCACGGGATGTTTATTACGCACAACGAGCATTTCTGGTCACAAAGAAGCTGCACCATGTCGAACAAAGAAGATCGCTGGGGTTAATGCGTGGTGTGGCGTTATCGGTCAACGCCTCGTGGTCTATACGTTTTGATGGAACTTTAACCGGTGAGAGTTACTTTCAACAAAACGATATCGAGGATATCATAGATGAGGTAAATTTGAAACTTGCGCTGTACTGGAGTGGTTTCAGCACGATGGTGCATATCTATAATCAACTAGGAGTGCGAAGTTATTTAAATACTTGTCCTACTAGTTGCGTGGCTACATCAACCACCGATCTATCTTTCTTAATGACTATTTGTGAAGAACAATAAAGGATCAAGTGTATCGAGGGTCGTATGAAGCAGTGGAAGATCTTAGAAAATCCGTACTAGAAGCTTTTCCTAGTGTTAATAGGTTTTGTTTCAGAAAAGTCTACATTCTGTTCTAAAAGGTGTAAGTTGTGTCTTAATTATAATGGTAATTATTTTGAATATAAGTATGTACAAATATCTTTAGGTAATGCTTTAGCTGCTAGTCGTAGTAGTTTTGTAGTTCTTTGCTGTTTATGTTTTTGCACCATAGCGAATTTTGTACATTAAACCTTTTTTTATTATTAAATAGTATTTTTCAATTCCTATTGGACTTTCATTTTTCATATTAAAAAATGCAATGTAATGATTCATAAAACATTATACAAATCGTAGTGATATGATTAATTAAATTGGAAAAACAGCCTGATTTCCCAATGTTCTTATTCTTTCGTGTTTGAGTACTTCGGGTTTCAAAACCACAGCTGTAACAGAAAAAATAATCATTTTTGGCTGGTAGTTAACAAAGTATTAAAAGGTTACAAATTCCAATATGGTGGAAACGCCATATCGAGTAAAGCGAGTTTCACAACGATATACCAAACAAATACCCGGTATTACACCTGGACTAACAATTTAAGCAAAAAAAAACTTAATAAAATTAAAATTCTATCTGCTCTAGTTTCCGAGATCCCAATAGTAGGTAAAAAAACTCACATTTTATACCTTACTACATGAAATAATAGTGTGAAATCGCTGCTTTCCTGCTTCAATAAGTTTTCCCCGTTTTCTCGCTACAATTACATTTCCATTTGAAAAACAGGCTGATATCTCCATATTTCTTATTTTTTCGCGTTTGAGTACTTCAGTATATAAAACCACAGTTATAACAGAAAAAAAAATTTTTTTTGGCCGCTAGTTAACGAAATATTAAAAGTTACAAATTCCAATATGGCGAAAAACACCATCTTAGATAAAGAGGGTTTCCCAAACATTACCACAGAAATACCCGGTATTTCTCGTTTTCTCATACCTAGACCAACAGTTTTAGCAAAAAGAAACTTAACATTAAAATTCTATCTATTATAGTTTCCAAGATCCCAATAGTAGACAAAAAACTCACCCTATATACCTTCCTACAAGAAATAATTGTGTGAAATCGATACTCCCCTGCTTCAATAAGTTTTGTGATTTCTCGCTACAATTATTTTTCAATTGGAGAAACAGGATGATTTCTTATTTTTTAGTGTTAGAGTATTTCAGTATACAAAACAATAGCTGTTACAGAAAAAAAAAACAGAAAAAAGTTAACGAAATATTAAACGTTACAAATTCCAATATGGTGGAAAAGACCATTTTGGAGAAAGAGAGTGTCCCAAAGATATACCAAAGAAATACCCAGTATTTGTCGGTTTCTTGTACCTAGACCAACAATTTAAGCAAAAAATTTTAGAGATACTAATAGTAGAAAAAAAATTCACGCTGTATACCTTACTACAAGAAATAGTGTGAGGTCGCTGCTGCCCTGCTTCAATAAGCTGTCCTGTTTTCTCGCTAGAATTATATTTCAACTGGAAAAACAGGATGATTTCTCCATATTTCTTATTGTTTCGTGTTAGATTACTTCAGTACACAAAACCACAGCTGTAACAGAAAAAAATAATCATTTTTGGCTGAAATATTAAAAGGTTATTGTAGGTAGCGGACCGCGAAAATTTTATTGTAATAAATGTTTGTCAAATCGCCATTGTTACCACGACAGAAAAGATAATTAGTGGATTTTTAATATCTTGATAATATGTCGTAATTTGCTAATTTTTCAAAAGATTTCATTTATATATTTTAGGTAAGGAATATGGGATTGTTTGTAACTGATATCTGTAGGGTTGCGAAACACATGTTGGGGGTGTGTAGCAGATGCACTTAAAAATGCTTTACTGAAGGGGCGTAACGAATCATTGAATTTGTTATGCGCCAATTCTTAATGGAAAAATGTCACTAGCTTAATAAGTAATCGTGTCGGTACAGACCGACAAAATTAAGATGTCGTGCAATAATTAATATGAAACTATTCCAACGTAAATTAATGTTTTTGTTTTTATATTACTTTTGAAAAACGGGGTTGATTTCGGGAGTAAAGTTAGTTAGTTTGATATCGGGGAAAGGTAGTTACAGTTAGAGAGTCAAACGAGCCAGATCGATTTTTGAAATACCTTCATTGTAAACAGCTTGTCTTTAAAATAATTCTTACGTGTACATTTTCTTTTGAATTCGCCAACACTAAGTTGTCTTTTCTTTCGGGGTTAGTTGCAATGTTTGTAAATATTAATCTATAAATAACAGTTAACCTTTTGAAGTTAAACCGCGTATGTTAACGATTTGTGTCTGTATCAATTAAAGGATATTTATTCTAGTGTAAGTATGTATTTTTGTATAAATGAAAGCTCGCAGCCACTCTGGTATTTGTGCAATGTATTTTCTAACGCACTCAAACTTATATATCGGTCACGATGTTGTGATCTATCTATAACTTACCCTTGTCAGACTTTGTTTTAATGAGTTTTTTGTCAGTTTGTTTAAATAGAATTATTTACCTGCGAGCTGATTTTCTTTGTATGTGTGTTATTTTATTATTGTGTTTCTGTGTAACTAAACTGCTTTTTATTAATTTTCTCTTAATGTTATAATTTTGTACGCACTTTAACATGACTTAATGGTGTTTTGTTATATATTTAACCCTTCCTTTGTTTTTTTTGTGTTATTTGATTTATTAATGTACTTGTGCAATTACTTATTTATGAGTAAATTGTGTTTTATTGGTGGTTCTTTCCCACAACAGTATATTAACGGGCTGAGCCACCGTTGGGCGAAGATCGTTGATTTAATTGAGTTGTTTAATTTTTTTACCTGCCTCATGATGCAACGTACCTATCACTGGATGGCCACTTCGTTGATCAGAGTTGAGGTTTGTGAGTAATTAAATATCAGACTTGAATAAATTCTAATGTTTAATTATTTCCAGGAAAGCCAAGTAAGGCAGGCAATTAATTTGAGTAATTGTAACACTATTGTCAGTCAAGTCAAGATAAATCACTGCGATTATTTTGTTCTTGAGTTTGCATTATTACATAAGTTCAATCCGCTTTTAAGATGGAGTACCTGGGGACGCTACAAAATACATTCCATGAGTTATGAACATGTTTACAGTTACGATAAATAAGGGTTTGTTGTTTATGATGTATTGGTATGAATTAAATGTAATTAATAAATTAAATGTGTAACTAAACTGCTTTTTATTTATTTTCTCTTAATGTTATAATTTTGTACGCACTTTAACCTGATTTATTATGGTGTTTTGTTATATATTTAACTCTTCCTTTGTTTTTTTATGTTATTTGATTTATTAATGTACTTGTGCAATTACTTATTTATGAATAAAGTGGTTTTATTGGTGGTTCTTTCCACAATAGTATATTAACGAGCTGAACCGCCGCTGGGCCAAGATCGTTGATTTTAATTTGAGTAGTTTAATTTTTTTACCTGCCCTCATGATGCAAAACTTACCTCATCCAGCCTATCTAATTTAGATAGCACAACGTACCTACTACTAGACGGCCACTTCGTTTGATCAGATTTGAGGTTTGCGAGTAATTAAATATCAGACTGTAAAGAAATTCAAAAGTTTTAATTATTGCCAGGAAAGTCAAAGTAAGGCAAGCAATTAATTTGAGTAATAGTAACATTATTGTCAGTAAAGTCAAGATAAATCACTTAGCGATTGTTTTGTTCTTGAATTTGCATTATTGCATATACGTTCAATTTACGCTTTTAAAGATAGGATACCTGGGGATGCTACATTATAAATTCCTATATGGCGGAAAACGCCATCTTGAATGAAGCCAGTTTCCACAGATATACCCGGTATCTCTCGGTTACTTATACCTACAATTTAAGCAAAAACTTAATAAAATAGAAATAGGTTAGGCTCATGGCTGCCCGACTAAAATCATACACGGTAATTGTGTCTCAGTATGCCTCTAACTGCCACAGGAGCGTAAGCGCAACATCTAGTATCTACTAGTTAAATACCTAATTGTTTGTTTTGTTAGATTTACCTTTCCAATGTCCATTTGTCTCAGAAATATTAAACGTTTGTTTATTTACCTTTGGCCGTTAACGGGTTAACGTATGAAATAAACAAATGCGTTCTTTCTACAACTTTTAATTCGAAACAACGTTTGTAGAAAGTAAAGAAAAATTCATTACATAATGATCACAAAATACTTCTGCATTAAATGTGGTAATTCATCAGTACGTTAGACAAAACTAGGTTAAAGTGGTAAATGCAGAAAATCAATTTTTCTTTCTTTCCGTCTATTTGAAAAATTTTAATGTAATTTACAAACTTAATATTATTCACAGAATTGTCTACTAACACCCTTAACAACACTTGCGGAGTTTATTAAGCAAGTAAACACACCTTACGGGTACAATTTTTCTTTCCGAAACCTTCAAGCTGGCATATCTTTAAAACTTAGTGTAATATTACTGTTTGCAAGAGTGTTTCGAATGGATTCCGTTTCCTTAAGTTAGTAATTTCTAAGCAGTTTTATATGTGCTGTCACTTCAAACTTTACCAAAATTTACATTACATAAAATTATTTTGAAATTTTCGATTTTCACCTGATTGATTTGTATGGGATGGAATTCTAGGTGTTTGGGCGCACGTCGTCGTTCTTCGCAACTTGCACGCTTGCGCTTCGGCTGGATCACGCCGGGACGCTGTTGCATCTCCAGTCAGCGTCCAGTAAACCTTACGTCGCGGCACGTCGTCAATTTTCAAAAAGTTCGCCGAAAATTCGAGCGCAATTTTTCTTTAGTTAAACATTCAATTTTTTTTTATTAAATTATTGGTGCGCATTTCATTTGGGCCAAAAAATGTGTTAAAATTCAATTTTAGGAAAATTAATAAATCACTAATTACTGCTTGCATAAAGAATTGAAATTAATTAAGCGTCGAGTTAGTTAAACAATCTACGATAGAGTTACCTTAAATTACCAAAAACTTGTTCAGTGAATGTAAACTTAAAAAACATACAAAAATTAAAAAAATTGTACACGGTGTTGTTTAAATCAATATAATCTTTAATAATTGAATGAATTGTGATGTGTGAGTGATCGGTAAAATGCATTATCATCCAAGTGTTGGCGGTTATATACATTACCGTTCTGGATCGGATTCGAAATTATCCCATCGTCGAAGTTTCCGACGGGATCCAGAACAAACTGATAGTGCCGAATCAACTATGTCAGATGTTGACGGTAAGTCCTACTTTTCATGTCTTTAATCCCCAAGAATTAATTGAAAAAAAAAAACGTAAGGGTGCTTTGGTTGAACACCTGAGAAGCGAACTCGAGATCATCAAAGTCTAGTGTACGAAACGTACGATTCAATTTTTTTTAATGATACGCCATTATGTAAAGGAGTGGGGCACATTCCCATTTGTTGTAAATGGCGGAAGCTAAGTCATTGAAGGAAATTCCGGTGTATTATTAAAAAATGTGAAGATTCCATACATGTATGTAATTATTAATATTAGTTCATTACTTGGAAAATGTATTTACTGTGAACAACATTGCGCAAAATAAAACGAATATTTATCTAAACAGATCGCATAGCATTTAGTGAAGATTGTATAAGTGCGACGGTGCACTTGTGCATTTATTTCCAATATACATCCGTTACCGAACAATCGCTAAAAATAGACGAGATCTTGACTTTGGAAAGTGTTTGCGTTTGGTCAAGAATCTAGGTTTTCATTTGATCCATTTTCATGTAATGCGGCTTTCAGCCTAAGTATTCAGAATATAAACAACAATGGTTTGCATGATGGTGCACTTGCTCATTTTCTGGTTGTGACTAAATTATAATTAAGAAAAGAAATTTATGATCGCCGTTACTGTACACTGTAATACATAATATCTAAAAAAATTGTATTCTTTGGCAAAAACACCGATAATTTAGCAATTTGTTTGCAGTTGCTTTGACCTTATATTTAAGCATTCATTCATCATTTTATGTATATGAAAGTATACTCACTTTCTTATAAAAACATACAATATTGCAAGAATTTATAGTGAGTCTTTAAATAGAATTTTTATCTATTTTTATTTACAGAATTTTGCACATTTGGTATATTAAAAGTGGGTTGAATTTTTTTACTACTTATCAATAATGTATCTAAGATCAAAAACTTAAACGCGGCCACGCATGTACATACTCATTATTTATTGATTTGTTTTTTACTGACATTCATGTCTGTTACACATTTAAATTTTCGTAACGTATTCATTTCATTATATCAAATTGGAGCAAAAAATGAATTTTCACATTGACAAGCTATAACATATTCAGTGCTCACAAATTTCTTCGGGTTGTAACCCAAATATAGTCATGTGGCGAATATTAGCACAAAATAAGAAATATGACTATTTCATTCAATATTTAAATTTTTTTCTTTGTTACAAACAATATGTGTTATTTGTGACAGTTACTTAACACATAAAGAAATAATAACTATAATGAAACTGTCTATGAAAATAGAAACTAAAATATCTCCGATTTTTCAAATTTTAGTTATTACGGCTTCACAAATAAGGTTGCTTTATAGAATGCGCTAAATTACCTTTGTGAATGCCAGGAAAACTGTCGACTATTAAGCGTAGATTGTAGAGACATCTTTTGAAGATAATTCAATTAACAAAAGATTATGTCGTGTAATATACAAACCCATAAAGTAACTGCATACAATCCTGTAACTTGAAGACGTTTTTTAAACGTAATCCAAGTTTCGAGCTAGATTAAGTTGTTCCCCCACAATTGAGAACCAATTTCTTTTGTGCCCCATTGCAATCAGAATTGATCCGTAAACTGTGCTAATTTTGGGAGCCACTTTCTACACATATTACGCCCATTCTCTAGCAGATATATAGTTGTATAGCAGAAGTTAAATTTAACGCTTCAAACCGTATTGCGAAGAATTGTGATAGTTTAGATCCGGTTAAGAATATATGTTGCTACATATTACTATTATCAATATAGGTTTGTTACGATTAAAACCTAGTTCTGTTGAATACTCACACGACTTTCTCAGTATAATATTTCCAGTGGCTTAATTAGACTCATGCATATACTCATAGCCTTTAAAGGTACAAGCATTTTATTATTTAAAATATTACAAATTATAATGGGTAAAGCAAATTTTGAGAGTTCTATAAGAAAATGAAATCAATGCATGCGCACAAAATTATTTAGAGAGAATAAAACGTTTTAAACTTGTTTGTTCCAAATTAATTTTTGAAGTGAAACTTTTATGGAATTCAAATGATCTTCTAAGTAACCCAAATTCCACATTAAAAAAACGATTTTATGTAAAAATTCAGTTATAATTTGCGCCACTGGGGCAACACTGCAGGAAAACAGATACCAACTTATTTTTAGAAAATTGTCAACCGGAAAATTGCATACTGAACCAAACGCATAACGTTGCTGATATAAGAAACACGCACACACACACGCACGCGCGCATCCGTCAGAACAACGTTACTAACGCATTAGGAAACTTAAGTGGAGATTCAATTGCTCCTTAATGAACCTTAATTATAACTTTATTACTACCTCGGTTTTTTCTATTAATTACTTTTTCGCGGTGGCTTTTTT
Source organism: Vesta saturnalis (assembly GCA_036346205.1). Classification (NCBI taxonomy): domain Eukaryota; kingdom Metazoa; phylum Arthropoda; class Insecta; order Coleoptera; family Lampyridae; genus Vesta; species Vesta saturnalis. Next base: position 114,881 of record JARFJB010000761.1, read on the forward strand.
ATCCACTTCTTTTAGGGCTCTTGTTTAGGGCTAGTTTTAAACCCTCTGAACACCTTTCCCTATTTCTGGCAACTTGTTTCTAAAGTCTCCCTTTCGTTATCTTGTTTCAGGACCCTTCTCTATCTGCTGAGCTACCAAACTCCCTTTCATAACATTAGATAACAATATTTGTAAGGTGGTTTTGATAGCAGTGCATGGGTCCGCATTTACAACAGTCAGCGTACTATTTATAACGTATTTGGGTACCTCCTCAGGCCCGTTTCTAACACCTAACGCTTCGCATATAACTGAGTTCTTAGTGATATGTTGGTATAATTAGAAGTACCATACAGTTAGCAATGCTACCTTGTGGTATAATTTAAACCAAATTGCAGCGCATCTTTAAAGGTGAAGTGGATGGCCCAATATATCGTAATGAAACCAAAAGGTATTTGCTTTACTTACGAATTAATCTCTTTACATTCCGTTTACATACATCAACAATACACACTTTCTTGAAATATTACACACGATGCTTAAAACAAAGAAGATTTAGTGCTGAAACTTAAAAGACGCTACAAAACAATTTTAAAGCTAACCAAAACAGCCTGAAACTAAGAAAATTACTCAACGAATACACAAATACACATCTGCAAACACGCTCACAATACAAAGAAATCACAGAAAAACAAGTTACCCGTACTGCTAACACACATTTCTGTAAGCATTAAACGTACCAAACATTTAACCAAAAAACATACACACACAAACACAGACAAACACACACACACATACATACACACACATACACACACACACACACACAAATACACACACACACACACACATACACACATATACACACATACACACAAACACACACACACACACACAACACACACACACACACACACACACACACGCCAACACCACACAAGTGATTTATCTTGACTTGATTGACAATAATGTTACTATCACTCAAATTAATTGCCTACCTTCCTTGCTTTGCAATAATTAAAACATTAAATTTATATTAGAAGTACACACACGCACACGCACATGCATATGCACACACACACCACACCACACACACACGACATACACACGCAAATGCTCACACAAACACACACAGCACACATACAAACACACACATCGCACACACACACACACGACACACACACACACGCACACACACGACACGCACACAACACACACAACACACACACACACACACACACACACACACAACAACACACCAACACACACACACACACACACACAACACACACACACACACACAAAAACACACACACAAACACACACACACACACACGACACACACATACACACACAACACACACACACAACACACACGACACAACACACACCACACACACACACACACACACACACAACACACACACACACACACACACACACACACACACACACACACACACACACACACACACACACACACACACACACACACACACACACACACACACACACACACACACACACACACACACACACACACACACACACACACACAACACACACACACACACCAACACGTGACCAATGAATAAATAAAACCACTTAATTCGCAACCCATAACGACCTGCAGATACCCAAACAAGCATAAAGGAACACCAAAGAAGCTTAAACATACAGAAAACTAGCTTGAGTAAACATGAGCAAATATGCAATTCTGAAAATAAAAGAAACCAGCCAACAAATATCTGTGTACGCTCACAACGAGGACAAAACATTCAAATAATTAAAAAAAAGGAAAAGCAATAAACACAAGAATGGCTAACGTACATATATGTAAATATGCAGACACCCAAAACAAGGGAACTTGCAAGTAAGAATATGCAAATACGTATTTAAAACCAACGTGCAGTTTTCTATCAGTAATTACGTCATAAGTATGTGTCACAAATTTTTCCTCAATTCTATGGGGCTCAGATTATTATGAACTTGATATGCTAGCTGACTTATTTGGCTGTTTGTGTGTTTGTGCATGCGTGCGTATGTGTGTGCGTGTGTTTGCGTGTTGCTAGGCACGGTGTGTGTGTGCGTATGTGTTCTGTGTGCGTGTGCGTGTGTGCGTGTGTTTCGTGTGTGCGTGTGCTGTGTGCTGTGTGCGTGTGTGTGTCTGTGTGCGTGTGTGTGTGCTATGTGCGTTTGTTGTGTGCATGTTATGTGCGTGTATGTGCGCGTGTGTGCTGTGTATGTGTAATATGTGTGCTTCATTATACGCGTGTGCGTTCGTGTGTGTGCATGTTACAATGTTCGTGTGCGTGTGTTCTGCATGTGCTATGTGTGTGTGTGTGCGTGTGGTGTGTGTGTGTGTGTGTGTGTTGTGTGGTTCTAATTATGTGTGTTTGTGTGCATGCGTGTCGTGTTGTGTGTGTGCGTGTGTGATGTGCCTGTGTCGTGTGTGCGTGTGTGCTGAACGTGTGTGTGGTATGTGCGTGTGTTCCTTGTGCGTGTGTGCTGTCTGTGCGTGCGTGTGTTTGTGCGTGTGTGCGTGTGCGTGTGTGGTGTGTGTGTGTGCGTGTACGTGTGACGTTGTGGTGTGTCGTGTGTGTGTGTGCGTGTGTGTGGTGTGTGCATGTGTCGTATGCGTATCCGCGTGTGTGCGTATGTGGATGTGTGTGCTGTGTGTGCGTGTGTGTGTATGTTGTGGTTCGGTAATTATGTAACATATTGAAAGATTTTTGTAGAAACACAACGAAAAAATTGTATATTGGTAGATTTTTGTTGCAGGAACACGAAAAGTATTAGATTTTTTCCAAATTTATGTACTGCCAGATTTTGCTTGTAGGAAAATGAAAAATGTTATATTCAGCTGAAATTTGTTTAAATAGATTTTTACGACTTGATTTGCGATAGTGCGGACGCACTATCAAATACGGAATAAATTTGAATAAAATATTTAATACCATGGTTATACAGGAGCTAAATCTAAGTATTAAATCATAAAGCCCTTTCAATCCCTTCAATCATCAAGAAAAGCTATTTTTATGATAATTTATGTATTGTAAGGAGCAAGTGCTGGTATTTACATAATAAAGAGCCAGCGCTGGTTAAACGAAATAACATCTTGCAACGCTATATGTAAAGGCTTAAACGGATTCTAAATCAAATTAAAAAGAATAATACACCTACAATTTCCTTAAATATTCAGAGATAAATCCTCTAGAAGTTTTAATTTCTATCTGATGGCCACGGTCCTGATCTAGAGATTATATTGTGAATGCGATTGCAAGAAAGAACGTCTATGAGGTTGAATGTATTTTAAACCAAATCTTATTAAATTGTATTGAAAAAAGAACTACATCCTAATATAAGGTGGAACTAATGATGCCGAAACAACAATGAAATTTTGTGTGGACATGTGCACAAACAATAATTCAGTTTTTTAACCGTATCAATTGCTACATATTTGATTTTTAAAAAATCAAAAGTGTGATGTGATAGAGAAACAGTGTATTAAACGATCAGGACACGTATCATGAAACTGGTATTAGCCAAAGATTTTTACCAATTTCGTTGATAACATTGTACAACTCAGACTTCAATCTTCTTCATCTTCACTTTCCAGAAGTTGTATAACGCTAGAAACAGGTTTTTCACTCAATCAATGGTGCAAATCTCCTAATGTAGCAAGAATAGACAAACTTAATGTTAGAGTAATTAAAATAAGGGTTATATACTATTGGCTGTAAATGTATAAGGAATTAAGAGCAAATTGTTTCAATTAGAATTACCTTCAAAGAACTGAACATCGATATTATTTGTATAACTGAAAGTTGGTTAATGAGGCTGACATATTAGTAATACTTGCAGATTTCGAAATTTAAATTATTATTGTAGAGAAATATTTGAACGAGGAGTTGTAATTCTACTTAAAGAACGACATTGAGTTTGAGGCACCTCAGGCTTTTCTGACTTTCTGTTAGAAAACCTTTGAATTCAATTGTATAAAATTAATAATACAGATTTATTATTATACGGGTGCCCAGAAACTCTACGGACAAACTTTGCGTAGTGATTCTAGACCCAAAAATACGAAAAAAGTTCATATAAACCCAGGTCCGGAAACGCTTCGTTTAGGACCTACAGGGTTGAAAAATTTTATTTTCCTCGGTTTTATGGCGATATTTTGTGAACAAATTTGAATATGGTCCTGAAATTTGGAGCACGGGGTTTTGTGGTCGAGAAACTTAAATATTTTATTGATTTTGATGCTGCCTGCAGAGGGTGCCATCTACAGTGGTATGCTCAAAGTTAATTGGCCTTAACTTTTTATCACCCGGTATATTGACGTTCCGTTTGAATTAGTTTGTTCCTTTTCAGTTTTAAGCAAAAAGGTGTACTTGGTCGATTCCTCTCAGATCAACCGTTTTCATGAACAGTGCAATTTAATTCCTATAATCCTTAGCTAATTGGAATTAAAAATCAAAGTAACGTATGTTTGCATTTTTATTTTAACTTTGAATTTAAGAACGAAAATGAAGAAATAAATAATAAAACTAAAAAATAAATGTTACAAAAGGTGTTCCACATGATGACCATTTATTTCGATACATAATCTCACTCGTTTTGGTAATGAGCGGCGAATCCTGAAGATATTCCACATTATTTCTGAAGGTATCGCAGGCATCTACGATGGTGTGCTAAAAGTTAATTGGCCTTAATTTTTTACCACCCGGTATATTGACGTTCCGTTCGAATAAATTTTTTCCTTTTCAGTTCTAAGCAAAAAGGTATACTTGGTCGATGCCTCTTAGATCAACCGAGGAAAATAAAATTTTTCACACTCTGTAGGTCCTAAACGAAGTGTTTCCTTCGGACCTGGGTTTATATGAATTTTTTCTTATTTTTGGGTCTAGAATCACTACGCAAAGTTTGTAAGTTTCTGGACACCGATTATTACAGTTAACAAGCATTTATTTTCACTCATTTTTCTTTACTGATTGATGAGTTATCAAAATCGAATATCGAATACTAATATTATTGTGAAGACATTTCAAGGAAGATATTTGTAAAGACGCCTTGTCTGCCAAAACATTTAATGATATTGTGAATTCATTTAACATGAAATTTTGCACAACAAGTAACTCGAATGAACAAAAACGTAGTACCTACCTGTATTGACAATGTTATAACTAATATGAGTACAATTCCTACAAAAGTATTTGAACCACACATTTCCGACCATAAGGCATCTTAGTAGGTTTAGATTTAACTTGCCAAAGGTTTAAACCAATTTAAACAAACCCGTTGAATAAAAACAACTCGCACTGGCTAAATATACAATCAGAAGTTGATGTGGATTTGGCTTTCAATCCAGTAAAACAAATTAATAAAAATGAAACAAAATGTATAAATTGGTTTACTGATGACTTACGTGTTCTTCGTAATAAATTGACATTAAAAAAGCAACCAATGCGCGTGAAATTGTTTAACTGTACAGTGCATCCCATTTTTGTTGAGACAGCCAGATATCTCGGTTGTTGTTGAAGATAGAACATTGCCGTTTCCTCGGTCCTGGTCCACTTTTTTGGGAAACTCAAGATGGCCTGAACGGATTTTGCTTAACTTCTTTCGTTTATAAATTACAGGGTTTTTTGAAAATCCTCACTTTTTGAATCCCCTCCATATCTAAGAAGTTTTTCAGCGATAATGTCAAATTGAAAATTTGTCCCATAGAGAATTTTACGTGTAAACCAGGGGCGCATTGAATTTTCTTTTCGTGGTATCGTTATGGAGATAAAACTCAAACTTATGCTTTTTTCAATACAACACTTATTTTATTATCTCATTAAATTACTTATTTTTTTTCCTTCGAAATGATACATAATATATAAACATTAAGTTTTAAAAATGCTCCAAAATTACTAAAACATTGAATTTTAATAGAGTGCCATGGATTTTAAAGTTTTACTACAGTATTTGTGATTTTTTATAGTTGGTCATGGACGCTACAAACACTGTTGATGACTTTTGGAGCATTGTTTTATCAAGTGACTGTGGAGAAATCAACACATCTGCTGCCATGATGATAAATTTTGATGCGTTTTATTGTGTTTGTGTTTGGCGATTTTGTTAATTTGTGAAATTTTATAATGGCTGAAAGATTTTTCAGAACAACGAAAAGTATATCATACAATGTTTCAAACAATGCCATGAAAATGTTGACGAAGCATTAGAATTATATTTAAACAGGTAAACTAGTAATTTACAATAAGACATTATATGACATATTGTTTTTAAAACGATAGATATCCAAAGAGGCGTCAACCTAGTCGAGCAACGATATTTCGAATAAAGAATAATCTACTAAATTATGTTGCGTAAACAAGGAAAATAATGAAGTGGATGAAATAAATGTCTTAGCTAGCGTCCGTGTCTCTCCTCAGACTTCTTGTACGAAGTTAGAAAATCACACTGGCGTTCCCCGATCACGGGTACAAAGGATTTTAAAAAACACAATTGAAACCCTACAAAGTGAATATTGTCCAGCATTTATACCCTGGTGATGCAGCGAGGCGTGTGAATTTCTGTAATTGGTTTTGAACCAAACTCGAAGGGACAATAATTTTGTGAGTAAGGTCATATGGTCAAACGAAGCCAATAAGCAGTGCCGGTTTATTTAACAGGCAAAATACAAGGCACTGGTATGATGAAAACCAACACCTAATTTTTGAGAACAACAACAGGGTCGATTTGGTTTTAATGTAGCCTGTTTCTTATTGGGACATCAATAAATACCGCATTTTTGAAGGGCTCTCAACGCGAATAGGTGCTTGGCAATTTTAGAAGAAGTAATACCAGAATTCCTGGAGAATGTTCCCTCGCCTATCTTAATGCCATTTACTTCCAACAAGACGGTGCCCCTGCCCACAATTTGAGGTTGATTGTGTCCTTTTAGAAGAAACTTTCCAGGACCATTGAATTGGAACAAATGGACCCATTAGGTGGCCTGTAAGGTCACCTGATTTGTCAGTGGGGTTTTTGAAAATAAAATATATGGTAAGAGGCACAATAATATTGAAGAACTTCGTGCAACAACAGAGGCAGTTTTCCAGAATTTATAAAATCGGCCTTTCATAATTTAAATGCATTAAGTCGTATTAAGAAATTGTGTCAATTGTGTGTTAGGGAAAATGGACAGCAATTCAATGAATAAGTTATCGAATAATTTCGAAATGAAATAGTATGAGTAAATATTTAATAAGTTGCTTATTCTACATTATGAACTTTTATTACTATTTATTTGTTGCTATTAGTTACCTACGTATTGTGTTTTGTTAGTGTGTTAGTATTGTTCTTGTTCCTTTCATGGAAAAATCACAAGTAGTATTTCTTCAATTTGAACTTTTTTTGTATGAAAAATCCATAGCCTACTATTAAAATCAATGTTTTAGTGATTTTGGAGCATTTTGAAGAATTTATGTTTATATATTATACATCATTTTGAAGGAAAAAAAGGAATTTAATGAGGTGATATACAGGGTGTTCCATTGAAAAATCATAAGTTTGAGTCGTATGTCCATAACCACCCCGAAAAAGAAAATTGAGTGCGCCACTGAATTCTACATAAAATTCTCTATGGGATAAGTTTTCAATTTGACATTATCGCTGAGAAACTTCGTAGATATGGAGTTTCACAAAAAAGTGGCACAGGACCGCGAAAACCGCAAGGTTCTATCTTCAACAACAACTGAGATACTTAACTGTCTCAACCAAAATGGGATGCACTGTACAGTAAGATCCGCTAATATCAGATCGAAAATTTTACCAATGTAGCCGATAATGTAGTAAAAGGAGTAGAACCAGTATCTGTGCATTTTGATCCGTATTGTTAAAACGTAATCCCTCGCACATTGTTTATCAAGCCAATCTGTAATTCCGAAATAATTAGTGTTATCAATAATCTTAAATGATCAACTTGTAGTGATATCTATGGAAAGCAGTGTATCCCGCTTACTCATAACACATCACAAAGTCTAGGGATATTTTTTTAATAAAAACTATCAAGTATTTTGGTTTTTTGAAGTGGTTTGCATATAGTAAATTAGTACAATGATTTTAAAATATTCTAAATTAAAATTGTTAAAAAAACAAGAAAACAGTCTCAAGAAGCTTTAATGAAGTTTATTAGCAAAAAGTTGATTTTATGTAATCACAAGAAATTGAAGTATCATCTTAAAATATACATTAATTAAATTTAATAAAGAGTAATGCCTCCTCTTTGATTTAAAACGGCTCTGCATCTTCTAGGCATTGATAAAATTAAATTATCTATTGCATCTTGTGGTAACTGTTGCCAGTGTCTTACAAGGGCATCACGAAGCTGGATCTGAGTATGAATTTCGTCCAATTCACTTTCAATGCTTCTTAACATGACACGTGTTCAATAACGTTTAAGTCTGGGGACTGGGCAGGCCATGGTAAAACAGAAATGTTTTCGTTTACCAGTCACTCGGTAACAGCACCTGCAACGTGTGGGGTGGCATTATCATGCATCAGCATGAACTCAGGTCAACAGCACCTTCGAATGGAAGCTATAGGCCGCAGTACCCTATTCAAATACCCATCGGCGTTTAAAAATCTTTCTAGAAAAACGAGATCTGTTTTTGCCAATGCAGATACCACCCACATCATTACGGTAACTCCTTTGTAGAATGGACCTCCTGAACACATCTGAGCCTTTCTAAGTTACCAGGTCGTCTCCACACTCTAAGTCTTCGACTGTCAGGGTGTATTCAAACCGAGATTCATCTCTGAATAAAACTCTAGACCACTGGTCCTGTCCACAGAATATGCTCTGCAGCCCATTCTACTCTGCGTGCTCGATTACCATGCCGAATTGGTGGAGCTCTTATTGGACGTCGGGCATGGAGATCAGCTTCATGCAATCGATTTCTGATTATTTGAGAACATACAGTTACATTATGAGTGGTCCGAAGCAGTGAAGTCAATTGTTTAGCCGTAGTTGTTGGACGTCGTCTAGCTTCAATGTTAAGTAGTGATCTTGAACTGCGGTAGTAACGCGTCCACGACCTGTATGTTGTTTACTAGGATCTGCGGATGTCCTATATCTACGCCATAATCTGCTAATAACACTTTGAGAGGTGTTTAAAGTTGCTGCAACATCCACTTGCCTTCGACCAGCTTCGAGCATACCTACAGCTCTGTTCATTTCAGCTAAATTTAAATGTCGTCGTTGTTGATTATCTTCCATAATAACAGCGCCAATAAAACTTAAATCACCCAAAATAAACTTAAATTAACTGCAAATAATAATTAAACGATTCTAACAACACTGGAATTGCTTCACTTTCAGTTGAATTAACAATAAAGCATTTGCATTTGTTTGTTTGTTTTTAAACAATTGCTATCGTTAATCGAAAGACTAGCACTAATACTTGATCAATGACATAGGTATTTGTTAACAAAATTCATTGAAATATATTTAAAAAGTATATCCCTAGACTTTTGTGATGTGTGTATTATTTTATGTAATCAGTGCATTCAACAGCATACATTTCTTGTATGTCGTATGTCTTGACCTTGGGAAGGTAGTACCAATTCCAAAAACAGGCAACGATAATGAGATTAATAACTTAGGCCAAGATCAATTTTACCTGTTTTTTTCTGGTTCTGGTAAAATTAACTGGTTTATTTTTTTTTTGCATGAAATCAAGTCTTTTGTGAAGAGCAATGTCGCACAGAAACGGTAAATCTACCACTCTAGCGATCTCTAAATTATTACAATCAATATCACATTCTATTGATGAGAAGCAATTAAATAGCGCAGTGTTCGTTGACCTTACAAAAGCGTTACATTGCGTTAATCACAACATAATATTGAACAAGTTAAATATTATGGTGTTCGAGGATATAAACCTGTTGGCCAAATTTAACTTATCAGATAGAAGCCAAATTGTTAAATTAAATGAGTGTGCATCATCTAAACTCTCAGTAAGATCGTGTCCCACAAGGTTAAGTATTGGGACCTGTCTAATTTTTGCTTTACATAAATGTTTTACCTAGCAAAATACCCGCGTCTCAACCTATTTTATTTGCTGGTAATATCACGCTTATTAACTTCGGTTATAACGCCACAAACGAAACCAGTCTATGTCTCCAGCAGGCTACAGAATGGTTCTCAGTAACCAATTTAAAGTGAATCTAAAAGACAAAATTAATTGTTTCATCATATGAGAACAGAAATAATGTAACGTTGATAAAATTTTAGGTACTGAAGTAGATAAAGGTTGTTGAAGTTGCATTGATTTTATTGCTACTAAATTAAACAAAACTTTATATCAAATATGAAAGCTAATTTCGTTAATGTCTCAAGAAACTACAATAAATTACTATTATGCACATTTTTTTAGCGTTATGTCATTGGCATTATTGGGGCAACGCGTCTGAAGCAATACAAAATTCTAGAATTCGGTTAATATGTAAAGTGAACGCAAAGAAAAAGTACGCTCCTCTTTTCAAAGATTGCAAATGAGCACAGAGGAACCTAGTTTTATCAAATATTATGAAAACTTTCAAATGTAGCATGGTATTATAATATATCTATCAAAAAGTAGTTGAAGTTAGAGACATCAGTGAAAACCCAAATGAATATCTTTTCCGTTTCAGAAAACTCGAATTGTAAGCATTTTGGTGCTTATTATGCCATTTCCCAGAATTGGATATGAATATAGCAAAATCTCTATTGAATGTGTTTTCAACGATTGTTATGCAAATAAACTTAGTTTCAATAACGTTTTACCACTTTAATATTAATATATAATATATTATTTTATTATAAAACGAAGATACAAGAACCATGAATCAAATTTAAGGCTGTATTCGTAAATTAAATGATGATATTATGAAAACGAGACTACATGAATATAATAATCTAAAATTTAACTAAAATTTTATTATTTACCAATGCTTAAACTGTTGTTCGTTATTCTGAATACATTTAACTAATCTCTGACGAGTAGAGGCTACCGTTCTTTGAATTTCAGCCATCGATGTGCTATTAACAGAAACTTGTATCCTTTCCATCATATTTTTTCTAGCGGTTGGTCGAGTGCGACATACCAAATCATTCACTCTCCCCCATAAACAAAAATCTAAGCAAGTGAAATAAGGCGATCTGGGTCGCAATAGAAATAATATCCTCTTCCTATCTATCGGTTTGGAAACTGAAAGTTAAGATATTCACGTATACAGGGTGTGTTTCAAAATCACCGACAAACGAAAACTGGAGATTCTATGATTCAAAATAAGACAAAAATGATCATAAACGCTTTTCCGAAAATGCTTCCTAACCGAGATACAGGTTGATTAAAATATACTTTTTTAAGGTTTTTTAAGATTCCTGAAAAACTACAAAAGATACTACACTGAGATTTGGTACACCTAAATGTCTAATTAAATAAAATTAATCAGGTGAGTTTGAGTCAACTGACTCCATCCAGTGGCGTAGAATATTTTAAGTTAATCAGTTTAAGTAAAAAAAAAACGCACGCCCCTTGTAATTTTGAAAAAATATTATTTTGATAGATTCAACATTTAATTCTGCAAATAAAATCATACTTAGTATTTTTCGATTCGGCATCCGTTTTGAAATATTTTGCATTAACATAAACGACCACATTACAATAAAATCAAAATTTGTTTTGTTTTACAAAAAATAACGCAGTTAACTATTAGGTACATTATTAAAGAGATATTGAAGGAATCAAAAACAAAATAATAATTATTTTATCCATATTGTTCATAATGTCCTCCTTCCTTTTGAATGCAAGCTAGTAACCTTCTTAGCAAATGAAACCTAATCTCATCGCATGCCATCTGTATGCGATTCCAAAGTTGCTCGCGATTATCAATTTGAACAGAATAGACAATAGTTTTCAGATACCCCACACAAAAAATTCAATGGGTTTATATCTGGCGATCGTGCCGGCACGGTACTTCACTTCCTCGTCTAATCCAGCGTCCAGGGAACCATGCATTTAAAAATTCTCTGACGTTTCGTGTAGAATGTGGTGGTGCACCAACATGCATGAAACTACTTTTTTATAAACATATTATAATACCATGCTGCAATTTGAAAGTTTTTGTAAAACTTGATAAAACTAGGCTTCTCTGTTCTAACACCCTCTGTATTTTGTACTTAACTACTAAAATTCTAATACTTTGAATCTGTTATGGAAACCCTTTCCAACCAGCCAAATTCGTGAAATTATGTTCACTGGTTATCAAGCTATAATAATTTGTTTATGAAAAAACTCCTCGCCCCCTACCTCCGCCGTTGGTACATAAGAAAGAAACATTTCTTAACAAAAGTTGTAGACAAGTAAATGGTGATTACAAATTACATAAAAATAGCTTATGCCTCAAGATTTTCGAGAAATTAAACATTTTTAGGTAAGCCAAGGCATTATCGCCATCTAGCGGTAGATTTAGAAAGCTGAAATTATTATTATATATATATATATATATATATATATATATATATATATATATATAAGGTGTCTAGAATCTACCCACGTTCTATGGCTATCTTTGCTATTGTAAGAGATACAGAGTCGGTTAAATTAGCAAAGTTGGGCAGAATTACATGATAATTCAAATACCGATAAGAAAATTCAACATTGTTGCCAACTTTCTAAGATATCTGAAAATAACTAAAAATCGTCCAAATATTCAATCGGCTACATCTTTTTGGTGAGATGTGGTTTATATTGTTGTCGGTGGTGAATCTGCTGGAATTCGGTGGTGGAGGTATATTTTAGAATTGGGTAAAGGTATTATTATGAGTATTAAACTTGCTTTGGAAAGATATTACCTTTTCGGGGCCTAAACGGCCGTCATTAATAATAACGTTGTTCCGTAATTCCTGGCAGTCCCCTCGTGGTGAGAACTCTGAAAGGATCGAGTAAAAAATGACTTCTTGGTTTCTATTAATTTGGGAAAAGAGACTGACTTATAGTACTCGACGTAAAGTTAACACCTCTTCCACCGTCAATAATAATTTCACTCAGTTTCTCGGCTCACTCACCTCGTGGTACGAACTCTGAGAGGATCGTGTTAAAAATAACTATTGAAACATTATTAACTCGGGAAAATGGATATTTAGTCTTTGAGGTTCGTCAAGAAGTTACTATCTCTTTGGGACCGAAACCTCCGTCAATAATAATAATGTCAATCAGTGATTCTTTTACACTCCCGTGGCACGAACTCCGAGAATTTCGTGTTAAAGATAACTTCCTGGCCACAATTATGTCGATTTGTAATAAGGGTGTTAAGCCTATGGAATATATACAGGAAATTATAAAAGTAGTATATCAGGTAATACAGGACTAGGTAGTAGGATTTAATAATTCGAAAATCTACAGGTATATTTATCAGGATACTACTAATTAAATAGAGCGGAATCGAGCATAGGGTGAACTGGAAAGCAGGCGGTCGGATATTTATAGAGAAATCGTACGGAATAAGAGAGAAGTGTGGAACTCATGACACTTATTAAAAATGCTATTGCGGTTACGGAAAGAAATAAGAAGTAAATTTTGATGGGAATTATTTACTAGGCTAGGAAAATGTATTTAAGGATATTAGGATCATTGCACCGTGACTTGTATAGCATATGTTTATTAGTAAGTCGATTTTAGCCAAAACTTGACAAAACCAAAATATTTTAGTGATCATTCTAAATATACAATTTCATTAGAATTTAATATGAATTAATACACATAAATGTATGTTAACCTGAAAAAAACAACTCCAAAGCCGCCTTCGTATAAGCTATCAATAATACAGTTTAACCACTTGTGTTCATATTTAATTAAATTTTAGACACGCGTATACGAACACAAACGACACACGTCTGCACGCACGCACACGCACCCACGCACGCACACCCACACCCCCACGCATACCCACAACCACACCCACTCCCACGCCTACACCCACGTCGACGACCACACCTACACCAACACCCAAACACACTCACATTCAGACATCATGGCCGCTCTTGGCAAAACTTGACCAAATGAGCTAATAAGTCGATATAGTGATAGTGTAAAAAACCGATTGCATAACCTTCCATACCTACATGTGTTTGTACGTTGAAAGGATTCAGAGGATGTACCTAATAGTTATAATTTTATTTTACAAAATTTTAATTTACATTCGTTATTTTATTTTACTGTCATTAAAATAATTGTCAAAAATCATCAAAAACCTGCCCTGAAGATAATTTCACCGAAATTGAAATACAGAACAATTTTGTACCATAGTTAATCTCGTTTAGTTAACGATTGAACCAATATACTTAATATTAATTATACAAGGTGCACCGGGAAGCTTTTTACAACGCTTTTTCACATAGAGAACACCTTCAAATCAGTCGATTTAGCTAAACTTGCGTTAGTCCAAAAGTAGATAATAACCGAGCTACTGGATGTCAAAGTTGAACAAATAAATGACATTTTCTTTAATACCTTTCGATTAATTTAAGCTAATTTAACGAAGTTTGGTATACGCAGGTTTCTTGGGATGAAAAAGTGAAACTTGAGAACAATTCTGTTATATCTCCTAGAGGGCATCACAATCGACTATTATGAGATCTTAAAATCACTATAACTTTTTTGTGCCACGGTTTCAAAGTTTTTTTCAAAATAAGAAATTTGGCCTCGTCACACTTTATTTAACGTTATCAAAGTTTGAAACCCAATGAATTATTAATTGCTGGAATCCACGTTCGATAGAGCATTGTCGCAAAATTTACACCTCTCATTCTATTTTTATTAAATTCTAGAACACAGGAAACAATTGATAGTGAGAAGGTCAATTAATCGCTACACTTCGATATAAGTTCATATTTGCGCACAATGTTTCTTTATATTTTACTAAAATTTAGAAACTGCTTTTTTAAAAGAATGTTTACGCTATCAAATGCCAAGAATCGCGTAATATTGTAAAACCTTTGTGTTTCTTCATCAGAATCGCATCTAACTTTACGTAACATGTCTTTCACTTTTAAGTACAGGCCATTTTGTGGTATAACTAGAAGGTGAAATCCCCTATACTCCCAAACACGTATGCATCGTCAATCAGCAAATAAGAAAAACTCTTAATCAATTAAACGTCCAAACGCAACAAATTGAAGCTTACAAACATGTAGTTACTTAACGTTCAAACATGCAAACACGAAAATTCACAAATATCCTAAACTAGTCGACAAAGATTCTCTATCTTTTTCCTCTTTTAATAGGCGTATTTACTGTTTGTCTCTTCTAGAGAAGATGTATGTGTAGCGATACCTTATGGCATACTTAGAAGTTAGTTTGCGAAGTAACATTGCTTTGCTTGCTTTCCGGCATTCCCCGAGGTTGAAAACAACTTTCACACGACGCAACTCAAACATGCAAAACATCTAGTAGCAGACAAACACATACCTACGCAAACACCCAAACAAATGAGCCTACAAACACGAGAAGAAACTAAGCTAGTAATTAGGTAAGCGCCTAAACGCAAAACCCCGTACAATACACGAATGTCCAAATCAAAGGAACTAAACAAGCCAGCAAGTACGAGTACGCAACTACTTAACTATTCACAAACATATAAACACGCAAATAAAGAAAACACGCATCCCAAAATAATGATAATACCAAAAATCATAATATCAAACAAGCACATACGTACCGGTGGTTCATGCGTATCGTTAAAAACATAAGTATAAAGCACCAGTATGTGCTTGTACACATGTCTGTATGTGATCGTGTAAACGCGCGTGAGTATGCGTGTGTGGTTGGTGTTTTGTACTTATATGATTTGGCCGTTTGGGTTGTTTGTTATGTTATCTTCTTGGCTTGTGTATTTTGCCTGTTTCGTGCAAGGTTTGTGTGTTTGGGCATTTGCACAATAGTTTTTTTTTGTTTTAGAGGGTACTTATTTGCACATTCACTTTGTGTCTGTAAGTTTACCTAGTTTACATGTTATGTGCTTACTTCGTTGCTAGTACCTTTGTTAACGTGTTTACTTGTTTGGATGTTTGCGTATGTGCTTGTCTGCTACTAGATTTTTGCACAATTAAATTGCTTTGGTATGTTTCTTCTTGTTGGCTAGGTTGCTTTTACCTATGAGTTCCCGTATCTTTTGTGTGTGATCCTTAGAAAAAAATCGTAAATGTACGATAACTCCTTATTATGTTAGAAAATCACACTACCTGAAAGAGGGGAACCGTAAAATTGGTTTACTAAGAAGAAACGAAAGAAAGGGTATTTGTTGGCTAGTTTTGGATGTTTATACGTTTACGCGATTATGACTGGGTGTTGTCTAACTGCATGTTGATGGGCTAACGCGCTTTACGTTTGGGTATTTACTTGATTGCTAGTTTTGTTTGTTTGATGGTTTGTTGTGTTTACATGTTTGGGTTTTCACTGGTTTACTAGTATCTTTTGTTTGTATCTGCATATTTTCTAATACATTCTTGCATTTATTGTTATTATGTTATACATGTTTGGACATTTTGTGCAAATTTTGTGTTTTTTATAGCTGCGTCTCTGCGTGTGTGCGTGCGTGTGTGCATGCGTGCGTATGTTTGTGTGTACGTGTGTACACACACACACACACACACACACACACACACACATATATATATATATATATATATATATATATATATATATATATATATACATATACATATACACATATACATATACACATATACAAATACACATATACATATACACATATATTCTAAATTTGGGGAAACGGCGATTTTCTATATTAGCGCATAAGTTTGGGGTTACAATAACTTCTGCACCCTTAGCTCCTAAGCCACTGTCTTACATAAAATGACGGTTTATGATAAAAAAAACTATAAGTTATTGTTATTCAATATTTTTGAACCTATACCTCCGAAATAGTTTAGTGTGGGTCACATCCTTATGTTAAGTTTTGTGTTATTTTGATGATCGGAATTCGATGTTAAGGGGCACTGTCCCATTGTTAAAACACCCTGTATAGTAGAAATGAAGATTGTCACAAAATAGGTTGCAATGTAGTTAGCCTGGGTAAAAAGGGAAATGTGATAAATAATTTGCAAACTGAGATATCAATGTCGCCATTAGCCAGAGTATTACAATCTATGTACCATAATTACCCATTGAGTTTCTAGACAAAAATTTAATATTTTGAAAATGAGGGCAGCTTGCATCAACGGTGCAAACTGTAAAACCGTAAAAAGATCCCTTCATCAACTAGAAAAGAGTTAATCTTCAAACGGATGAACAGATTTTCTTGAATCACAGCTAAGAACACTATCGATCAAGTCAAAACTAAACCACACAACAATCGGTTCTTTGGTTTGGGAGCTACGATGCCACAGACAGATACACAGATGCACACGTTAAACATATAACATTCCTCTATTTGCACTGGGGTATCAAAATATTTGAATACATAAATGTACACATAAAATACGTTGCAGAATATTACAATGCAAAAGGGGGAAAAGAAACCCCAAGGGGTAGGGTGGGATGTTAGAGTTTTGTGAGCTCCTTCCCGCAGTGATGGATTCCTAACATACGTAGGTAAGTATGTACGCAAGGTGGGATTAAGAATAGGTGCGATTAGAACAGGATCTAAAAGAACTCAGTTGAGCTTCTAAAGC